>CM024524.1:44719758-45307258 GCA_014182375.1 Eucalyptus virginea | reverse complement strand
AAGGACTACGAGCCTGGATCGGCTCCCGGTTTATATCGCGAATCTTAAAGAGAAGATACCGCAGCTGATTGTCCAACTAGCGGAAGCAAGTCGGGAACTGGAGCGAAAGAAGAATAAGCTCGCAGACGAGACAGTGCGAAGAGATGAGATGATTAAGTCTGCTTCACACTTGGCTACCCGCATCAAGAACGCAGTGGAACGGAAGAAAGAACAGGAGCTATTCGTGAGGATTGCTTAAAACAAGGCCAGCAGGTTTACTGAAGTCTTTAATTCCCTGGTAAGCCGACTGTGGGAATGAAAATGACCTTGCTTTTCGTAGTAAGCAACTCTCTTTAGCTCTTTCTTTTCTAGCGGATCTATCAGTGTCCACATAGGCCTATGACGAAAGGTGAATGTGAATGTCAGTAGCGAGTTTTCAATGTCTCCAATTTGCTTTCGTAGACTTTGGATCGATTGGAATTGGAGAGTCCAGTTGCGGAAGTGGTGATTCTGGGACCAGCTTTTGAAAAAGTTTCAGATCGCCAAAATCATAGTCGCTCCCGCATCTGTACAAACTCACCATAGTAATAGGAATAAAGAAGAGGGTCGTCTAAGATCTGAAGTTTTCCGCTTTAGAAATAGCTAAATCAAAGATCTACACAAGATTTTCCAACTTTGCTGAAGTGTCTGCATCAAAGAACTTCTGAAGATGTTCAACAAGAAGTATCTAGAGAAGAAGCTAGGCCACAACCACAGCTCCGAAGATCCGCCAGGCAACGGAAACAAAATCCTAAGTATGCCAATGCCGCATTGGGCGAAGAGAATCGAGTGATAGAGCCGTCAACATATGCAGAAGCGTCGTAGAGTGTCGAGTGGCAGAAGGCGATGGAAGAAGTATAGCCTTGAAAGAGAATCAAACTTGGGACTTAGTGGCTAAGCCCAAGGAGGTAAAAGCCATATCTTGCAAATGGGTTTATAAGGTGAAGACAGGCCAAGATGGTTCGATCGAAAGGGATAAGGCTCGCCTAGTGGCACGAGGGTTCTCACAGCAGTACGGTCTGGACTATGATGAAACTTTCAGTCCAGTGGCAAAGATTACAACCGTACGTGTCCTGCTAGCGCTTACAGCAAGCAAGTCCTCGAAGTTGTGGCAGATGGACGTGAAGAATGCTTTCTTACATGGAGAATTAGATCGAGAAATTTACATGGAGCAGCCACAAGGGTTCGAGAGTAAAGCTCACCCTGATTACGTGTGTAATTTGATAAAAGCTCTGTACGGGTTAAAGCAAGCACCAAGGGCGGTAAGATTGCTGAATTTGGATTTTGAATTCAAAGTGGATATTTAATGGCGCCTGCAGATTTCAGCCTATTTGTTAAGCTCGAGAAGGCAAGCTGGACATAGTGTTGGTATACGTGGATGATCTTATCATCACTGGAGATGACGAACAGGAAATTCGACGAACAAAGGAAAATCTATCAGTACGCTTCCAAATAAAGGAACTTGGGGAGCTCAAGCATTTTCTTGGAGGAGAGGTTTGAAGACTGAAAGGTACGCAAGTAACTCGACTGGTTGGAGAGGGGAGCGGTGAAATAAAAGGATTTTTAAAAGTGGATTCTCTCTATGAAATCGAATATTTGCCTGAAGAACAAAAGGTCCCAGTTACTGATATCCCTATATATCTATAACCTCTTATATATACCTTCTCTCGAAAAGTAAAGCAATTGGTTAGTCCCCAAAGATCTCCGAACATTAAGAAGTTCGTTCAAGCCTCCAAGTTTTACCAGTATCTTGTTCCAGCCACTGACCAAGAATACTTGGTTCTACTCTCTCTTCCAACCGCGGAAGGATTTCATTTTTTACATTTTTGAGCAGTCAGGATAGCTCTATCTTTCCATGGCAGAAAAGGTTTACCAGTGATCTCATCTCAAGCCATCAAATTCGTATTCGTCCGGGAGATGAGTGGAAGACGGCATTTAAAACAAAGGATGGATTTTACGAATGGTTGGTTATGCCTTTCGGATTATGCAACGCACCCAGTACCTTCACCATTTATGATTCCAGCCGAGAAGACAAAAAAGGAGAAATAACAATGATTATCAAGGAGAACCATCAAGTTAAAAGAAGGAAAAAAATGGGTAGTGTTGAGAGGATGAGAGGAGGTAGTTGGTCCCATATGGTGCCATTTTTAGCTCGACAGTTAGGGCTGTCCGTAAGAATCCAACGGACCCCTAATAGTTGGCTAAGGAAAAAAGAGCCAAGACCTAACCTGAGAAAAGAAATTCCGATAAGCGCCTATCTGGCTAGCAGTACCGTACCAAAAAAGGCTTTCTGGGTAGGGCAGTTGAAGCTCAGAGAGCACTTAATAAGGGAACTAACCCGCGCGAAAAAGTCCAGGGGCATAAAGCTTATCAAAGTCAGCATCGGGGAAAGCTGCCTATATCATATTATTGATGGGGAAGGGATCAAGCTGGCCAACGGGACTTTGTCAAAAGGTGGATTGAAAGATCTTATTTGGGAAGAAAAAAGGGGAGTGATACGACACGAATGTAGGATTACTTCTAATCTCGGATCTGTCAAGTTATCTCCGAATCACCCTTTCTATGGCATTCGTTCTCCGACAGCACCCCTCATCCCAACTAGTAAACTGGTGGCAATAATCACTCCTATCGCTTCTCCAATACTATTTTGGTTTTTCATTTTTATTTTGGTTAAACCCGATCCAGGCCCTTTTTTCACCCCTATTTCAAAACCTTCAGGACATATTTATATCAGATCCCTCAAATGTGGTAAGGGTCGAGATAGAAGAAAATCTTAATGAAGGGGTGAGTTGGGCGACTGGAGACGAAATGGCAAGAGTGGGGATGAGGGCTCCTTTCGTTTCAACTTTGTTTAGGGCTATCATCTTTCTATCCTGTTTAGAAAGATAGCTGCTATCAAAGAGAAGATAAATGCTATTGGCCGCTTTACTTCCCGAGAGGGACAAAGAAGAAGCAGCCATTTCACCGGTTGTCGAAAGAAGAGTACAGTAGGTCTTGGTGCTTGAGTCAGTCCGTGGTCAACAGTGGATTAGGTAGAATTGATAGCTGTTTTTGCTCCTGTTCAACTGCTAAGAAGAATAGCTTTTCTTTTCTCTAGATCGAATGCGACCTAGAAAGATTCAACTTCTCCCACAGGGCAATCAAGCCTTAGTAGTGAAGCTAGCCCATTAAATAGATCACCTATGCGTACGTTATCTAGAATAAGGAAATACCTGGCTCCAGGTAGCGAAGGTTCAAGTTCAGTTGCTCTTCCAGGAAAGGAAGCTCCATTTTGATTAGTCGTCCTATCGTAACTAAATAAGTGGTAGATCCCGAGTGCCACAGAAATGACTCTTGGAGGGCATCTAGGAATACATAGATTCTGTAATTAGTCAATATTGGTAAGCCTAAGAGAGGAAGGTCTCGAGTTATCGCTACACCCCTAAGCTAATAAGATCTTTTGTCGATACTTGATCACCAGTTAAATAGAAAGATGAAAGGGAAAGGGGGATCTATCTCTTTAAAGGGGGGAATCGATTCAAGAGGTCGTAAAGCAAAAGCAGCTTCATCTAATAGTTCAGTCCTTAGGCCGACATTAAATAGAGAGACGGGAGTGAACCAGCTCATTCCATTTCTAAGTAAGAAGAAAGGGCTGAAACGTAGGGCTTAGAGACTCTTCTCCCCAACTCTGGCAGAACGAACTGGGATCATGCACGGCTTGTTCCCAAGCATCGCAAGAGTGCCAGTACTCGGCATCACACTGGTCTTGGTTTCCCGAAAGAATTCTAACCCAAGAATGACTTTGAAGTCATCCATCACTACAATAGAAAAGTGGGCCCTTCCCCCAGGGCAATTAGATGTCAGGCCAGCATTGAGCGATGGGACCAAGGTTCTGAAAGAAATGCTATAGAGGAAGATTCAGCCTTTGAAACTGCTATTTGCAAAGTCTCGATCCCCCTTTTGATGAATTACATCCAGCCTGGGGTACTTGGTCCCATTCGCTCTATTCCCATCCGACATTCCGTATGCAACTCTATGTTCTCTGTCAATATTGATTCGCTGCTCCAGGATTCCGCTCCTAATGACCCAACCTTCTCCCTTTCAAAAGGGGGGGCGTCTACCCTTCTATATGACCAAAATGACCTTGTCACGAGCTGGACTCGAACCAGCACCTATGGGATCAAAAGAAAGACCCAGCGAACTTCCTTTTATTCAGATCGCGACTTTTAAAAAGGCCTCGTATAAGGGCTAAGAGAAGACGGGAAGGAAGATCACTAATACCAGTTAGCGCTATGGACAGATTCCCAGCCCTAAAAGGGAGGCTTGCCGATTACAATAGCATGTAAGCGGTATGGCCGGCTAACTTACGACCCAAGCTGAGTAGGAAAGAAAGCTCTTAATATAATAGCTCTCCTAAGTGCGAAAAAAGTGCAATCAAATCAAGATAAGATAGAAGGAATGGTTGATATATATTCGATAATCCCATTCATTTTTTTTCTTCGCAAATGAAATTGCGTAGAGTGGTGTTCGAGCTCACTGATGGCGCTACACTTCCTTAGTTCCCCATTCCTCATTAAATAGGGGAAATTGCGTATCTAAAGATAGAGAAAGAAAGTGGTAGACCGTTTGTTGAATTGTGAATCGAATCGTCTCTTGCAAGACATGCGAAATATAGTATGTGTTCCGTGACTGGCCTTTCTCGTGTTGTTGTCGAGCTTCACTTCTTTATGCATCTTTCTCCCATTCTTTTCGTTGGTCAACAACCAACCCAAATTCAATAGACTTCTTCACGACTCCTACAGGAAGGAATCTCTTTCTTTCCGGGAATCCTTTTTTTTAGAAAGTCGAATGAACAAAGAACTTCTTCTACTCAAGACTGTAAAGTCTTTTTGTGAAATTGCAGTGGGGGAGCAAGAGCTCTATCTAAAATACGAAGACACTGGTTCCCCAGATAAACTAATAAACCATCCCTTATTTGAATCCGCCAAGGACGTACTGCATAGTTCTCTTCGAAAGGGCATAGCTCAAATTATGACCAAAGAAAACTTGGCCCTCCCCGAGAGAATGACCCATTCTGACCTAGTGGATAAATTAATTGATACGCAAGTAATAGATCAAACCATTCTAGAACCTCTTGATCTTATGCGGATATACAATCTATTAGAGAATATGATTATTTATGATGTGAACATTCATTCCCTGTTAACCCTATTAAATGTCAGTTAGTAATCGCCAAGCCTCATTCAGTCTCATTCAACCAACTATCTTTTTGAAGCAGATAGTTCACAGTGCTCATTCTATAGATACTGTAAAAGCCAACTCATGTTTCCACTCTATTTTCATTACGAAGATGTATCACGTCAGGATCTCTTGCTCAAACCGAATCACGCCAACGTTATGGAAGTTCCTGGATCGTGTGAAATAAGAATAGTACCAAAGGCATCCTCGCCCTATGATTTCATAATCAAAAATGGAAAATTGGCTATGGAGATTCCGCGCGGTCAGAAATTCATACAGACAGAAAGGGGTTCGACAGGAAAGTCGTTTCGATCCAATCCATTCTTGGAGTCAAATAAAGACAAAGGATATGTCAGTGACCTAGCACGACAAAGCACTATCCGAGGGCATGGAATGTCTAATTTTTCGGTCAGAATCTCGACAGTAATGTCTCTGTTAGATTCTCGGGTCGAAATACGGGAAAACTCCATTCAATTCTCGATGGAAACGGAGTTTTGCGAATTTTCCCCGGAACTGGAAGATCATTTCGAGATCTTCGAACATATTAGAAGGTTCAATGTGACTATTGTCACTTCAGCCAACACACAAGATGAGACTTTACCACCGTGGAGCGGCTTTTTGCAAAAAGATGAGGGGGAAACTCAGTAAGATGTCGGAGAAGCGAAATATACGAGATCACAAACGTAGATTGCTCGCGGCTAAATATGAATTGAGACGAAAGCTTTATAAAGCCTTGTGTAAAGATCCCGATCTTCCTAGTGATATGCGGGACAAACATCGTTATAAGTTGTCCAAGTTGCCAAGAAATAGTTCCTTTGCACGAGTAAGAAACCGATGTATTTCCACGGGGCGCCCTCGTTCCGTATATGAGTTCTTTCGAATTTCTCGTATCGTTTTTCGTGGATTAGCATCTCGAGGTCCTTTAATGGGCATAAAGAAATCGTCTTGGTAGCAACCACCAAACCAATAGAACAAGGGTTAGCTCTGCTGCTGGTCCACAAGCAAGGTAAGTAGGTCCATTGCCGGTCGGCTCCGGACCGAAAAGACCTAACGGAGTAATCCCAACTCTAGGATCGGAGATGCTAACGGGGCGGGAATAGAAGTGGGGGACCTCTCTACCGCCTGTGTCTATCTCCTGTCAAGTATGCTCCCCAGACATAGACTACGTACAGGGGAGTACTTTTGGAAAGATAGAATATAACCGCGTGAACATAACATGTTGTTCAAAAATGAACTCCCGAGGGATCGACCCACTATTCGAAATATAGTAAGGCGGAGAACTTTTGTTCATTGGAGCGCCGGAGTGCGGAGGTTGGTTCTTCCCATCATTGAAGTCAGAGTGTGGGACTGACCGAATGAGAAAGACAAAAAAGTGCTTAGTTTCGTTGGAAAAACCAACGCAAATATCATATTTACTTTCTCTCGCCCTACTTCTAAAGATAGATAGAAAAGGGTTGAGAGACTTACTTTCTTAAATTCTCTCCTTTCTAAAGCTGCGCAAGGCGGCCCCCCCAGAACAAAGCCCACCCCTCTTTTCTCCCCTTTCATGAAAGACCCTTGCCCCGCTTCCTATTCATTTGTGGGTCGGGACCCTAGGGCCTTTTTTTTTCTCAAGAGGTGATTTCGAGAATCAACCAACCGACAAATCCGTAGCCCAGGTGACTCACAGCCTACCTCTCGCCCAAATGGGGATGAAGCAAATCAAGTTGCTTTTTGATTGATTCAGGGCGCAGCGAAGCCAAATTCAATCAAGACAAGGGGGGCTTACTTTTCCTGACGCTGAGTCATCCTATTCCAATTTAGCTATGCTAATGGAACACGAAAAGTTTTCAGATGATATGGACCCCCAAGAGATGAGCGAGAACTTCCAATTGCTTAGGGGTCGCACTTTGTTTTGTCCCGCTTGGTGGACGAAATCTTCTCTCCTTTTAGAATTCTTTCTCCCACACACCTTTGCCCCTCTTTCACCGAAGAGGAAAGAAGAATCTTCCAAGGGGACAGAGACCTAAATTTCCATTCAATTCATTCCTAAGCTTGCTTTGTTGCAGCAAGATGATCAGTCCGATAGTGCTGGAGAAAAGAGAAAGCGGTAAAAACAAAGCTCTCTGATTCGGTCACCGAGCAGTCGGACGACTCTTCAGTAACCCAGGATGAGCCCTTCGACGCTTCTTTCGATGTATACCCCATACATCCTTCGGAGGTGGAAGAAAGGGTACTCACTATTAAAGAATGCTTTCTATGTTGTAGGGCCCCAGAACGCTAAAAAGGTGGGGGAACAAGAGTTGTTACGATAGAAAATAGAACAAATGAGTATAAGGAACCAACGATTCTCTCTTCTTAAACAACCTATATCCTCCACACTTAATCAGCATTTGATAGATTATCCAACCCCGAGCAATCTTAGTTATTGGTGGGGGTTCGGTTCGTTAGCTGGTATTTGTTTAGTCATTCAGATAGTGACTGGTGTTTTTTTAGCTATGCATTACACACCTCATGTGGATCTAGCTTTCAACAGTGTAGAACACGTTATGAGAGATGTTGAAGGGGGCTGGTTGCTCCGTTATATGCATGCTAATGGGGCAAGTATGTTTCTCATTGTGGTTCACCTTCATATTTTTCGTGGTCTATATCATGCGAGTTATAGCAGTCCTAGGGAATTTGTTCGGTGTCTCGGAGTTGTAATCTTCCTATTAATGATTGTGACAGCTTTTACAGGATACGTACTACCTTGGGGTCAGATGAGCTTTTGGGGAGCTACAGTAATTACAAGCTTAGCTAGCGCCATACCTGTAGTAGGAGATACCATAGTGACTTGGCTTTGGGGTGGTTTCTCTGTGGACAATGCCACCTTAAATCGTTTTTTTAGTCTTCATCATTTACTCCCCTTTATTTTAGTAGGCGCCAGTCTTCTTCATCTGGCCGCATTGCATCAATATGGATCAAATAATCCATTGGGTGTACATTCAGAGATGGATAAAATTTCTTTTTACCCTTATTTTTATGTAAAGGATCTAGTAGGTCGGGTAGCTTCTGCTATCTTTTTTTCCATTTGGATTTTTTATGCTCCTAATGTTTTGGGGCATCCCGATAATTATATACCTGCTAATCCGATGTCCACCCCGCCTCATATTGTGCCGGAATGGTATTTCCTACCGATCTATGCCATTCTTCGTAGTATACCTGACAAATCGGGAGGTGTAGCCGCAATAGCACCAGTTTTTATATGTCTGTTGGCTTTACCTTTTTTTAAAAGTATGTATGTGCGTAGTTCAAGTTTTCGCCCCATTCATCAAGGAATATTTTGGTTGCTTTTGGCGGATTGCTTACTACTAGGTTGGATCGGATGTCAACCTGTGGAGGCACCATTTGTTACTATTGGACAAATTTCTCCTTGTGTTTTCTTCTTGTTCTTTGCCATAACGCCCATTCTGGGACGAGTTGGAAGAGGAATTCCTAATTATTACACAGATGAGACTGATCACACCTGATTAGTTCACAATGCTCCTTTATGTCAAAGCATAGCAGCTCTTGTGGGATTTTTGAAATCCAATATTCAGTCTTTGTACCTTAACTCTTTTGTCGTGGCGCTGCTGGATGCTTCTGATCAATAGGAAGAGGAGTCAGTTTCTTTGAAGTAAAAATTCTATGCAACACCTAGTGCAAACTCTTTCGTCCTTTTTCGATTTCTCACGAAATCAACTCTTTATCCTCGTTCTCGTATTCTTATGTCTCTTTTCAATTTATATGTTCCGCTCGCAGACGGCCTGATGTTGTTTTATCGAGGCCGTCTGCGAGTGGAACAAAAGTCTGGGAATCCCCATGGAGTTTCAAACCAGTTGGACCAAGGGGATTCGGCTGAAACCTATAGATAAAAAGGTAAGCCCTAATCCAGGCTCCACTGGGGATTCCACCCCACCTAATAACAACTAAAAATAAGAGAGTGACGAAGACAATATCGAGAGGAGACAATATCCAAAATGAGAAGGAAGAAGTGAAAAAGAAGATTGGTACGGGGGCTTTGCTCTTGACCTGTCTTTTTGGTCTGTATATATCTATTATATATAGAAAGATTATATCTATCGAAAAAAAAAGAAAAGAATGTAACTATCCCTTATCCTTCTTTCGTAGGACTCACTCAGAAATCTGCTCCAAAAGGACTGATACCTGACTAGTTCACAATTCTTACACCAATCATTTACGAGTGTCTTTGACGCGCTCAGGGAATCATCCCATCTTTCCATAGAAGAATGATGTAGTTGAAAAAAAGATGAGCAGGCTGATATGCTTGTTCAAGTTTACTTATCATTCTTTACTTTGGCTAAGATTATTAAGCTTTCAAAGAAGGTTGATAAGAAAACTTTTGACAGCATTATCAGACCTGTGGATGATATGGGTTGTGTTATCGAACAGGTTTCATCCATAAAAGAGTGGTCTCTCAAAAGCCTACTCCCGGTCGAGGGAAGGTAGTGATGAGTGTTACCAGTCAAATCGATAAGAGATACCCCTACTGACTCTCTAAAGCTCTTTCGACGGGTTTCTATCCGCTCACCAAGGACTACAAGGCGTCCTTCGTGAGTTGTAACGTTGGCAACAACTTGGTCGACTCGAGGCGAGGAAAAAAACCTTCAACTGTTCGCTGACAGTACCTCCAGCCATCGTGAAGAAGATAATGAGTCACAGGTTTAAGATATCCTGCTCTGATACCAACTGCCACGGGGAGTACGTTCTCAAGAAAATCTTCCCGTCAAAAGCAGACCCGGTGTATGAAAAGTGAACTCCATATCAGCCTTCTCTTGACTTTTTTCTTGTATGCTTGCGAAACTCGTGCCTAAGTTAAGTGTTTAAGTTCATTCAGTGCCTTCAGACGAGCACCTTCTAGCTCTCGAAGACTATACGAAGTGTAATCGTCCGCTGCCATATTGTCGGGCAGGGTCTCTCATCCGTTCTGGGATCCTTCCTTGAATGAACTCGTTCTGGGCTACTTTAATAGTGGTTCACATGACTCCCTGATCGCGATGCGCGGACTTCGCTTTTCTAAGGATTGGAATCGATCGAACTAGCTCGTGCAATTTGAAAGCGGAGAGCTCCTTATCCTTTCCAGTCCAGTCCTTCGAGTACGTGATTTGTGGGAATCTCAACCAACCCGGCCCGGTTCCTTGATTTGGTGTCCCTCTTGCCATTCCAATTAATTTAATCTCTCCACTAAAGGCATGGCACGCTAGAGATGATTGAACGACAGGACCGGTATGGACAGATGATCCGCGGCGGAGAGAGAGGTATGGCCGCACGAGCAAAGGCATTCAAGTAGACTCGGGTGGAGCTTCGATACGGCGATCAACTCACTTTTCCTTGCCCACCGGCCTTGGCCTTCTTTTTGCTTCCTTTACCACCTACAACCCTCTGTTCTCTTCTAAGCATGTAGTTAGTCATAGCGCTATACGGCTTCATACGCAGACTGCTTTTACACGAGCTGCTTTAAAGGACTTGCCTTAGACGAACTGCCTTTATACGGCTTCGGGCTTCTATTCCTAGTGGTGCAGTCATTCATCACGTCGTAGTGAAGTCAGTTTGCAAATGCTCTATAGTTCTCCACTTCCTGAAATGGTTCCGTCGATCTAATCAGAGGAAATAACCAAAGAAAAAGGCTCTACTGCTAACCGTGATTCTCGTCCGACTCTGGGCGGTGAGTGGGGTAGGCGGAACGTTGTGCGGTAGCAGCCTGCCAGGCAGTAATTTAATAATCAACTTTGCTTTGCCAAGAGGTCTCAATCTAAGACAAGGGCGGTGGGGAAGGTAGATAGCGAGCGAGTGGGTCAAGATGCGGGAGGACTGAAAAAATGCTATCTCGAAAGAGTAAGGACTGAGGATACATGTCATTCCGGTCGGTGACTCCTTCTTTCAATGTATTTGTTTCTGTCATTGGCCATTCTGTCTAGTCAATCTTTCTGTCTCTCGGGACTCGATCGAGTCATTCTTGCGTGTACTTGTCATTCGTAATGGCTTTAGTCACTCTTTCGACGCTTTCTTGACCAATAAGACCGGTCGACAATAGCTCTGACTCCGCTTTTCAACATCACCTGCCTACCCACCGCTTTGCCCCTTGACCGCCTTCCTCTCCGTTTTCGCCGGAGAAGATTCACCGATCGTGATTGTCTGCTTTTCTAAACGAACTCTGTTCTCTGCCGGTGATCTTTCCCTCTTTTTTTTCCTATTTAGAATTTTCTTTCTACCCTGACCTCAAAAAACTTAGCACTAGGAGCCCTCAGCTCTTAAGGAAAAGTCGCTTCGGTCTCATGGGAAGTGACTTATCAGTGCATCGAGAAGTGGTACCCCAAAAGCGTCTATAGCCAATGACTTACATACTTAACCATAACATCTGTCGCCAACACCATATGGGAAGGGGGAGAGGGACGGACTATCCCTTGTTCCACCTTGGCTCGAAACAACTTATTTCCTTGGGGCTTTGTCCGTTCGCGGGTTTCGGTTCAAGTTTCCTACCTTTCCTGTTGTGCCGGTAGATGGATGACTTAGGGATTGAGAGTTTCTATGACAATGGCTTGCTTGTGTATGAGTTACCTTCAATGACTGACTTAACTGAAGAACTTCAAAAAATGGATTTGATTGACTTGACCTACTTTCTTATATAAAACTCTTCTTCCCCTTTGGTCACAATAGTAATTGCCTATGGTCAGCTCTATGGTTAGCTCTGCTACTAAAGGTGGTTTCATTCGTCTTTCGTCCGCCTCGCCTCTGGTACTCGTTCGTAACCGTCCCTCGAAATGCGATACAATAGTTACATTATTGCCTTAGTCTCGTATGCAATTATATGTTCCTTTATACCCTCTTCCAGAGCCGATATGAATCACCTTTTCATCTAAATTGACATTGACCTTGCTTGTGGTGCCTGGTCATGACTTTCCTATTCTGGTTGTGCCAGTTGAAGGAGACGGTGTAGAGTTAGAGTTCGGTAAGGGGTGATTATGCCTTTGCTTGTGTGCCCGCGGGCTTTCCTATCTATTGAAAACAAGAGCATAGAAGTAGCTGACAGGCAGGGTAGCTGACTTGCGATTCCTACTCCCGTATGTTCTTATTTCTTTCTCTTATTTATTCCAATTATGAGAAGGGCTTGCGTAACCCCTGGCTCAAACCCACCCGTTAGAGCAGCGGGCTGGTTACTGCTTGAAGTCGAAGGCGGGAAAGGGGTAATGGATAGAGGATTGGACGGACTTGCTTTAACCGAAGGGGAGAGTTACAAAGGATTAAGTCGAACAAGCAGTTAACCACTAGAACGAAGGGCTTAGACGAGACCTAGTAGACGGAACGAAGGTACGATACCAACGGGAGAGGAACGACAGGGTACGTAGGTAACGGGACAGGGGTGGGACAGAGACTACAACGAGTTCGGCTTGCTACTCCTATTCCATACATCCTTTCATCTAGTGACCAGAGGTGAGTTTCGTATAGAAGGGACGGAAGTTTGTTGAGTTGAAACTATGGGACGGAGGTAAGGACCGGTGTAGAGTGACGGTAACGGTTGAGGTGGCTTAACCATTCGAACTACCTATTTATGCTTGCCTACCTTTTTTTATATGCGAAAGGAGTCTAGCCCCAAGGGAGTAGAAGTTTTCAAGTGCTTTTTTGAAGCTCTTGGTGACATGATTCCGATAGCAAACGTTCCGCCCATGAGGGTTCCAAAACTTCTGTTCTACGAAGGGGGATCTAGCCGCAAAAACAGAGATCGAAAACGAAGATGAAAAGAAGCAGGAAAAGAAAGGACGTCATGTCGGTTGCCGGTCAGCCTGCGCTATCAAGATTGGCTAGCTCAGATTCCGGGTTCTTAGACAGCCTACGATGAGTAGGAAAAAAAATATTATAAGTTATGAGATCGCTTCTGTGCGATGATCCACAATAGCCTAATGGATGGGAACCTCGCCAAAACAATCGAATTAATGGAAAATCATCCGCTACGCCAAAAAAAAGGCATTGAAGACTTTTTCATCTCCTAGCGTAAAATAATAATTATATTAGCATAAGTAGTAAACATTTTACACTAGGGTTTTTCCCATACATGCAAACATAACAAATAAAACCAAACAAAGATAGTTAGCATAGATAGGAGTCTATCTCCAGTAAGCATCGGAGTAGATCCCCACTAAAAAAAGACAAAGAACACCATACATTAAAACACACTACTTTGCGTCTACAGACACTTATTTCAATCTTCTAGAAAGAGTCGACGGACTCTTCTATTCTAGTCTCCCCGGTCACCGAAGGTGGCGGCCTGCACAAGGAGCTCTTTTTGTTCGTCGAGGAGGGCCCTCTTCCTGTTTTCGCAGGAGCTTATCTCTCTCTGTAGAGAGAGCATATAATCTCGTATGAGATTTGGATCGATCGGCGGCATGTGTTCCCAGAAGAGACCAAGCCTTTGCTCGCATTGGAGCTTCCTGTTTTCCACCTGACGTATTTCTTGCTCAATGGATACTCATTTGTGATCTCACGTTTTCACTCACGAAATGAATTTTGCAAAGGATGGATATACCGAACAAATATTACCCAACCAAATGTCGATTCTTTCCCTCATTCCTTTTTTCTTTTCCTAATCTATGAGGATCATCTAATTACTTTTCACATGACCGGGCCAAAGATATAGCTTATTCTAAGGGAAAGTGGGATCATACAAAAGAAAGGGCGGATAATGTCCCAACTGTTGCGATAGTGGAATAAGAAAGAGGAGAAAGAACTCCATAGGAATAGTTGGAGTTGATTAACCGAACAGAAGAGGCTTTTTTGCCAAACCGCATGGATGAAAGGGGCGTCCTTAACCTTCGCCGAAAGACGACCATCTGACACCCCACTCAACGTAGATCCCTCTTCCCCCGCAACCGGCGGAATATGAGCACGATTATCACCCGCTTGGAAGACGAGCTGTATTCTCACGAGATAACTGTAATAGGCACGCTTGATAAGTTGACGTAAGAAGTCGGATTGTTTCGAGGCCAGCATCTGTTAAAGAATGGAGTTAGAGCAACAGTTGTAGATTGCTAGGCAAAGAGAGATGAGTGAGGCAATTTAGTGTCTCTAGGGTAGGATTGGAAGCAAGCCCTGGGGCGGTAGCTTTACCAAGTCTTATATGGGGCATTCTACTAATGAAAGTCAAGAAATAGAATGCATTAGCGCAGTCTCTCTCCTGTTAGCAAAACAATCAACAAGAGAAAGAAGTCGAGTCTTGACTTAACCGCTAATGACATTGGAGACCTCAAGCGAAATGAGATCGAAACACACCAATAGCAGAAGAAAGAACCCTAGTTTATGTTGCTATAAGGGATTGTTATGAGGTCCGGCAGGTCGGGCGGACAGGGACCGTTGAAGAAGTGCCTCGACGCGCCGTAGCCACTACTTTTCCTCCTTTTATGCAATTATGAACTCCACGAAACTTTCTCGATTCCAACACAACTTATCCTTTTGGAGCTGATGTAACAAACTACGGGAGCCTCCCGACGAAGCCAACATAAATCCTATCCAAATAAAAGAAAAAAGAAAAGGTAGTTTCATTATGATGGTATACCAGCCGCCTGTTCTGGAACTTCCAGTTCCTATCGAAGCATATAGAACCGTAAATGGATTTGTATGTATAGCCACTTCAGTCATGCTCGTCGTTACTCGAAAGTACCTTTTTTTCTGGGAACATGGTTAACCAAAAATTCTTATGTTTATGATTCTTCATCCACTGATGTAGAAAATGCTCTAGTTTTCCATTCCCATATGAGGCCGCAAAGCTTGTTGGCAACTGGTTGGCACGAAGTGATTAATCAGGCTTAAACATGAGTCGATCGTTCCTTAGGGACGGTTTATAGATCATAAAATTCCCACGAATGGAATGAGAAGTGGGCCCATGTAAACGATCGAGAACTCGCAAACAACATCGTTGAGTGAACTCTATCTTCTTTGTGTTAGTTGACCTAAGTCGCACCATTACTATTGGGGTTGGGCTCGGCCTCCAAACTGTACGTGAGACGAGTTTATGCCTCATACCGGGGGAAGTTTAGGAGAGATGGGGAAAGCCAGCAGCTGCTTGTCAGGGCGGGGTTAAGCTAGCTTCTGAAGAAGCTTATCCCCCTGCAAAAAAAAAACCGACCCTGTATATAGAACTAGCGCTTTGCGTTCTTTCTATTCCAAGCCATTCCATTCCGAGATAGGTGGTTAATAATAATCTAATAAGTGAAGTAGTCATCGTTTGACCAATCGGCTCAAACACCAGACCGCTCGTGCCCGCTCGTTCTATCTTGCCCTACCTAAATGGAAGGGCTCGCATAGTTACATTGCACCCTGACCCGAGTCCCCACGTCCGCTCTTCTCCACCCGCAAGCCAAGATGTTGGCTTTGCTAATAGAACATTAGGGTCGTCCCCTTCATTGTATGTTGACCCCAGCCTAGGCTGGCTTTTTGGCTTGCCCATTCCCACCATGCTCACAGCTCAGCTGGCCTGCCAACAGGTCTTCAATGTCTTGAGAGATCAAAAACTGTATGCTAAAAGGGAGAAATGTGAGTTCTTCTCTCCAAGCATTGTGTTTCTTGCTTATGTGGTTTCCAAAGGTGGAAGCTATGAAGACTTGGCCAGTTCCGAAGTCCATTTCCGATGTAAGAAGTTTTCATGGACTTGTTTCTTTCTATCGACGTTTTGTCAAAAACTTTAGTACCATCATGGCTCCTATAACTGAATGCATGAAAAATGGTGCTTTTGAATGGACAAAGACTGCTGAAAACGCCTTTGAGGTAATCAAGCAGAAACTTTGTGAGTCCCCTATTCTTGCACTTCCTGATTTTGATAAAGTATTTGAAGTTGAGTGTGATGCAAGCGGAGTTGGTATTGGTGCTGTTCTGGTGCAAGCACAAAAACCATTGGCATATTTCAGTGAGAAGTTATCTAATTCCAAGAGGAATTATTCGACTTATGCGAAGAGTTCTATGCCATTGTCTGAGCTCTTGATCATTGGAGTCATTATTTGAGGCCAAAGCAATTTGTCCTTCATTCTGATCATGAGGCGCTTAAGTTTATTAGCGGCCAACGCAAGCTTAATTCGAGACATGCAAAATGGGTAGAATTTCTTCAATCCTTTTCTTTTGTCTCAAAATATAAACCGGGGCACACTAATGTTGTAGCATATGCTTTATCGAGAAGATATTCTATGCTTGCGATTCTGGACTCTAGGATTCTCGGATTTCAATCAACGAAAGAACTTTATTCTGAAGATTCGGAGTTCTCATCCATCATCAACAATTGCAAGCGGGGAGTTCAAGGTATATATTCTTTGCAAGATGGGTTTCTTTTTAAAGGAAATCAATTATGTGTGCCGAAAGAGTTCTTTTCGCGAATTGCTAATTCGAGAAGCGCATGGTGGAGGATTGGCTGGTCATTTTGGTATTAACAAAACTCTTGAGGTTCTTCAAGAGCATTTCTATTGGCCAAAGATGAGTGGAGATGTGCATGCTATCATCTCAAGGTGTGCAACTTGTCAAATATCAAAAAGCCATTTCCATCAAGGTTTGTATACTCCACTTCCGGTACCATTGCAGCCCTGGGAGGATGTTAGCATGGATTTCATTGTGGCTCTACCAAGAACTCAAAGAGGAAAAGATGCTATCATGGGAGGATGTTAGCATGGATTATTCGCATTCATGGAGTACCAAAGACCATTCTGTCGGATCGTGATTCCACGTTCTTAAGCCACTTCTGGAGGACTCTCTGGAGAATGCTTGGTACAAGACTCTTAGTTAGCACAGCTTGTCATCCCCAAACGGATGGCCAAACGGAGGTAACAAATCGTACTCTAACCACTCTTCTTCGTGGTATGGTGAGTAAATCGTTGAAAGATTGGGATTTGAAGCTTACGCATGCTGAATTTGCTTACAATCGATCACCAAGTTATACTACTAGTCGATCGCCATTTGAAGTTGTGTATGGAATTAATCCTCTCACACCCATTAATTTGATTCCAATGCCATCTAACTCTCAAGTGAGCTTTGATGGCAAGAAAAGAGCTAAATCAATGAAGAAGCTCCATGAGCATATTCGATCCAACATTGAAAAGGCCAACGAATCTTACAAGAAGAAAGCTAATCAACATCGCAAGAAGACTCAATTTCAACCAGGCGATCTCGTATGGCTTCACTTGAGGAAGGAGAGATTTCCATTTCGTCGAAAGAACAAGCTCATGCCTAGAGCTGATGGCCCCTTTAAAATTATTGATCAAATTGGTGACATTGCTTACAAGATTGACCTTCCGGGAGAGCTTGGAGTTTCAACAACATTCAACGTGGGAGACCTTTCTCCTTACTTGGAGGATAAAAACCTTCTAGATTTGAGGACAAATCTCAAACAACTCGGGGAGGATGATGCGGGAGCATCCAACGTAGCGCCATCAACCAACTCAGAACCATCGATGCTTATCCAAGCAAATAAAGAAGTTAGGCATTATGTGCTTTGATGGATCATTTTGAATGAATAATGTTAATTACATATCGATACTTTGTGGTATATCCATAACTATCAATGGGAGGCCATTTTAGATGTTTTATTTGACCAATTGATGAAGTTTCAGGAGGATTATTTTCTGGTCAAGGGAGGAGCTCGAATTTTGGGAAGGCTAAAAGTTCACGAATGCGGTTCAAGAATATGGAAAGCCAAAGGTTCAAGAACACGGAAAGCTAACGGTTGGAGAATGCGGAAGGCCGAAGATTAAAGGCATTTAGTTCCCGTGTTAATAAAGGCTTTTCATTAAGTTCCTAGGTGTTTTTATTTTTATGTAGCTCAAGAGTCGACTGTTTAAGTTCCTAGGTCATTAAAGTTCGTTTTTAATATTTCCTAAGGCTAAAATCCTCCTATATATAGGAGAAAACTATCCAATGTAGGACATACGAATTTCGTGAATGAAAATGGTGAGATTTCATCTACTTAAGTGAACTCCTTTGGAGAGTGGATAACTCCTATCGGTTTCTTTATCCCTGGAGCGTAGATCACTCCGTGGTGGTGAGCCAAGAAGCCCTTTATCCTTGGCTGGTGGAATCTTTAGGCCTTGGTGGTGAGCTTCTCCTATCCCGAAGTCCTTTATCCTTGGCTAGTGGAAGCTTTAGGCCTTGGTGGTGAGCTTCGTAGATCTCGATCCTCATCCTCGGTTGGTGGCATGGCCTTTATACCTTGGAAGAAGATTGCTCTATCTTTTCTTATTCCCTTTTGTTTGTTTACCATATACACTACTCCATACACCTAACCACAAAAATTCCCCTCTAAAAAATCCGTTCTAGAATCACTCACCTCATCACGCATCAGAAAGGATACCAATGAAGCTGACAATCAATGACTAGTTCGAACACCAGGAGCGGTCTAATCAGGGACCTAGCTCCAAGTAATTCTTTGTAGTTGAAGGGAGGTTTTTCTTTTGATTTGAATAGGGTTAGCGCTTTTTTTGGTTGAAGTAGCCATGACTTTGGTCGTAGTCAGTTCAAACACATAAACCCAGTCCACTTGCAGCCATGTCGATCAAAATGACTAAGTTACATGACTTGACCAGTCACTCATCTTCGTATTAAAAGATCATCTCACCCTATGGTCAACATTCCATTCCCCTTAGTCGGAGATACTCATTCTATTTTTATTTGAATGGACCATGTCTCCTGAACGATCATAGTATGGCCGCTCATCTAATGTCAAATCAATCAGTACATCTCACTTCCCTCCCGCCATACCATAGCCTGAAGGGATAACGTATCTACAGAATAGAGAGTATGGGCCCTTACCCAACATTTCATTTAGACGCAGCTCGAATGCCTTTACGCTATATTGGTTTTGTTAAGCATGCTTCTTTGACAGAAAACAAACTCCTTTTCCTCGACAAGAATAGCGACTATAAAGGACGGGGCGGTAAGCTCTCTATCAACAATAGGGGGGCTGTTCCCCTTTGTCAACTCCTTGCTTGTGTTGTTGCCTTTGTCAACTGAGCCTAACCAAAGCGTCACAACAACATCCAAAGGTTGCCTTTGTCAACGCTACTAAGGACCAAGGAGAGCGGAATTCAATAAAGGCTCAAAGAGGGGCTTACTAAGCGCAAGGCCAAAGGCAGCTTTGCTCATGAGTTAGCGATCAAGCGGAAAAGGGCTTGCTTACTTCTTTTCTTTGGAGTAGACTTTCTCGTAGCTCCCTATTGATAGAAAAGAGGATGAAGTGAAGGGTGAAATAAAAATAAGCAAGCCTTGAGGGAGTAAAGAGCCACCCTTAGGTGGTTCTGCGCCAAGTGCAATCGATTGTCCTTCCTTTATAGATTGAACTACTGTAACTCCACTCAACCAACACAGTCAATTCCATCCTAAATGTGGCCATCATAAATGGTTCGTGCGACGGCGGCGGAGGCAGGTTCGAGATAATCCATTCGATCTTCTTCTTTTCTTTCTCTTTTCTCTATTTTTTTGAATTTTCCTCTTCCCATGGAACTCCCTATTAAAACATTTCCAGAAACTTGAGTCTTATTTTCTCTTCTTCTTTCGGTGGAGCTTCCTCTCGTTGTCCTTCTTGCAGCCAACTCCCTTTTATTCAAAATTATTCTTCCCTGAGGATCGCCTTTGGAAGCTGGAACATAGGGGTCATGATAATCCGGATCTTACTCACAGAGCAATATAGTATTAAAAGCATTCATTGTGGTGATGGTAGGGGGATGTTGGAAATCGGACCCTTCCTAGGCCTAGCATGTTGAGACCAAAGCATGACTAGAGAGTGAGTTCTTAAAAACTCCCATTTTTTGTAAGGGTTGTTAGGAGGCTCTTGTTCATCTACCACATTGATTTTTCCTTCTTCTATGAAATCTTGGATTTTTTGCTTCAAAGTGTAGCTTGCATCCATCGCATGACTCGGTCCCCCCTCCTTGGGACCTAACAAAATTTTGCCAATTCCTTCCAGCCTTACTCAAATAGGGGGTGGGGGTGGAGTTCGAGGGAGCGCTTGGTACATGCTGACGTCCGAAAGTGCTCTGATTTCTATGAACAAGTAGATCATAAGTTCGTATTGAATTTATTGGCAGAACAGATCGATGATCCTTTCTTCTTGGATCCAATTCAAAAATTCCTAATGAACCCTGGTGAATCAGCTGACAGAATAATCTTTCCACACAATGGGATTGGTCTCCCCCCTTATTCACCACCCTCTAGAAAGTCCTATTAGTCAAGCTTGGAAGCAAGCTGCTAGAGGTAGCATGCTATTTACTAACAGAATCTCAAGTCACGGCTCTTCTCATCGAGAGTAGGTTCTCTTAAGGTACAAAAAGTAAATCAACATTGGATACCCCTTCTTTCTGACTTTCCGCTTTCAAATAGCAATTGCATATTCCCTAGGCCTCTAAAACCAATCGAAGTGCCATTGCCCATATATGAAGAACCTAGTTCTTCAATCATATTTGCAAATAATTCTTCATTTCGGAAGAAAATATGATGCGAGGACCCGATCCACCAACTATCTGAATTGTTGGCAAACAGGGCCATAGTAGTGACAAGGACTACCTTTTCTTGATCATCATGGCTTATTCCCTTTGCCCTTCTTTCATGGGCACTCAAAACTCAAGTGACCTTTCTTCTTGAAGGACCAACACTATGTTTTTCAGGTCCTTCTACACTCACTTTGTGCTTATTCCTATTTTTTTTGAAACATTTTCTTTTTTTAGCAGCATTACTTTTTTCAGACTGCTGTTTAAATCTCTTTTCAACTTCTACCTAAAGAAAATGGTTAGATCAATCAATAGTTAAAGGAGGAGTTTCACGAGAGAGAGTGGTTGTCAAAGACTCAAACAACTTCAGTAGACTTCCCGGTCACTAATCACGATCAGTCAAAATGACTCTCACTGCTACCAATTCTTTGATTATCTTCTCCATCTTGTCTAAGTGCTGAGACAGGCTCGTCTGCTCCTGCATCTTGCTTGGAAAGAAACGTTGCTGAAGAAACTTCATGTTTACCATTGTCATTGACTCATACATTCTCGGTGGAGTCTCCCACTAAAACTAGTACCTTATCCTTGACTGCCATTAGCACTAGATCTGCGGGCTTCTCTTTTCTCGAGAATGAAAAAAAAAAAAAGATCCTATTCTTTGAGATGGAACTGCATTCTCATCTTCCAAACATCTACATTTCGAGGAAAAATCTTGCGATGCTTGACATTCGTATGCGTTAATGCAATAATCATATCAACAACCATAGATCCGGAAGATTGTATCACTGCCATATCTTCACAACCTGGGCTCTCATACTAGATGATAACAATGTTTAGTTGAAATAAAGAAAAAAAAATTTGGCATGTGCAGAGCTGAGACTAGCTATTGTTGAATGGCAGCAAATGAGAAAGACATATACTTTGATTTTATTCGAAAAACGATAAAAATAGAAAACTATTTGAGATCTCTAGACAATGGATTTCTTCAACGTGTGTATCCTACTCTCATCTCAAAACCCAACCTCAGAAAAACAAACAGCAAGCTTTCCCTTCATTTGTTTGTGCCCTTTGATTGAGTCCTTTTAAAAGACCCAAGAGATCCCCCAAAGGGTGTGTCTAACTACCTCATAAATAGAGCATCCACAAGACACTGAATTAGCTTAGAAATGGATGCATCTTTTTGCTATCTCTCACAACCTATCAGTCCTTGGTTTCACTGGAAAATTGGAAGGTCACAAACCGCCCTCTACAGTTGCAAATGTGAAAGGGTGCTAAAGTAGGGTCCATGACTATAAAAAATGATTGCTTAATCAAGACTTGAGTCACATTGGAGTTAGTCAACCCACATACTCAACAATGTGTCTGTATGAACTGTGGAATCCCATCGCTAAAACACTGGATCCACAAATCCATGTGTATTCCAAAATTCTGGTCTTCTTCAATCAGGTTCTCAAACTAATCAAGGAACTTCCAAAGACCAAATGATTTAATCCCAAACTCTTTCTGGCGGAACCTTCCGAGCTTTTACAAAAAAACCACACTAAATTTTTGCAATATTTTGAAACAACTCGTTTCATCAAGGTGGCCAAACCTCGAGATACTTTCTTTTGCGAGTCTAAGACCTGACTTCTGTGACTACCTGTGGCATCCTAAAATCTCATGACAACCTCTAGAGTACCAAGAACCATGATTAGGTAATGGAAGTGCTATTGGATTTTGTATTAGCCATTGAATCAATGAATTTCAATTAATTTAAGGCCGAGCATTGTAATGGACGATTGTTTGGATGGAGATGTGTCTACAAGTGACCCAAAGATTTTTATTAAGGTGCAATTGATATAGAAATCTTATTCTCGGTGGTGCACTTTATAAGTAGAATTTTATTGATTTAAATTACAAAGTTTTGTGGGTTTATAAGTTGAAACTGGGTGTTTATTTAAATGAGGATTAAATGGAATAGGTATAGGAGAGGGTGGGCTGATTTTTAGGCCCAAAGACCGTCCAACCAGCCCACGCCACCCCCGGTCGACTAGCCCATGAAGGCCCAAGGCCGGCCCAGCCTTGGAGCCCTTAAGCTTTGCATGTGAATCGCCAAGTGGCATGGAGGAGAAGCCAAGTGTGGCTGCCCCCCATTGGCTTCCTTAGGCGGCTACATGCAATCAAATGATTGCAAATGATTGTAGGGGAAGAAAATTAAAGGGAGGGAGGCGGATTGATGAGGGGGAATCGCCCAAGAGAGAGAGAGAGTGTCGTCCGAGAGAGAAAGGGAAACCGAGAGAGAGGAAGAGAGAAAGAGAGGAAGCGGGCGTGCGAGAGGAAGAAGAAGAAGAAGACCGTCGTTGCATCGCCTAGTCCCGTCCTTTCTGCTATTTTTTCCTTCAATTTAAGGCAAGTGGAGTCCTAAAACCTCCCCTTTGCATTGCTGTGTTGTGTGTGTAGAAGATGGTAAATTTTGGTTGTGGTAGATGGGATAAATTTCGGAGCATTGGAGAGAGATTTGTTGGCCTAGCATGCTGTTTCTGGAAAGACCAGTCCGACCATCCATGAGATTGAGTGCTGCATGAGACTTTTTAGTTGGAATCTTGTTTCGATTTCTTCATGAAAGTTGTAGAGAACACCTTGAGGAACAACATACTAAAATTTGAGGTAAAACTAACAAGTAATGGTTAGTGAAATGATTTTTCGTTGGAGAAACTAGATCTGGAATTCGTTGTGCTGACCTTTAGAGATTTCGTGGTCTGTAAAGTAACTTTCTTGTAAAAATCTCACTTTGATCTCTGAATAAAAGTTGTAGTGTACTTCTTGAGGTAGAACATATCAAAATTTCAGAGGAAATGAACAAAAATAGGTCGGTGAAATCGTTGTTCTTTGAAGAAACTGGATCTGGGAAAAACGCTACCTCAACCTAGTACGATTTTGTGATTTTTATAAAATCATACAGTTACAATTTGATCATGTGTCCTTAATGAAAGTTATGGGTAATATTCTGAGGAATAAAATACTGAAAATTTAGAAGAAATGAACATATTTAGGTCGGTGAAATGAGTTTCTTTTGAAAGATGATAATCTGGGAAAAGATGACACCGAGAACAGGGGAATTAATCTAGAACGATTTGGGTTTCGATTTCTTCATGAGATATTTACCTCTAGGAATTTTCCATAACATTTCAAAATTTGAGAATTTTTGGAGTTCATTTGCGTATTTAATTTAAATTACTCCCGAAACTGTGCAAGCTGAAATATTGAAGTTTTGAAAACTGTGATGTATTCATGAGATATCTGCCTTTAGGTTTCTTCTATAATGTGTCAAGTTTTCAGAATTTCTTAGTACCATTTACTAATTTTTCCAGAGTTTTAATTAGAGGAATGCATTCTGATTTATCCGAAACATTGATGTGTTTTGAAAAATAAATGAATTTATCCATGTGATGTAATACTTTGAGTGGTTGATTTTGCTGCATATGTGATGACATGTGACATGTTCTATGGCATGAAAAGTTGGCTGAGACCCTTGATATTATTGCAGTAAATGCCATGTTGAAATTGAGTTACATGTGTGAATATAAAATTGATAAAATAACGACACCATCGGAGGTGTGAGCCAACGATGCCCGGAGTGTGTGAGCCGGATGCCCCGGGAGTGTTGGGATGCCCGGAGGTGTGTACTGGAAGCCTCGGAGGTTTGTGCCGAGGAGATACCTCGTGATGCTAGTTGGGGTACGAGATGCTCGGAGTGTGTTTGCCAGATGCCTAGAGGTGTGTGCCGGAGGTTCCTCGTGATGCCAGGTTGGTTGCGAGCGATCAATTGTGGGATGCAAACACTGGTCTCTGGAAAGATAAAAATTGAGACAGTATCATGCGCATGGATGTGTATATATGGTATGGTGATATATGCATGAATACTTCATGATAAGTGCATGGTGATATATGAACATATGGCATAGTGATATATGCATGAATGCTTGATGATACGTGCATGGTGACATATGCACATATGGCATGGTGATATATGCATGGCTGCAAGGTAAGGTATGCTTGAATGCACGAATGATATGTGCTTTGTTCATGATACCTTGATTGTTCTGTTTGACACATTAAGTAGTTTGGTGGATCTTTACTACTGAGTGGTTGTACTCACCCCTTTTGGGGATTAACATTTCAGATTAGGAAGATGCCATTGCTACCGGTTGCACGCGGTACTTACTATGGCATACCTACTAATGTTCATGTGGAGTGTACGGAGCATGTCTGTGTCGGTGCCCCTAGTTTACTGTTTATTCGAGTCCGTGTCCTGGTGATGTACGATGTGGGTCGAGATGATGGCCCGGTTATCCAGGAGTTTTTATCTGTCCATGTCCGACATGATGGAGTGATGTTAGGGATGTTACTGCCGCCACCACCCGATGCACCGAATTGGGTGTGATGACGCGTATAGCTGTTGGGAGTTGACACTTTTTGGAGATAGCCGACGTTTGTTGATTGAGGGTTGTACATGTTCAATGTAGGGTCAAGTCCTTTTTGGGTGGTAGCCAAGTATAGTAAAAAAATTTGGCCTTTTGTTGTATCGACCGTGATATCCATCATGAAAATATAAATAAGAGTGAAACGACTTTATCTTTTCTTATGGTGCGTAGTTGGTGTGCATTGCATTATGGTTATTGGAGGGAGAGATGGTGAGACTTATTTATGCTTCCGCTAATAAGCTGCGCTGGGACCACCTAAAAAAAAAAAAAAATCTCTAGTCAAAGGGTATCGGTTTGTGAAGTTGTATGAGATCGAGTAATTAAGAGAGATCACCTGTGGTGACCCTATTGGATTGGGGTGCCACATTACCCGACTTTTGTAAGTCCTCATCTCGACAAAATCTCCTTAAAGTCTCCTCTATCGTAGAATCTATTCTAAAAGAAGAAGAATCTACCAATAGCCCTATAATGGATTGAGTTACATAGTGCCACCCAGGTTTGAAACCCTCTTTAGAACTTGATATGCACGCAAGTGTCACCGGCCGAAAGATGGACGACCCGAGAGGTTCCCCAGAGTTGACCCCAACTCGCCTGTGGACCTCCTGCTCTCGCTCGGATTCCCACCGAACCTTCTACTCGAAGTCTCCAAGGGCAGGTGAAACCGTCATTGAGTCATATTCCAGGAATCTATTCCTTTATTTATGTCGGCAGATGGTAGTTGACATTATGTCGGTAGTTGAGGCGGTGCGATCTCGTCCACCGATAGAATTCTAGATCAACGGATGTAATCCGAGGCCCTCAACTATAAAAGGGGTGTCCTCCTTCATTTGTAAACATCCACTACTTCAGCAATACAAAGTTTATATGTTTCCAGAGCTTTTCTCTCTAGATTCTCTCGCTCTCTACGATCCGAGTAAGGCGAGCGAGTGAGCATTCGACCAAGCAAGGGTTGGCTTAGGTGCTTTGGCGATCCATTCCGATCCTAAAGTGCCCGAGTCGCCACGCAGTCACGATCCCTATCGATCGGCCCGTGTCAAGTGGTATTAGAGCCAAAGAGAGATCCGTTTCCAAGAGATTGAAGAGCGCCAACTGTTGAAAGAATGTCGAGTCAAGAAGCGAATATAGTTGGAGAGGCCGAGCAAGTCAAAGAGACCCGCAACCGATCAAAGAAGAGGGAGACCTCAATGGATGCTGCGGCCACGTTCGCTGAAAAGATCAGGAAGGTCTGGAGTGCTGTGCTCAAATTCATGGAAGGTCTTGACGACGTGCAAGACCGGATCATGGAGGTTGAGGGCTCGCTCCACGAAGACTTTACAACCGACATCAACCAAGCCACGGCTCCATTGTTCGACAAGGACGAAGCTCTCGAAGCATCGATCGATGGTTTGAACGAGCGCGTCCAAATAATCGAAGAGGTAAGCCCGTGTAGGGACGAAGTCGAAGCCATGAAGGTGGAGATCCAAGAGCTCAAGACTGAGCTTGCCCTATGCAAGCTGAGCATCATGAACGGTGCGGTGCTTGCTCAAGCGGTGCCCAAAATTGAGGTGCCGAAACCAAAGGAGTTCAAAGGCAATCGGTCCACCCAAGAGGTGGACAACTTCGTGCGGAGCATGGAGCAATACTTCGGCGCCTCAACATCCGAGACGAGTCAACCAAGGTACGAACCGCTTCCATGTTCCTATCTGATACGGCGATGCTGTGGTGGCGCAATAGGTGCGATGAGATTCAACGCGGGGCCGATCCCATGAACACGTGGGACGACTTCGTGAGGGAGTTCTGGGACTATTTCTTCCCCGAGTTCGCTCAACAAGAAGCCCAAAGCATGCTCCATCGCCTCGAGCAAAGAGGCGCAATCCGAGAGTACGTGAGGGAGATCACGGAAATAAAACTCCAAATTCGCAACCTAAGCGAAGAGGAGGCTTTCGGAGCATTCATGGATGGACTGAAGCCATGGGCACAACTTGAGCTGAAGCGGTAGGATGTGAGTAGTCTGGCGCGTGTGCTGAGCATGGCCGAGTCTCTCATTGACCTCGCCAAGGTTGAGCTAAGGAACAACTGAGCAAGAGACTGGAGGTCGGATCGACCCGAAGATGACACGAGAAGCACTCCCCGAGGTGCGCATGATCAAGGCGGTCGAGCCAAGACGTGGGGAGAAGGGACTTCTAAGCCGTCCTTCCAAAGTGGTCGACCGCAAGTGGACTACGCAAATAAATTCGATCAACCTCCTCCCTCTCCTTGCTTTATTTGTAAAGGTCCGCACTGGACCCAAAAGTGCCCGAAGAGGGGTTGCATCAACGCCCTCCTTGCCATCGAGGAAGAGGAGGTGCCCAAAGAAGATAAGCAGCAGATCCAGATTGGAGCTGTGAGGATGGTCAACTTGATCCAAGCCCAATCGCCAACCAAAGGAGAAGGAATCACTCCAAACACAGACATGTTCTTCGTGGAGATCGAAGTGGGTGGCTGAACGCTTTACGCTTTGGTCGACACTGGCGCATCCAACATGTTCATGTCGACCGAGAATTCGGGCGACTTCCATGGCGTAGGAGCAACACCCGACGTGGATGTCAAGATTGGCGGATGGAAGGCCAAAATGGCGTTCGAGGTAATCCATCTTGACGACTATGATCATCCTTGGGATGCAATTTTTCCATAGTGTGGGAGCCATGATCGACATGAGGACCAAGTGTATGATGATCCTCGACCAAAAGTGCCCGTTGATGATCCCCATGATCAAAGGGATGGTCGACACCAAGACCATCGCGTCGATCTGACGCATTGACAAGAGCTTCAAGGCCGTGATGCGCATCAACAAGCTGTCCGAGGTGAAGCCGAAGGTCGAGTTGGATCCTACTCCGACACATGCCATGCCAAGCCAAGCGCTCTTCCCCGAGGTTGAGTGCGTGCCGCCTACTCTGTCCAAGCCGAAGGCCGAGCCGCGCAACAAATCTGAGTTCATCATTGAAGGTCGTAGTCCTTCATTCATGAGCGTCCGAGCAAAGCGAAACAATAACAAGAAAGCTTGTGCCAAAGCCCGTGCTCGGGCGAAGACGGTCGACCGCCAAGCAGAGAGTGACGAGGACGTCGCTCGATTGAGTGGGGGAGAATGTCACGGGCCGAAAGATGGACGACCCGTGAGGCTCCCCAAAGTCGACCCCATCTCGCCCGTGGACCTCCTGCTCTCGCTTGGATTCCCACTGAACCTTCTACCCGAGGTCTCCAAGGGCGGGCGAAATCGTCATTGAGTCATATTCCAGGAGTCTGTTCCTTTATTTATGTCAGTAGATGGTAGTTGACATTATGTCGGTAGTTGAGGCAATGCGATCTCGTCCACCGATAGAATTCTAGATCAACGGATGTAATCCGAGGCCCTCAATTATAAAAGAGGTGTCCTCCTTCATTTGTAAACATACACTACTTCCGTAATACAAAGCTTATATCTTTCCAGAGCTTTTCTCTCTAGATTCTCTCTCTCTCTACGATCTGGGTAAGGCGAGCAAGTGAGCGTTTGATCGAGCAAGGCTTGGCTTAGGTGCTTCGGCGATCCATTCCGATCCTAAAGTGCCCGAGTAGCCACGTGATCATGATCCAAATCGATCGGCCCGTGTCACATGCATGTGTCATCACCTCATTGGGCAGAGGTCTTGGGGGTCCAACAAAAAAAATCTTCTTCTTTTTTTATATTTAGATTATTAGTTATTCTTAGAATAAAAATCTCTCTAGAAGATTTGCTCGGGTCTGTTCACTTTCACTTGGCGTCCTGGTATCTTGAAACTTCTTTGCTTGCGAGGGCAGGAGTGGAAATGTCTGAGGGAGAGCTTCGCGAAAGAATCGTGTGGCATAGTGAAAGGTTTCCCATTGTGCTTTCTGGCCCTCCTAGTCTTCTCCTAATTGTGGAAGGGGGAGGAGTGGATACTCAACTCTCTCTCTCGCACCTTTCTTCGGCTTGTTCCTCTTCGTCTATTCGGGACGGGGTAGGCAGCCCACATACATGCAGAGAAGAAGAGAGCGGGGAATTCCTTGATATTATGGTGTTTAGGCGGTAAAAGAAGGTCACAAGTGGAAGCAGTCGATGCTTTGGTAATTCAGTTAACTCCTTGCTACCAGTTCGTGCTTGCAGTCATGCTGGCAAAAGCAGCGGTTTCGGCTGGTTTACCTACCATTGGAATTGAACCAATGACTCTCCCTGTATGAAAAAGCGATACTCTAACTGCTAAGTCAAGTCAAAGAAAATCGACCCCTATAAGAGGAAGCCACGCAACTAGAGTTCCCCAACCTATACAGGGGGGCGCAGAGCACTACAAAAGAGAAAGTGTTCGTACTATATGAAATGAAGTAGTGATTAGCACGCTAAGATCAACCACTTGGAGAACATGGAGCCTTTCTTTCTTAGCCATTTGTCTTAATAGTCGTGGATTCTGATTCATGCGATCGTTCTTTGCTGTATTGGTGTTTTCACTCCCCACTCTCCACCATAACAAAATGTTTCCACTGTCTCTCAGGAGTAGTCAAAGGAAGGGTTAGAGTAGGAAAAAATGCATTAAGAATAAGAAGTAGGGCATAATGGATCAATTCATTCAACAAGATCCATTTTGATCGGACCAGAAAGAATGGGATTCGTTTGACCTCTCACTTGTATGGTTGACTACTGCCACCGACAGATGTCCCATGCCACGTTTTGTGAATAGCTATGCCCGAGAATGAATGAATTGTGATATAGTGTCGAATAAGCCACTGCTCTATTCCCGACTCGAAATCCACAAAGGACCTTAAGGGAGAGAAAAAAGGGGCCCTATACCATACATCCTGCTGCCTCGGGACAATTGCACGTTACATCATAGCAGCACGACCAAATGAAGTCGGAAAGCCCTCGTATAGGTTGGGCGACCTTTCGCACCTGACATCTTGCAAGAAAAAGCCCCTGACTATAGATAGGGCGTTAGCACCCCAACTTGAAAACTCAAGGAATCTATCAACCTAATAATGACAGCCCTCTCGTTGTAAAGCTACAACTCAAAAGCTTTACAACGAGAAAGAAGGGCCAACTCTTATTATATAATATTATTAAAGGCCCCTTAGATAGATAGGCTAAGGGGCCTTTTCTCATCATTAGCGCTAACCTTTGCTTGTAGTTTAGGTTTAACTAAGAACATAGAAAGGGCTTTTTCAGCCTACTTTGCTACAGCGGACCGTTAGCAAGGTGCCGCGTTTTGTAGGCTTGAAGTTGTATCAAAGCCAAAGGCTAGGGGGAAGAACCCATAGGCTAGTGCTGTCGAAGAGGCTCGACGGGAGCAGATTATCGTGTGGATCGCCTTGTTTCACAACTGGAGGGAGAGATTTCGAGCAGTTGCTTCTCTGGAGAAAGATGGGCTGGTTATGCGGACCATGATGGAAGGCCAAGAGCAAGGGCGTAAAGTTTCGTCTCTCAAAAGCAAGGACTCAAAGAAGAAGCCTTAGGCCAATAATTGCGAGCTCAAGATTAGGAGCCAAAGCGGACCGAGAAGAAAGAAGGAAGGCTTCATCTACTCCAAGCCCCTTAAGAAGTCAAGGTTTCAAACCCACAAAAAAGGAAGGTAAATGGAAAGAGTTCGTTTCTTCCTCAAGTTGGATTAATGGATCGTCCGTCCAACTGGAAATGATAATAGAATGCAAATGTCATTAAAAAGAATTCTAACAAGGGGATAAATATAGTATACCACCAACCTTATTTCTTATATAAGGGAGGAAGCAAATTGAAGAACCCGTGGATACGGGAAAAACTCAAATTTCATGTTAGCCAAGGAAAATGACTTGTGGTAAAGATAGATAGACTTTGATTAGACGTGGTCGGAATCTTTTTTTTTTTTATCCGAGCAAAGTTGTTATCACTCCTTCACCTTGTAAACTTGGTAAAGTGGCTTTGCTCCTCTCTTTTGTTCAATTATAATAAATGAATCACTTTGATGGAGATTTATAGCATCATTCAAGTAAATACATATTGAGATCGTAGAAACATGAGCTTGTGATATAGCTACACATAATGCTAGGCTGATTAATGCAAGAACGATAAATAAAGGACCAAGATCCCCTATGAAATGGAAAAGATCATTCATACATAGCATAGTCCACGCGGACCCACTTAAAATCTTTACTGAACTATGACCAGCCATCATATTAGGAAATAAACATATTCCTCAGCTTAATGCACGAAAACAATGAGGGATTAGCTCAAGGAGTACGAAAAAAGGTGCTAACGGCAGTGGGACTCCTGTGGGTAATAAGAAGCTTAAAAAATGCAGCCCATTTCTTTGAAATCCCACTATAGTAATGAGAAAATGACTTGTAACTGTGAAGTTTTTTATGGGTAATTATTTGATAGGAAAATTCTATTTTTGGCCATGTGATTTATGGGATTGGAATTTATTAAATTAGGTCACAAAGTTTTGTGAATTATAAATTTTAATTAGGTGCTTATATAATTAATTAAGGTTTAAGGTGGATTATTAGGATGAGGGTGGGCTGGACATTTAAAGACCAAACCAGCCCATAGCCCCACCCTTTTCGACCGGCCCACGAAGCCCAAGGAGGAGGAGCTGCCATCGACCAAGGCTGGCCCAACCCCAGCTGGATGAAGAAGCCCATCATGTGCATGGGAGAATTGACAAGTGTTATTCCCCTAAGTCCAAGTGTCTTGCATGCAATCAAATGCTTGCTCATCATTGAAGGGAAGAAAATAGGAGAACCGGCTTGATGATGAGGGGGGAGTGTCGACCGAGAGGGAGAGAGAGAGAGGGTTACTGAGAGAGAGAGAGAGAGAGAGAGAGAGAGCGAGAGAGAGAGAGAGAGAGAGAGAGAGAGAGAGAGAGAGAGAGAGGGAGAGTGAGCATGCAGGAGAAGAAGGAAGGAAACCGATCGCCGCTGTTCGCCGCGGTCGAGTCCGCCTCGCCCTCCGTTCATGCTTGCTGTGTTCGCTCGGTTTGGAGGCAAGTGGGATGCTTTGATCTACTCTTGCATGCTGTGCTTAGTGTGTGTGATTGAATGGTAACAAATTCGGATGTATAGAATGTGAAAAATTGAAGTTATAAGAGTGGTGCTCTACCCTAGTGTACTGTTCTTGAGAAAACAGCTCGACCTTGGATGTTCTAGTTGTATTTGGGCTTTGATCTCTAAATGAAAGTTGTAAAGGACTTCTTGGAGTATAACATACTCAAATTTGGGACAAAACAAACAAGTATAAGTGGGTGAAATCGTTATTCTTTGGAAAGACTCGATTTGGAAATTTCGGTACTAGGAACAGGGGTTTTAACCGTCCATATTTAATTACCTAGGACGAATCTGACTTTTATATCTTCATGAAGTATCTATCTTATGGTCTTGGATATCACATAGTCGAATTTCATAATTTTTTAACGTCATTTGTGTATTTAATCGGAAATGTTTCTAAAATTGTGCAATCTGATGTGTTCGGACCTTGTAAATTGCAATGCGTGGACTATATCATTTTGTATGAGGTTCTTTTGGAAACGTGTTCTGCATGAAATATCTCTCTTCATGTCTTGCCTACAACATATTCAAATTTCGTAATCTTTGAAGTTCATTTGCCTATTTAACCAAAAGTGTTTTAAAAACTGTGCAAGTTGAACTGTTAGAATAGTAGTGCTGTGATGCATGGTCTATACATAATTATATGGGATCTTTTTGTGTAGTGTTCTTCATGAAATATCTAGGCATGAGCTTGTTCTTTCAACGAAATGGAAATCTCTCCTTCCTCAAGTGAAGCCATACAAGATCGCCCGGTTGAAATTGAGTCTTCTTGCGGTGTTGATTAGCTTTCTTCTTGTAATATTCGTTGGCCTTTTCAATGTTGGATCGAATCTGCTCATGCAGCTTCTTCATTGATTCGGCTCTTTTCTTGCCATCAAAGCTCACTTGAGAGTTAGACGGAATTGGAATCAAATCAATGGGTGTGAGAGGATTAATTCCATACACAACTTCAAATGGCGATCGACCAGTAGTATAACTTGGTGACGATTATAAGCAAATTCAGCATGTGCAAGCTTTAAATCCCAATCTTCCAATGATTTACTCACCATACCACGAAGAAGAGTGGTTAGAGTACAATTTGTTACCTCCGTTTGGCCATTTGTTTGGGGATGACAAGCTGTGCTAAATAAGAGTCTTGTACCAAGCATTCTCCATAGAGTCCTCTAGAAGTGGCTTAACAACTTGGAATCACGATCCGACACAATGGTCTTTGGTACTCCATGAATGCGAATAATCTCCTTGAAATATAATTCAGCAATATGAGATGCATCATTGGTCTTGTGACATGGCACGAAATGGGCCATCTTAGAGAACCGATCGACGACCACCATGATAGCATCTTTTCCTCTTTGAGTTCTTGGTAGAGCCACAATGAAATCCATGCTAACATCCTCCTAGGGCTGCAATGGTACCGAAAGTGGAGTATACAAACCTTGATGGAAATGGCTTTTTGATCTTTGACAAGTTGCACACCTTGAGATGATAGCATGCACATCTCCACTCATCTTTGGCCAATAGAAATGCTCTTGAAGAACCTCAAGAGTTTTGTTAATACCAAAATGACCAGCCAATCCTCCACCATGTGCTTCTCGAATCAGTAATTCGCGAAAAGAACTCTTCGGCACAAATAATTGATTTCCTTTAAAAAGAAACCCATCTTGCAAAGAATATATATACCTTGAATTCCCCGCTTGCAATTGTTGATGATGGATGAGAACTCCGCATCTTCAGAATAAGGTTCTTTCATTGATTGAAATCTGAGAATCCTAGAGTTCAGAATCGCAAGCATAGAATATCTTCTCGTTTAAAATGGAGAAATGTGAGTTCTTCTCTCCAAGCATGGTGTTTCTTGGTTATGTGGTTTCCAAAGATGGAATCTCTATTAAAACAGGTCTTTAAATGAGAGATATGCTCGTCCTCGTTCCTGCTGTAAACAAGAATATCGTCGAAATAAACAACGACAAATCGACCAATAAAGGAACAAAGAACCTCATTGATAAGTCTCATGAAGGTACTCGGAGCATTAGATAATCCGAATGGCATAACCAACCACTCATAAAGGCCACCCTTGGTCTTGAAAATCGTTTTCCATTCATCACCTTCTCGCATTCTGATTTGATGATAACCACTCCGCAAATCTATCCTTGAAAACATAGAAGAACCATATAATTCGTCGAGCATATCATCAAGTCTAGGTATAGGGTACCTATACTTAATGGTGATGTTGTTGATGGCCCAACTATCAACACACATTCGGTATGTACCATCCTTCTTAGGTACAAGTAGAGCCGGAACAGAACAAGGACTCATGCTTTCTCGAACATATCCTTTGAGGATAAGTTCATCAACTTGTCTTTGCAACTCCTTTGTATCCTCCGGATTGCATCGATAAGCTGGCTTGTTTGGTAGTGGAGCACCGGGGATCAAATTAATTTGATGCTCAATACCTCTTATGGGAGGTAATCCAAGTGGCAAATCCTTCGGAAACACATCTGCAAATTCTTTCAACAAGCAATGCATTTTTGGATGTGTGGGTCACTCTATCTCACTCTTTTTCTCGACCACAAGCAAAGCAAATACATTCTTTTGTTTGCTAATGGCTCTCTCAACCCGTGTCTCACTCAAGAACAGATTTTCCTTACAAGTGTTTCCCTCCCTGGGTTGATTATTATGTATCGAATAAGGACTCAATGGTAAAAGAGTAATGCATTTTTGTTCCTTATGAAAAGAGTATGTGTTTTTCCGACCATCATGCATAGCATTTATATCAAATTGCCACGGTCTACCCAATAACAAGTGGCATGCCTCCATAGGAATCACATCACATACAACCTCATCTCGATAGTTCTTCCCAATCGAAAATGATATAAGAAAGCGTTTGGTTACCTTGAGTTCATTCCCTTGATTGAGCCATTGGAGCTTGTATGGTTGAGGATGTTTAGTTGTTGGAAGCTTCAACTTGTCGACAAGAGTTGTCGAAGCAACATTGGTGCAGCTCCCACCATCGATGATCACCGAACACACCTTTCCGTTAATAGTGCAACGCGTGTGAAATATATTCTCCCTTTGCTCTTTATTAGGAGAAACTTCAACATGCAATGCTCTTCGGATGATCAACAGCTCACCATCATCGGCTTTCTCCACAACTTCTTCTTCCCGATTAGATTCGGAAATATTTTGGTCTTCATTGCCATCAGCCTCTTGAAGCGCTGAATTGATCTCCTCAATTTCTTGAAGAGTCATAACTCTTCGATTTGGACAATTTGCTTGTAAATACCCAAAACCATGGCACTTAAAGCATTTCCTTGCATCACCTTCAAACTTCTTTTGGACTTCTTTGGAAGGCTCTGCATTCTCTCCCTTACCTTTGTCTTTTGTCAACGTACTCTCGCCCTTGCTTGAGGAAGCACCCTTAAAATAGGATGTCGCCTTTTTGAGGTTCTGGAGAAAAACCTCTTGCTCTTCAATTGTTTTTCGACTTTTATGGCTAACTTGCATACGTCTTCAAAGGACCAATACGGTTGAAGTTCAACCACATCAGCAATTTCTCAATTCATGCCGCCGAGGAAACGAGCGATGGTTTGCTCGAGAACTTCTGGAACTTCACTCCTCATTTTGAGTTGTTCAAACTCACGAATGTATTCTTCAACGCTCATCCCATGTTGTCTTACGGAGTTCAGTTTGAGGAAGAGATATTGCTTATAGTTGTCGGGTAAGAACCTCTTCTTCATCAACTTCTTGAGTTTTTCCCAAGACTTGATTCGGCTTTTTCCTTCCCTTGCTCGTTGATGCTTTAGATTCTCCCACCATAGAGAAGCATATTTGGTCAGCTTTAGGACAGCAACCTTACATTTCTTCTCATCCGAATAGGATTTGAAGTCAAAAATTCGTTCGGTTTTGTGTAGCCAATCCACAAAGTCGTCGGGATTGAGATTACCATCAAACTCAGGGACCTCCACTTTAATGTCTCTTTCATCCTCCCTATGCCTTCCTCTTCATCTTCGTCTTCAAATTGGAGATTCATAATCACTAGAGTGCAGAATTGTTCGGTTGTCTCCAGTGGACTCGGAATCGCCATTAGAATTTTCACGAGATTCAGAATCGTCACGCCAATGCCATTCATTGGGACGCCTTGCTGGTTGTCCTTGTCTCGCCAGATTCTCTAGAAGATTGAGGACTCGCTCCATTTGTTGTAGAAGATTTTGGATTGCATGATCTCGCCTTTCGTTGTGCGCTTGCTCCAGAGTCAAGCCTCTAGGAACTTGTTCATCCATGAGGAATTTGTAACAAAGAAAGAAAGGAATCACTCAAATGAGTTGAACCTTGAGCTCTGATACTAATATTTTGATGCGTGATGGGGTGAGTGATTCTAGAACGGATTTTTGAGAGGGGATTTTTGTGGTTAAGTGTATGGAGTAGTGTATACAGTGAAGAAACAAAAAGGAATAAAAAAAAAAAAATAGAACGATTTCCTTCCAAGGTATAAAGGCCACGCCACCAACCGAAGAAGAGGATCGAGATCTACGAAGTTCACCACCAAGGCCTAAAGCTTCCACCAGCCAAGGATAAAGGACTTTGGGATAGGAGAAACTCACCACCGAGGCCTAAAGATTCCACCAGCCAAGGATAAAGGGCTTCTTGGCTCACCACCAAGGAGTGATCTACGCTCCAAGGATAAAGAAACCGAAAGGAGTTATCCACTCTCCAAAGGAGTTCACTCAAGCAGAGGAAATCTCACCATTCTCATTCATGAAATTCGTATTTTCTACATTGGATAGTTTTCTCCTATATATAGGAGGATTTTAGCCTTAGGAAATATTAAAAACGAACTTTAATGACCTAGGAACTTAAACGGTCGACTCTTGAGCTACATAAAAATAAAAACACCTAGGAACTTAATAAAAATAAAAACAAAAGCCTTTATTAACACGGGAACTAAATGCCTTTAATCTTCGGCCTTCCGCATTCTCGAACCGTCACCTTTCTGTGTTCTTGAACCTTTGGCTTTCCATATTCTTGAATCGCATTCGTGAACTTTTAGCCTTCCCAATATTCGAGCTCCTACCTTGACCAAAAAATAATCCTCCTGAAACCTCATTAATTGGTCATATAAAACATCTAAAATGGCCTCCCATTGATAGTTATCGATATACCACAAAGTATCGATATGTAATTAACATTATTCATTCAAAATGATCCATCGAAGCACATAATGCCCAACTTCTTTATTTGCTTGGATAAGCATCAATGGTTCTAAGTTGGTTGATGGCGCTACGTTGGATGCTCCCGCATCACTTAGCCTCATAAACGAGTGCTTTCAAGTTGAAAAGTAGTTGCAATCAAGAAGTTAAAAGCTTGAATCAAACAATGGGAGAGAGAATTTCAAATAGAGGCTGAAATCATTAGTCACATCCATCACAAACACCTCGCTCTTGTTCGTTACTACATTTTTTGTGTTCATGAAAGGAATGTATTTACATGGTGAGTATGACTCCTCCGTGTTACTTTGAAAATATAGGGGTGGAAATATCTGCACACAAAGAGTAATAGTGCTATTTATTAATGAAAGTATTTTAAATTTAAAATATTTAAAAAAAATAGTTAGGGATTTTTATTTTTGTTTTTTACAGAAATTTCATAAAGATTTTCCCTTTAGAGAGATTTACTACTCATTTAATTATAAAAAGTGCTTATAAATTAAATATCTTATATCTCATTTAATGGACACGCCATTTATGGAGCTCAAAAGTTGATTAAGAACGTTGTATTAGTTGTATAATTGGCTAATATCATTATAGGGAAAAATTGTCCAACTATGGCTTGGGCTATGCGGATAGTGATTGCTTTTGGTTTTACAAGAGTGTTGGCATATCTGCATGAGGGACGTAAGTTGCTCTTCCAAATCATATTACTTTGATAAGTTTCACAGTCTTTCTTTATTGAATTCATTTCCCAGGTAATCCTAAAATCATTTGCCCGGACTTCAAGGCCGCTAGTATTCTTCCAAACTCCAGTTTTGTGGCAAAGGTATAACGTGCTAGTGCTTGATCATTATATAGTAATATTGGTCACCATTGTTCGTTGAATTCACAACTACATTATTCAGTTATTTCCTTAAATCATTGATTTACATTTGATGGATTTTATGGGTGGGCTGCCCATATTGGCTTAACCCAACCCATAACCTTCAAATATGCAACTCCCTTTGGAATATATTATGCATACTTTTGTTAATTTGGTTCCATTGATGGTTGAAGTAATTAATTCCTCTCTGAGCATATATTGGTCATGCCATTTTATTCCTTATGTAAGTTTACCTAATGTTGCTGTTTGGTTCAGAGTAACCACTCTCCAAAACAAATATGGGTTAGGGATGACATTAGGTCTTTCGCATAAGACATTTATGTATGAAGAGCTAGAAATTGCAACAAATAGTCTCTCCACTCTCAACCTACTTGGCCTTAGTAGTTTTGGCTATGTACATAAAAGAGTGCTTTCGAGTAGGAAAATAGTTGCAACCAAGAAGATAAAAGCTAAAAGGTGGACAATGGAAGAAAGAGTTTCAAGTAGAGGCTGAGATCATGAACCATATCCATCATAGACATCTCGTTTCCCTTGTTGCTTACTACATTTTTTTGTGTTTATAAAGGGAATTTTATTTGTATGATGAGTATGCCTCCCCCGGTTACCTTGAAAATTCAGGGGTGGAAATAGTTGCACCCAAAGAATAATAATGTTCATTATTAATGGAAGTATTTTGACTTGAAAATATATTTTTTATAAATAGTTGGGGATTTTTCATACATAATTTCATAAAGAGTTTCCCATTATATAGATTACTACCCATTAGTTACAAAAAAAAAAAAAAAAAAAAAAAGCTTAATAAATTCAATATCTTATATCTCGTGTAGTGGACATGCCATGCATGGAGCTCAAAAGTTGATAGAGAACATTGTAGTAGTTGTAATTGGCAAATATCATTGGAGGGAATGATCACCAACTATGGCTTGGCTTAGGCAGACGGACATTGCTTTAGATTCTGCAAGAGGGTTGGCATATATGTGTGAAGAACTTAGTTGCTCTTAGATTCACTTCTCAAGCAATCCCAAAATCTTTCACCGTGACATCAAGGCTACTAATATTCTTCTAGACTCCGATTTGTGTCAAAGGTATGACATGCTATTGTTTAATCATAATATGGTAATATCAATCATCTAGATTGTTTATTAAATTCATAACTACATTATTCAATTAGCTACTTAAATTATTGATTTACAACATATCTTGAAAAGCAATTGTTATAAAGCACCGGCACAATGTCAATGAGGGTAATGATAGATGATTGGGCGATTTACAATTAAAGTTGTGATATCATATCAAATTAGGACAATATGGGCATCATTGGAAAGATCACCAATGAATGCTATACAGTTGCATTATTTGATTGTGTTTTTGATGAAATTTAACCTTGTGTCAAAGTCGGTCAAATTTTGGCAAGACACCTAAAATCGTAGCTGAAAAATTAGGTGTCCACAATGACATTGGCAAGTGTAGCTTTACATGGAAGTGCTTCCAATGTGATTCTTGAAAGTAGAATTATGTGTCCCTCATGTAAGATGGGCTTCCAAATGATTCACTGGAGCATGGAGTCATTGTTGTCATCAACAGTGATTCATACTAGTGATGTGCTGCTAGTTTGACAATGAATTTTCCAGTAGAATTAGGACACGAACCAACCAATCCTCAGATGGAAAACGAAGGCATCTAGATTGGAGTGATTGCATGGACCAAGGTTGTCAAAATGGGTCATAAGCCCATATTCTAACCCGCATTTATTAAAATTGGTCATAAATGGATCACCTTAAACTTAAAGTATGGATCATAATGGATTTTATAGTTAAAAGCTTACAATAGATGGGTTTCAGTGGGTCAATTATAAACCCACTTTCAACTCGGCACACTAAGCCCATTTTGGTCCTTCTTTGCCAATCTCTTCTCTTTCCCACTTCCATTTTGTGACTCTTGACCTTCTCTATTCGTTCACTTTGCTTTTGCCTATCACAACCTTCCCAAAGGGGTTCCCTTCAAAGCCTCAGCGAAGATTTAGAGGTAATTGTTCAAGAGACTTTCATATGGTGCATCCCAAAGTGATGCAGGAGCATCCAACGTAGCTCCATCAACCAACCCAGAACCATCGATGCTTATTCAAGCAAATAAAGAAGTTGGGCATTATGTGTTTCGATGGATCATTTTGAATGAATAATGTTAATTACTTATCGATACTTTGTGGTATATAGATAACTATCAATGGGAGGCCATTTTAGATGTTTTGTATGACCAATTGATGAAGTTTCAGGAGGATTATTTTCTGGTCAAGGGAGGAGCTCGAATTTTGAGAAGGCTAAAAGTTCACGAATGCGGTTCTAGAATATGGAAAGCCAAAGGTTCAAGAACACAGAAAGCTAACGGTTCGAGAATGCGGAAGGCCGAAGATTAAAGGCATTTAGTTCCCGTGTTAATAAAGGCTTTTTATTAAGTTTCTAGGTGGTTTTATTTTTATGTAGCTCAAGAGTCGATCGTTTAAGTTCCTAGGTCATTAAAGTTCGTTTTTAATATTTCCTAAGGCTAAAATCCTCCTATAAATAGGGGAAACTATCCAATGTAGGGGAGATACAAATTTTATGAATGAGAATGGTGAGATTTCCTCAACTTGAGTGAACTCCTTTAGAGAGTGGATAACTCCTTTCGATTTATTTATCCTTGGAGCGTAGATCACTTCTTGGTGGTGAGCCAAAAAGCCCTTTATCCTTGGCTGGTGGAATCTTTAGGCCTTGGTGGTGGTGAGCTTCTCCTATCCTGAAATCCTTTATCCTTGGCTGGTGGAAGCTTTAGGCCTTGGTGGTGAGCTTCGTAGATCTCGATCCTCTTCTTCGGTTGGTGGCGTGGCCTTTATACCTTGGAAGTAGTTCGTTCTATTTTTTCTTATTCCTTTTTGTTTCTTCACCGTATACACTACTCCATACACTTAACTACAAAAATCCCCTCTAAAAAATTTCTGTTCTTGAATCACTCACCCCATCACGCATCACAAAGTGACAATTTGAACACATAATCTTTAAGGGCATCCATAAGTCCATTGATCAAGAATATGGACTCTCCCCAGCTCATACTACACGTGAAATAGGATTATTCTTAAGTTCTTTATAACCTAGGCAATTTTAGGAGTCGCCACTAGTCATTGTGGTCTACTAGCATGTGACATCATGAAATTTTTTATCATAAAATTTACGAGTAAACTATTACTTTTTGAAGGAAATTTGAAATGGGTAAGCTGATTAGCCCAGTGGGCTTTGTGTAAGCCGAACTTGTGGCCTAGAGGGCCGAAGTTTTTGGCTGAGCTTTGGGCTGGCATGAGGAATGTGGGCCATGAATTGGACCGATGAGCCGAACGTTCATGAGAGGCTCAGTTGAGGTGAAAATGTCCAAATTTTTGTCAACATAGGTCTTCTGCAAACTAAGATGGTTACAGATGTTCAAGGACAATTTCTTACAATCCGAACGGTAACATCATTCTCATGTGACATATAGAACTATTAGAGGACCTACGATCTTAGAACATTAGAAATAGCGACTTGAGGATATCTAATTAGCCTAGATTATTCCTTATAATAGTCAAATTGTGAGCATTTTATGAGTATTATTACTAGATCTTTAGCCTATGTTATTAGTGGAAATCCTTAAAATAAAATGGCTTAATTTAGATGCCCTAACCTCTCGTGGTAATTGAACCTTTGGGGGTAAAATAGGGAATTAACCTTAAAAATTTAGTTAAACTAAGTTTCCTTAAGGCACATTAGTCAAGTAAGAAAAGACAAAGCTTGGATCTTGCATGCAAATGGGACAAAGTCCCCTTCGGCTTCCCCATGCAAGAAGGACAAGGAACCCTTCGATTTCTCCCCACCCCTACACCCTTCTAATCGTAATCGTAGTCTCATCATCATTGCCTTTTCCCCTCTCACCAATCAGCCTTCATGCAAGCTAAGGAAGCTTGCATTGCACACCAAAAATCCCATCATCTCAAGCCTATCTTTTCTTCTTCCTCTCCTCTTTACCATCGACTCCTTCCTCCCTCACTCGAGGCACCCCTCATTTTCGTCTCCATTTTCTTCCTCGTTTTCTTGTTGTTCTTCAAAAGACCAACAAGCCAAGGAGCATCTAGCCTTCAAGACACCACAAGAAAGTTATTTTTGAGTTCCAAAACTGGGCAAGGGAGAAGCTAGATATTAAGCTTTGACATCTTCTCGGCGCTTGAGGGCAGATTGGTTCGATTTAGTGGATTCTCAGCTATAAGAGGTAGTTTCTTGGATAATCTTAACTTGCATGTGTTCTATGATGAGTGATATGCCTTGCATGTGGGTTTTCTTGAAGGTTTTGGGTGATAAGTTTGCATGAGGTGTGAACTAAGGAGCTGAGGTAAGTTCTGCCTAGAATCTGTTTTACATAACCTTTTGTGCTTGTCAATTTGGTGGTTGGAGATGTGGTGCAAATTTGTAGAAGTTTTCTTCACGAAAGGTGTTTTAAACATCCTCATCTATAACATGCATTTTATTTGGAATTTTCGGGATTAGGAGAGCCAAGTTACAAGCCTCGATTCATTTAAGTCAGTAAGTTGTTTAGGGTTGGAATCCGTGACTTTTGAAGTTCAATGAGTTTTTATAAAATTTTATGATTCGATTTTTAAGATGCTTTCTTGATAAAAAATTCGTTCAGTACATCCTAACGTACAACATAGTTAAATTTCATGGCAAATGGAAGAGTTTTGGACATTGAAGTAGACTGATATTTAGAACATATACTCTGGTCACTAGGACTATTTTGGTGGCTGTTTTGTGCAAGTTGTTGCTCTTATTTTGGAAGGAACTGGATTAAGCCTTCTTCATAAAAATATTGGTTTAAGTGTTAGTTATAACATATTAACATTTGAGTATTTTTGGTGTCATTTAATTAAGTTTCTAGAATTAATCATAGATCCGTGCGGGCGGGCTTGGTTTTGCCGAAAAGCGCCATTGGTGGTCTAGTTGATATCTTTGACATTCCTCTTCTTGGAAAATTTGTATTTTGTGATTGTGGGTGACCTTGATATGCTATGGACCTTTGCTTGATGGCTGTGCATGAGTGATGCTTGTCATGTATGTGAAATAGTGTGTACTAAGTTAGAATGATTGCGTTGGGCAATTCTATTACGCGCATGGTGTGGTGTTGTGAAGTTGGCACATGAGCATGTTGTGTGGAAGTGCATATGTGTGTTGGTCTGGGATGCCCCTGGGGAGTGGGCATGCCCCAAACTATGTGGTCTGGGATGCCTCGATTTAAATCACAAGGCTAGCAACCCTTGGATACCGCAATGCCTCGAAGGGAGAGGTCCAAGGCCAACATCCCCCGAAAGTCTGGCCAGCAACCTGAAAGTGACTTGAATGGACCAACCAGCTTCCCAGTTTAAATCCATCTCGAGAGTGGAAATGAATCATTCACACATTGAGAATTAATCTACAAGGCGTGTGAATACATGTGATGGTGTGAAGCCGTGTGCTTGTTGCGTGAGCGGGTTCATGTGTACCCTGTGATGTGAATCTTGTGCATTTTGTCCACTTTAACATGTTTGGTCCGCATGATTTCATTAGTATTATATGCTGCCCTAATTGGAAATGCCTTTGTAGTCTGCTATTTTGAGCTATGTTTACTATTAAGCGAGGTTAGAATCTTGTTGTTTAATGTTGTGCTTTATCCTTTACTGGGCATTTTACTCACCCCTTATTTTTCCTCTCAAAAAATTAGCAATAGATGTGTCACCATTGGTGACTTATGGTACGTCGGTGCACATGGTGGACGCATATCGAAACTTACAAGACCGAGAGTTTGGCATCACCTTAATCCCTTATGTTTGTACAGTTTGGATAGATGATGGACGCCCCAACCCATTTCCCATGTGTTTTGTATCCGTATACCCCAACCTAGATGGGCAATTATTTAGCCCCATCCATTTCTAATGTAATAGGAATGGAGGTAGGAGGGACGCCGTAGTAGAAAGTTAGGCGGTAGATGGGGAAACTTATCGAGTAAAGGAGTTAGGCACATTTTTGCCTTTCTCAGGTGTTTTGTTGTTTTCCTCATGTAACTATGCATATGATGAATGAAATGGAAGGAAGTGCTTATGAAACTTGCTTTTAAGTACAACACCTTTATATTAAGAATGTAAATTGATATACGATTTTCCATTTGTGTGAAAAAGAAGAAGAGACTATGGTCCAGGCTCTAATGAGTGATGGCTTGAGACATCACATAGCAACCAAGTGAGATATGGAAGTATATTTCTTTTTTTACATAACCAAAGTTCTCAAAGACTTGATTACACTAATTGTCTAATTAATGCTCTTTCGATACCTAAATTTGATCATTTGTTCACTAAAATGACCAATCTTTTAACCAATTCTGAGTCCTCATATTTTCATCCACTAATGTCATGCAATGTTTGTATTCATTAAGCTCCTCCTGATTTAACCTAAACATGCTAAAAATGAAAATAATAATCAATATATTAAAAGTGTACAATCAAGTAAAATCGAAACTAAAATGTACAAATCCCTAAAAGAAAACAACATTGTAAAATCTATATTGTAAAACCTTAAAAGCTTATTTGATTTTGAGTTAAAATTTTTTTCTTTAAACCTAAAATGTTTATTAAAATCCTTAAAACTAGGTAAATTCTAATTTTTGAAAATATAACTAATTATAATTCTAGAATTATCACTAAAATCTAATAAATCTAACAAAAATCAAATTTCTAAAACTTTTTCCAAAATATTTTATCTTTTGGATTTTTTATTTTTATTTTTTATTTTGAAAAATGGGAACTCGGACCGGGTCCTTTGACCCGGTCTGAATTGGGTCTCGCCCGGACTCTATAAGTCCTAGTTGGGCTTGAAATTCGGGGTGGCCCTCCGAATATGGCCCTGTTCTGATGGGCTCGAGCCATCGCAATGATTCACTTTCGAATTTTCCCTGAGCAATCTAAGCTCAAACCGAACTCGGCCCATATACACCCAGCCTAGTCTTATTAATGACCAGCCCATATTTCCTTTTTCCTTCCCGATAATTCATCGAGAGTAATCTTCTTCGGATGGACTCTTTGCCGGAGATTCACGTCTGCAACCCATGCCACCAGCCACCGCCGGATCACTTTTCGTCGGTCATCCATTCCGGCCGTCACTGTACTTCCACCGACGATCATCATCTCCGGCTATCACCGTCAGCCACCATCACATACTGGCCGCAAACTCAAGACTTCGTCTTCGATCAGCCATCAGCCATATCAAACACATACAGCAATCCAAGACAAATGAAACACACAAGCTAGATAGAAAATTATAGAGATCTAACACAGCCGCAGTCAATCGCAAGCGTCGCTGGAAAACAGACATTGGTTCGAAACTCCAACTCATATGCTCATGGACGTCGGGCACCCCAATACAGGAGAACACGATATGCATTGAAGAGGAAAAACATGGCATCAGCTTCAGTTCAACAATCAATGAAGTATATGTGAATCAATCTTAGATCTAAACACTATCACACGGCCAATTATACAAAACTCAAGCTTAATATTTCTCATGAACAAATTGTCAAACCGGTAGCGTGCACTTCGAATACGAATTTCAGATTCGGATTTGATGCAATTCCTAACCTAGACATGGTATATCAAGCTCTAAATCAGCATGAATCGTCACCAAAAAAACCAATTTCACATGATTTGCTCGAAATTTCGTCAATTGGACTCGATACTTTTGGCCTCAATAGAGCAGGGCAAAACGGAGTAGAGGAGGAGTGCCTACCTGCCTCGTGGAGCGAAGTGGAGTCGCCGGAATCGACGTCAACGAAGCTTAGTGAAGGAAGGTTATGTACTCTACAGCGATAAAAACGACACCGACAGAGGAGGAATATAGGACAGGAATCGAGCCCCTGTTCAGTCCCGGCCGAGAAAAACCAGAAGATCCTCTGAAATTTCTACAAACAGCTCTTGAAGATGGACGATTGCTTCGATCGATTGACGATGAACCGCGTACTGGAAATCGTCGCTTCTTTCCTCTTCCCGCGAGTTCCTCTCCCTCACCCATTGGGCCGGGTGGTTCAATTGGGTTCCGACTAGACTGGCGAATTGGGCCGAGTATATGCACTTATCGGATTCCCATTTTCTCTCATTTATTTATTTACTTATTATTACTTTGCTATTTTTCTACTTTTGTATTTTTACTAAAAAATGTATAGGCGAAATTTGGGTGTCAACACCATGCCATCGTTAGATTTTCTTCAACCTCTAGCTCGTAATAATTGCACTTTTGAGGAAACTCAAACTTTCATCACTCCTAGTCCCGTCCATAATCCATTCCCTAAACTCTATTACTAACTTGACGAGTCAATACATGGAGAAGCCCATTCTTCAAAGGTCTTTAAAGGAAAAAATTTAATGAGAAAAGTTGGTAAAAGTGGATTTGAGGTCGGATCGGGATTAGATCGGGTATGGGTCACTTGATTTACATTGAATATAAAATGGGTTAAAACAGATTAAATTGGTCAATTTAGATTAGATTTTTTTTTACCTAACCCGCTTGCAGATCTATCATGAACAATGCTTGGCCAAAAATTTTTTGATTCGGTTTGGGAATATCCCAGCTTCTCTAACTCCTTTCGTGTGTGTGGGTTGAGAGACACTTCATTTCTTAGGAGTGGGGCACCCGGGGATGTAGTCCAACCTCAATGGACCAAATCATCTCCTTCCAGATAGACTACTCTCCAGACCAAAGTTCCACGAGAAAAGGCTTTCTTGGAGTGGCCAACCCAAACCACCGTCTTGCTTCCGCTTGCCAAATGCATAGCTTTTATGAGCAAAAAGGCGTTTGCTTTGTCAGGCGGACTCCCGGTACAACGACTGCAATTTAACGGGGGGACACTTTAGGCATTTGTCCTCGATTTAGGTTGGCAATCACATCGATCCATGTGTGTACGTTCACTTTTACGAGGTCATGAATTCTATTCACATCGTGAACAAACCTCTCAATAATTTATATTACATTACTTAATTGCAACATATATATCATGTGGAGAGACTTTCTAACTGTCAGTTCTTATTAAACCCCTTTATCCTAACGTCCAAAGGAAGTCGTTAGCATTGATCGATCCTCCCTATTCTATTATCAATGAATTGAAATATTTTTTTCATGAAATTATTTTTTGTTGTTCTTTTGTTTTTATTCTAAACACACGGAAGTCGTTCAAAAATATGGTGGGGGCAAAAGTGCGTAATTTTATCAAGATCAACGTGGCATTACAGTAATTTGACTTCCATGTTGTTATTCTGATTCAAGTGAATTAGAAACATCCCATCCCAAAGCAAGATTAAATTGGTAAAGCTGTTGATTAACGTGTCTCCCCTTTTCTTTTTCCTATACACATGACATTTCCAAGTAAGGAGAACATGCTACAATTATTTGCCCTCGGTTTTCGCACAATCGACATTTTGCATACTAAATTTATCAAGCTTAATCTTGTCTTTCGGTAATTTCAATGCTCATCTAAGCAAATGTTCTATGGTTCTGTTATGTTTTTACACATGCACTATGCAAATCAATTACTGAAGGGTTGGCTTGGTTCAAGCTCATTCACTGGAAAAATGAGATTGAGATTGAACGGAACTCTCGACCAAACTGACCATTTCAGTTCGAATCGCTCACAGTTCGATTTCTCAATATTATGGTTTTCCTAAGTTCATAATGATTCCTGACCGACCATGCTAACTCATATTTTGTCTCATTCTCCCAAAGGGAATCGTATACGTGCCAACGCTTTACTTCATTCCGTTCGACTTTTAGCTAATCAAAGCTCTCCTGGTTCCTTGCTTTACGCATTGGCCTTCCCCCTTTAAAGTAGCAGAGTTTTCTTAATTTTTGCTGATTGATAGATGCAAGTTACTGTGGAAAATGATTGGAGAAGTGTGTAAAGCAAGAAGGCATGGTCACTGTCGAGAGGTTTTGGCTTTAAATGAGGTGGGGAAGGGCAACAGCAATGGCGGAACATGAATCTATGCTTAACGCCTATGACAAGGATGGTCTGTCCGAACTATTGAAGAATACAATTGGCTTTATGCTTTGTTGATCCGAAAATTGGGAAGCATCGAGCCTTACTTAGGGTAGATTTCATGCCAGATACCACTAATCTAATGATTCGGATGCTTCGAGCACTCATAAACTAAGTTCCGGCTAGGTGCGGTAAATTATGTTGGTGATTCTTATCAATTGTATGTTGAGAAAATATGGCTTCGAATTGGGTAAAACAATGAAAACAGATCTTTAGAGTACTTAAGTCGGATTTTGAGACGTGATATCACTTTCTTTAATTATTAATTTGCCCCACAACGTTGCTAATGGTCACCGGCAAATATCCTCCAAGATACAACAAAGTCTCAAAATGAGTATAATAGAAAGCAATTCTAGTATTTCTCAATGGTCTCTTTAGGAAACAATTGGAAGGATGACTGTAATTTTCAAAAAGAATGTTCGAAAAGATAAACAATGATCACTCTCGTTTTTCCAAAAACTAACATGTATATATATAAAACACTCTTAAAACACAAGCAACTCTTCATGAAAAATTGCAACAAAAAAAAAATGAACAAATGTGTTCTTTCGAAAATTGTCCAATTAAACAAAGGCGTCCATTCGGAAGAAGTTGAAAAACAAACAATTGCAACCCTTCGGGAAAAGTTGCAAACTGAATATACTACCAATAATCGTAGCAATCCACATATGTTCCTATCCCATTAATCAATATTGATTGATGGAATGGTGTCTTCTTCTTTCCCAATCTCCTATCGTCGTTGATCCAACCATTTCATGCATGTGGGTTGGTATTTTTTCCAAAGGTTGTCTTGAAAAGATACAAACAAAAAATCGGAATAATAATAATAATAATAATAATAATTTTAAATAAATAATATTTCGAATTTTTATTTTTTAATAATTTCTGAAAATTCTCAAAACCAAAAAACAACCTTTGAATTGATTAAAGTTAATAAGATAACCGTATGAAAGAAAAATAAAATAAAACAACAAAGGGGTTAGTGCTAATTAAATCGCGGGCGTGCAAGCATGCTAAGTGCGTCGAATAATCGCGCACCCACACGTGGGTATAGTGGGGTCTAGCTCCACCCAATCATTCGTTTAGTACACAAAGGAAACTTCACACTTATTAATTGGCCCATTTCCTCCCACTTTTCCTATGTGGGATAATGAAAATGCACTTAATTTGATTTTACAAACAAACCTTCAACAATCCCCCACTTTGTCTGTAAAACAAAGATTTCAAAATTAAAATTTTAAAATCGTACAGCCAAAATTTCAGTAAGATTAATATACATACATAAAGATCTACCTTTACTTAGTGCAAGTATATCAAAGTTCTATCAAAGTGACAAGTAGCTCGGCTTTAAATTTGTACTTTTATGTAATATAACCAAACATACCACACATACACTAACCTCTTGTTTCAGCAAGAAGTTCTATATTACTCCGCACTATTATGTCATTGTGCTTGATCCTGTTTCATGAGCTCTCTAGAAAGCAACCCTCACTTTTGTAAGAAGCGGCACCACTTCTAAGCTCATATAGGTGAAGTATCTACTATGTGTTTCTATTACTATCAACACATTACAAGTTTGTACTATACTTCATTAAAAATTCAATCTAACCTACAAACATAATAGATGATACTGACTTCTCATATCAAGGCTACGTCAATATCAAACAATCACATTCAATAACTTGTTCTTACTCATTAAACCTTGTAACTAGTTATTTTCTAGAAAAAAGATTGGGTTACCATTATTGGTGATTTCAATTAAAGGGTTTTAGCCCCATTTCTTGTGAGGTCATTATTACCATATGTCTTGGTAAAGTCTTTGTCAATGGATCAGCAAGATTATTACTTGATCTCACGTAGACAATTGTTATGGTACCATCTTTAATCAATTGTCTTACATATTCATGTCTTAGACTAATATGTCTAGATTTACCATTATATGTGCTACTATAGGCTCTTGCCAAATTAGCCTAACTATCACAATAGATAGAAATATGAGGCATAGAACTAGGTCATAATTTGATATCCAACAACAAATTCATTATCCACTCAGCCTCTTTCTTAGTTGCCGCCAAAGTAATAAATTCATATTCCATTGTTGAGTGAGTTATGCATATTTGTTTCTTGCTCGCCCAAGATACAGCACCTCTAACTAGTGTGAAAATCCATCAAGAAGTGAAATGCTCATCTCCCATACTTGTAATACAACTAGCATTGCTTTCTAATACGGCCGGATAATTATTATAGAACAATCATAAATTTTTAGTTCTCTTAAGATAACCAAAAATTCTGGTAATAACTCTCCAATGTTTTGTACTTGGATTACTAGTATATCTACTCAACTTGCATACAGAATAAGCAATATTAGGTTAAGTACAATGCATCGCATATATTAAAGACCCTATAGAACTCGCATATTCTAGTTGTGCCACTACTCTACCAGTATTATGATTTAATTTAATACTGGAATCAAATGAAGTATTTATTTCCCTGAAACCAAGATGTTGAAATTTATTTAATAACTTTTCAACATAACTGCCTTGGCTTAAAGAATAACTCACACTATGTTTCTTAACTTTAATACTAAAGATAGTATTTACTTCACCCAAATTATTCATTTTAAACATGGAAGTTAGATACTTCTTAGTTTCAATAATTCTAGTTATATTCGTTCCAAAGATAAGCATATCATCCACATACAAGCACACTAAGACACCATAGTCTTTAGTGAATTTTGAGTATATACACTTATCAGCACTATTGTTGATGAAACTAGGGGTGAGCGGTTCCCGGTTCCGGTTCGGTTCCGTCCGGAACCTGGAACCTACCCTCGGGTACAGGTTCCTCAATTTTTGGAACCTGGAACCTACCCGTCGAGAACCAAGAACCGGAACCTACCCCGTCACGGGTTCCGGGGCGGTTCCAGGTTCCAACAGGTTCTTTTTTTTTTTTTTTTTTTTTAGGCATCAAAATCAATAATCCATACTTGCAATTCAGAACTTCTCCAGCCTGGAATAGCCCGGGTTGCTTAATACAACTGTACATCCACCATCAAGCCTCTCACGAATACGAGAAACATCCACTTTCTTTACTTCACCCATTGCCCCAAAATCAACACCTTCAATAACTCCTCTTCGCTACAAATAAAATAATCAACATTACTATAGCTGCCAAAGCAAAACGATGACAGGAGAAATGTGAACTGTTCGTTCAACTAATTCGAGATATCGACCAAGAAAGTAAGCATGTAAACCGTTACCTTGGCTGCAAGAAAGTTACCACTTGCGACACTTACACCAACTTCATGCAAACAGCTACTATGCCCATGACGGCGCATACCGGAAATTGGGGGTCCAGGAGATAGTTTAGCCTCTATCATTAAACGAGTACCTCCAGCTGCTTCCATAGCTGCTTCCGAGCTTTAGTGTCTTTATTCCGTATCTTCCAACATAGTTAGGCTCATGTCCTACGAAGACATGCTTAGTATCAGCAATTAAAAGTCTATTGTTGAAAATTGATTTTATAGAAACAAAAGCAGGCCACACAAACAAGACCTAGCCACTTCTGAAATTGAGATCCAATCAGGCAAATGAGACATAAAAAAAAAACGCTCGTTGCACCTCATGCAAACATTAGCAGAATATATACTTTCTTTGCCCTTTGTTTGGATAAATAAAAGTAAGTCAGCTACAAGGCATGAAGGGTGTTCAAACTCCTTTACAAAAAAAGGGCTCAATTTCAAGATAAAGCATTTGTACTATCAACCAACGAATTTACATCCACGTGCATATGTTTCCACTATACTCAAAGTGTAAAACTTTGGCGGATTTTCGGAACAAACAATACAGATGGGGGATATTAAAGATATTCCTGCACATGCATTTCAATATAGGGTGGCTGAAGGAACCACCTTAAAGAGAGCATATCTCAGGCAGGCACTAATCACTTCACAAGCATGTGATGCACGATCGGTGGGGAAAAGATTACGAGATACCATCCCAAATACCGACGGTATAAGTTTTGGTTGACGGGGAAGTTTTCAAAGTGTGCAAGCCATAGTTGTGGACATGTCACGCCATTCGATTATATATCGGCTATGTACGATACAGTTGATATTGCTAGACACAATAGCATGTACCATGCTTCTAATATAGTCAACAGAAAGGAAATCACACTGCAGCATACCAAGCGCATAAAAGGATGAATTTTGAAGGACTCACAGCACACACATTTCACTAACCTCTCTCCTTCAGGAGTTTATCAATCTGCACGTGTGTCCCTGGAACAAGAACAAATCTGATCCCCAAGCCATGACGGAGCGCAATATCCCGCACAAAGAATTATATCTAGTTGTAATTACCAAAAGCCAACAATCAAGCAACCAAACCCCATAGAGATATTATGCAATATGCATCCAAATTCAGCAGGTAAAATCGTGCAACCGCAGTTTTATTGTGATTCCAAGAAAAATTAATCCATTGAAGCCTGAAGAATGCGAATTTAATCACTTGGAGCATTCCACAGCAGAATGGGTCCGCGCTTTTGTTCTTCCTCACAGCATTAACATGCAGCCAAACCACAAATCGAAACGAAATAGAAGAAGCGAGGAAAAGCGAAGCGTGCCTTGAGAACCGGATCCAAGTGCCGACTAGCGACGATTTCGCCGGAGACGACGACGACGAAAGTGCCGCCCCGTGAGCTCGAAATATGGCCACGCCCGGTGAAACCAGCGCATGAACCTGCTCGTTCTTCTCCGAGCCGCCGCCGCCACCGCCGCTCCCCTCGTCGCCCCCGCTCTCCTCCGGATCGCCGAAGGCGTGGCGCCGAACCCGAGCCCCCTCGCGGCCTTAACCCCGAGCGCTCCGTCCTCCGCCGCCGCCCGGCGAGGGGCTCGAGAGCCGTGCCCTCGCTCACGGCGGCGAGGGGCGGTGGTGTGGTGGTGGGTGAAGCGGCGAGGGGTGGCGAAGAAGAAGAAGAAGAAGAGAAGAAGGGATGGGGTTTCGGCCGAGAGAGGGGGAAAGAGAAGAGAGAGAAGAAAAGAAAAAGGTTGGGGGCGGGAAGTGACGTGTGAGGAGGAAAAAGGGGAGAAAAGAAAGAGAGAGAAAAAGGAAGGGAAAGGGGGAAGAAACGTAGGGAAATCACGTGGGGGGGAAACGATTAGTTTTTTTTTTTTTTTTGAATTTTGACCGGTTCGGTTCCGGTTCCCGGTTCCCTTTTCTGGGAACCGGAACCGGAACCGGGAACGCCGGTTCCCAGAAAAAGGGAACCGGGAACCGGAACCGGTCTCTTTAGAACCGGGAACCGTGCTCACCCCTAGATGAAACCATTTGACAATATGACTGAATTAAATTTTTCATGCCACTGCTTAGGAGCTTGCTTAAGCAAATAAAGAGACTTAGTCAATTTAAGTCTCCTCATTTAAGTCTCCATTCAAGAAAGCAATCTTAACATCCATTTGATGAACACAAAGATCATAAATGAAAGCTAGAGCAAAAAGAACTCGAATATAAGTTACATGTGCAACAGGAGCATACGTATCAAAATAATATATTCCTTCTTTTTGTCTATATCCATTGGCTACAAGCATAGCTTTAAAAGCTTGAATAAAACCATCAGAATGATATTTTCTTTTAAAAATCCATTTGCACCCAATAGGTTTTGATCCTTTCAATAAATCTATTAATACCCAAGTATTATTGGACATAATTGAGTCAATTTCATCATTCACAGTTTCTTTCCAAAAGGAAGTATCTGTAGAAGACATAGCATCATCAAAGCTTCTAGGATCATCTTGTAAATTTAATACTAAAGGGTATTTATTTATCACGTTATTATTTCCATCTCCTTCAACAAGAAAAACATGAGTAATAAAATCATGACCTAAGTCTTTTATTTTCCTAGCTCTAGTACTTCTCCTTAGTTCAATCATGTCTGTAGAATCATTCGTTTCTTTCTCTTGATAATCTCTTTGAGTTTCCATAGATTTTGAATTATTTTCAATAATTTCAAAACTTGTAAAACATGTATTCTCAAAGAATTCAAGGTCTCTCGATTTTACAATGACATTGGACTCTAAATCAAGAAGCCTATAAGTTTTACTGTTTTTAACATACCCAATAAAAGCACTTTTGATAGCTCTAGGACTGAGCTTTGCTCTCTTAAGATCTGGTGCTCGGTAGTATGCCAAACACTCCAACACTTTAAGATATGACAAATTTGGTTTTTTACCTTTTCATATTTCATAAGCGGTTATGTCATTTTTCTTGAAATGTATTCTGTTATGAATATAGCATGCAATAAGTAATGCTTCTCCCCAAAAATTAATTGATAGCTTTGAATTTGAAGGCATACAATTAACCATTTCTCCAAGAGATCGATTTTTCCTTTTAGCCAAACCATTTTGTTGTGGAGTATATGGTGCCGAAACTTGATGAATAATACTATGTTCTTCACAAAATGAAGAGAATTCATTTAAGAAATATTATCCACCTCTATCTGATCGTAGAACTTTAATTTTCTTTTCTAATTAATTTTCTACTTTAACTTTATATTTCTTAAACATGATAAATGCTTCATCCTTCGATCTCATGAGACAAACATATAAAAACCTACTGCAATCATCCACAAAAGTAATAAAATACCTTTTACCTCCACATGTTAGCATATCATTTAATTTACATATATCACTATAAACCAAATCTAATAAATTCGAATTTCTTTTAACACTAGGAAATGGTTTCTTAGTAAGTTTGGACTTAGCACATATTTCACATTTATCAAATTCACCATTGAAATTTATCAAGTCTAGCTTCTTCATATTCTTCAAATAACGAATATTTATATGTGCTAACTAACTATGCCATAAAAAAGAAGACTTAACAATATAAGCAGAACTAGCAATATTATTATTGATACTCAGTTGATACATGCGATTATTGGCATAACTATTTCCAACAAATAGCCCATTCTTTGACATGGATTCAAACAAAATCCGAAACCCCCTCTTACAAAGTAAATCAATAGAAATTAGGCTCTTCCCAATTTCAGGTATAAATAACACATTAAGAAGAGTTATCTTCTTTCCAGAAGTGAAGTCTATCTCCACCGTGCATTTTCTAGTAACCTTTGCAAGAGCATTATTCGCCATCAGGACATCTTAAACATTTGAGTCAACAATCTCTTCAAATTGCTTGAACATGTACTTATCCTTGCACACATGGACTGTTGCTCCATAATCTAACCACCAACCGAATTGGACAGTGGTAGAATTGATTTCAGATACCATAGCCATCGCATCATTAATTTTAGAAATTTTCATGTTCAAAAACATGGTTGAAATCATGGCTATATAACTTTCTTCAACCAGATTTGCATCTGCCTTCACAGTCGGAATGTTCTTGTCCTTTGAAATGCTCTTGCAGTGAATGCAATCATTGGCATAGTGTCCCTGTTTGCTACAAACAAAACAGCAACCATTTTTCTTCTTTTGTGTTCTCTTAAATTTATGCCCTATTTTTACTTTGAAGTTCTGGCCGATTTTTCATTTTTTTATTCACAGCATTCATCTTAGAATTGTACAAAATAGAATTATCATGTAAACGTGACTCTTCCTCAATGCGAAGATGTTTCTGTATTTGCTCCAAAGTAAAGTCCTCTAACTTATGAATCGGCCTTTTTCCATAATCTTTCCAACTTTGAGGCAACTTCGCAATAATTGCTCCAACTTGAAAAGCTTCTGGAATATCAATATTGAGGGCACGGATTTTATTCACAAGCACTTGCAATTCATGGACTTGTTTCGGCAAGGGTTTAATATCAATAAACTTGAAATCAAAATACTTTGCGATTAAATATTTGTTGGTACCTTGCTCCTCCGCTTTGTACTTGAATTCCAGTGTGATGCAGGAGCATCCAATGTAGCTCCATCGACCAACTCAGAACCATCGATACTTATCCAAGCCAATAAAGAAATTGGGCATTATGTGCTTCGATGGATCATTTTGAATGAATAATGTTAATTATTTATTGGTACTTTGTGGTATATTGATAACTATCAATTATAGGCCATTTTAGATGTCTTGTATGACCAATTAATGAAGTTTCAGGAGGATTATTTTCTGGTCAAGGGAGGAGTACGAATTTCAAGAAGGCTAAAGGTTCACGAATGCGGTTCAAGAATATGGAAAGCCAAAGGTTCAAGAATACGGAAAGCTGAAGATTAAAGGCATTTAGTTCCTGTGTTAATAAAGGCTTTTCTTAAGTTACTAGGTGTCTTTACTTTTATGTAGCTCAAGAGTCGAAAGGTCTGTGTTAATCAAGGCTTTTCTTAAGTTACTAGGTGTCTTTATTTTTATGTAGCTCAAGAGTCGAAGGTTTAATTCCTAGGTCTTTAAAGTCTGTTTTTAATATTTCCTAAGGCTAAAATCCTCCTATAAATAGGGGAAAACTATCCAACGTATAGGATATACGAATTTTATGAATGCAAATGGTGAGATTTCCTCTGCTTGAGTGAACTCCTTCAGAGAGTGGATAACTCCTTTCGGTTTCTTTATCCTTGGAGCGTAGATCACTCCTTGATGGTGAGCCAAGAAGCCCTTTATCCTTGGCCGGTGGAATCTTTAGGCCTTGGTGGCGAGCTTCTCCTATCCCGAAGTCCTTTATCCTTGGCTGGTGGAAGCTTTAGGCCTTGGTGGTGAGCTTCGGAGATCTCGATCCTCTTCTTCGATTGGTGGCGTGGCCTTTATACCTTGGGAGGAGATCGTTTTATCTTTTCTTATTCCTTTTCGTTTCTTCTTCGTATACACTACTCCATACACTTAACCACAAAAATCCCCTCTAAAAAATTTCCGTTCTAGAATCACTCACCCCATCACGCATCACAGTGCATTCCAAATTTCTCTAGCCAACTTCATTTCAGTGAATAAGTCGTACAGACGATCGAAAAATGTAATAATCATCCTCCGCACGTTTCTTCTTCTCCTTATTAACCCTCTCAATGGCTTCCGCACTTGGCTGTCCTCCCTCGGCAGTAGGCTTACATCTTCTATAGGCGCCAAGTTAGGATCCCGTATGTAGGAAATCTTCAAAGCATTGAGTAAGAACATCATCTTTTCCCTCCAGCGAACAAAGTTGTTTATATCGAACCGGTCCAGTTTGACCATATCCTAATTCATGACTTTGATTGTCTCCGACTCCATTGTAGCAAAAATAAATCCTTAAAATTGTTGGGAAAATATGGCTTCGAATTGGGTAAATTAATAAAGATGGATCTTTAGAGTACTCAAGTCGGACTTTGAGATGTGATATTACTTTCTTTAAAGATTTATTGGCCTCACAACGTTACTAATAGTCACCAGCAAATATCCTTCGGGATACAACAAAGTCTCAAAATAAGTATACTATATAGCAATTCTAATATTTCTCTAGGGTCTATCTAGAAAACAATTGAAATAATGGGTATAGTTTTCAGAAAGAATGCTCGAAAAGATAAACAATGATCACTCTCGTTTTTCCAAAAACTGACATGTATATATATAAAACACTCTTAAAACACAGGCAACTCTTCGTGAAAGTTGCAAAAAATAATGAACAAATGTGTCCTTTCGAAAATTGTCCAGATAAACAAAAGTGTTCATCCGGAAGAAGATGAAAAACAAACAATTTCAACTCTTCAGGAAAAGTTGCAAACTGAATAAGTATCTTCTCCAAAGGTTATCTTAAAAAGACACAAACAAAAATTCGGAATAATAATAATAATAATAATAATAATAATAATAATAATAATAATAATAATAATAATAATAATAATAAAATAAAATATTTCTAATTTTTATTTTTTAATAACTTCTGAAAATTATCAAGACCAAAAAACAACCTTTGAATTGATTAAAGTTAATAACATAACTGTACGAAAGAAAAATAAAATAAAATAACAAAGGGGTTAGTGCTAATTAAACCACAGGCACGCAAGCGTGCTAAGTGTGCCAAATAAAATAATCGCGCACTTGCACATGGGTATGGTGGGGTTTAACCCCACTCAATCATTCCTTTAGGTACACAAAGAAAAACCCACATTTATTAATTGGTCCACTTTCTCTCACTTTTCCTATGTGGGACGAGGAAAATGCACTTAGTTTGTTTTTACAAACAAACCTCCAACATTGTAAATGTTGATTTGGTTCATGGTATAGCTGGTCAAGTGAAGAATTTTACTCCTGAAGTACTTCCAACAAAATTTGAAACTCAAAACCAGAAAAAGAGGAAAACTTGCTATCAAAACCAACACATTATTGGTTAATTTGATGCACACCAATATTCTTCCAGAGCAATTTTCCATAAAAATCTTGGATGTCTACCTCTATGTTTTGTTGCTACTTTTACTGATATTGCTAGCATCCTTATATAGACATCCATAACTGCTTAAAGCATACTTAAGGAGCACAAAATGATATTTGTATTAAGAAATTTAAAAGAAAAATTTTCCAAAAATTCTTAAACTAATTGTATGATGACCAAATAAATTTTAAACTTTTCAATTATGTCAATTTTATATTGAATACTTTGTCAATTTGACAATTTAATCCTAAACTTTTTGATGATTTGCTAATTTAGTCCCTTAACAGAAAATCATTGACAAGATGGTCTAGTCAGCTTCAGCTGTCTTACGTGATGCGGTCAATGCTAAACAAAATAATTTTTATTATTTTTAAAATTTTGAATTTCTATTTTGTATTTATTTTCTTTCTTTATTTTTTTCCTTTTCTCTTGGCCTATGGCCGATCTCAGGATGTTCGGTGACCAGCCACAAGCAAGGGTTGATGAGGTCTTGCAAGCCACAGGTGATGGCCGAAGAGGTGGGTGAGGGCAACCCTTGCCAACTATGAGGTGGCCCTCGCTCACCTTGCCTGTAGCCGATCTCCAACCATCATTGGCCATATGCCAAGTGAAAAAGAAAAGGGAAGAAAAAAATGAAAAATAAAAAGACAAAGTTCATAAAAAAAAAAATAAAAAGCACATAGAAATTGTCCAAATCAGGCCAAAATTAGCCAAATAGATTAAATTGGTAAAATATCAAAATGTTAGTATTAAATTGCCACAATTGAAAAGTTGAAAACTAAATATATTGTCCTACAATTGATTTAGAATTTTTTAGACAATTACATCAAAATTTAACCATAAATGATGAGAATTTTTTTTTTTTTTTTTTTGGTCGTGAGACTCATACTTTGAATGATTAGTTTTAGGAACTAGAATTCAGTGCGTATGGTCATGATCTCCTTTTACCACATGAGCAATGCCAAATATATTATGAAATCTCGTTAAAGCTTGTTTACTTAGTAGCGATTCTTAATCAAGTATATTAAGAACATTAGATCTCCCAAATGGATTGCTTTGTATTCTTCTATGATCCCCTAGTTCATAGAATTTCAATCCCTTAACAATAAGTCACATTAGCTTAAGAGTTTGTTAGAAATAACCCCCAAAATGGATGTGAGTAATCTCAAATTATATGGATGGCTGATAAGATTCTCCTCAAAGCATATAATTATGTGATGAATGTGTAAAGAAGACTAAACTTCTGTTATTGTTAATTAACGAGTGTTATAGATATCGCAATAATAGTTAGTAGTGCTGCTATTGACACAACGACACTACAGAACATCGAACCGTTAGGAATCCCATGATAGAGCGTATATTCCTATCATCAGTTTTCAATCTGAGCACAACACCTAAGCATCTCATTTCTCTTTTTTTCCAGTCACAGATAGATGATACCCGGATTAGTTTTCGAGCACCTCAACTAATCGACTTCCCACAGCGAATTAATGCTGTATTCCCTTAGATCGACCTGATGTATTCAACTTTTAATTCCTAAAGTACTCCCAAGAAAGCTTGACTCCAAGTCCATAAGGATAAGAACAAACTCTCTTGCCATCAAAGTCAGCACTTTATTAGTAATCTCCTTTTTTAATATGCAATGGAAACATCAAGCCTTAAACAAAAAAAGATGTATCAACTTGTTCTGAGCTCTCCACAAACCAAAAGTATCGATTGGTAGGGATGATCTTTAGTTCTGCCCCCACAAAGTTCAAAACTCCAATCTCTAACATCATTCCTATCACATACCCCCATCAAAAGGGAGCTTCTACTGTCCAATCGGGGAAGATATCTTAACCCGATCGTTCACGCACTTTATCATAACTTTTATACAAAATACCATGACACACAACATTGGGGTTTACTCTTTTTGTAATCCAAATTTATCGATTGGTAGGGATTAGATCCCCAAGGATTTGAAAAACAAAAGCCGACACCACCCAAGGAACATGCGGCTCCCCACATGGCGTGGGAATTAAAATAAAGTTAATCTTATATGTATGAGTGAATAAAAGGATGTGGATCCTCTACTGCACAATTACCCCCAAAGTGGCATAATTCTCCACCCATGTTGAAAATGCAGATATTACCTGCTATTGATGTGTAATTTAGTTATATTACGGGGTTTTCTCTAATTATGTTTTTATTTATACCCTAACCGTAATAAATCACTTTTATAAATATGTATCGTAAAACCTTAATCGGATTGAGCCATCATAAATACTCTTTTATTTTCTCTCTACTCTAAACATCAACACCTGCAATGATGGAGAGAAAAGCTATGGTAGATTGTTGCTTGTGCCAATTCTACACAAAATCACAAGGCTCTTAGGTTGTGGTATACGGCTATGGTCAGATTATTGGATTGTACTTTGATAGCGAGTGCAAAACAGAGGAAGACAAAGATAGTAAAGGTGTGTTTAGAACCCTGTTCCCACGAACAGTTTTTTTTAAGAAATATTTTTTTCTATTTTTGTTCTCGGAAAAGATCTACGAAAGTATTTTAAGGCGTTTAGTAATTATATAAAATTTGTATTCCTAAAATAAAAATACGTTTGATACGACCGCAAATATTTTTGTGACTTAGAATTTTTTAAAATTTTTAATAATTTTATTTATTTTTCCTTTTTTATTTTTATTTTTTCTTCTCCTTCCTCTAACCGGTCGTCAGCCTTGGTCATGGCCGATCAACGATCGACCAAATGAGGGCCGCCAGCCTAAGGGGAGCCTCATTGGGCACCGGCTATGTTCCCTCAAGCCTTGTCATGGCCGAGTGAGATCTAGCAAGGCCGAGTCTCACCCGGCCACCGCAAGCAACACTGACCTCATGATGGTCGAGCGAGGCTCGGCCTCGCCAAATTTGGACTAGGTTGAGCCTCGCTCAGCCACAACGAGGCTCGAAGGGGCCTCATCGGTGGTCGGCGAGCTTAGGGCGACCTCGTTGAGGGCCAGCCGGCGAGGTCGCCTGGCCTCTTCTAGCCAGTCACTGGCCATCGCCGAGATTGACAATCGGCTGGGGGAAAAAGAAAGGAAGAGAAAATAAAGAAAAGAAAGGGAAGAAAGAAAGAGAAGAAAATTTTATTTCTTGAGTTGTTCCCAAAAACAAAATAATTTTGTTTTTGTTTCTTATTTCTGTTTTAATAATTCTTCTCGACAACAAAAAAATTATCAAATACATTTATATTTTATTTTTATTTCGAAAAAATAGAAGAATAGATATTAGTGTTCTCGAAGCGTTACCAAATAGCACTTCAATCATCCATGTTCGTGAATCTGCAGAGTTCGGGTCAATATTTTTCACTTGAACGGGTCAGAATGTGGCGGTGCCTAGAGGGAGAGCATTCGTTCGATAAATGTATCCCGCGACACGAGGACGGCGTGGAAGGGAACGAATGCCAAGTCGGGACCATGATGAAGCTAAATTCCAAAATCATCATCACCACTGTGCTCTGTTCGCGTGGCACAGTCCTCGGCGTTCTTTTATGGCCGAAGGAGGCCCCCACCAAAAAGGCACAGCTGTATCAAACGTCCCTATTTCGCCAAAAAGCACCAGATCCAAAGTGCCAGCCAGCACAGAACATCCCAAAAAAGCCACCTAACATTACACGCAAATCAAGGTCTCCCGCAGCTAAAGTAGAGATCGCTTCCGCGTCCGCCTCTCACCAAATCATTCCATTTTCCTTCTCGTTGAAGAACAAGGAAATGAAAGTGGGAAACACAAGGGCCATCCAGGAGAACAAGCGCCATATTGGTTCAAGCAATATGATGGCATCACATCAGTTATCTAACATCACCTCTCAAACTCAATTTCGATGAATGAGAAAATATAATAGTATCTTCCAATTTCAATGGACATCTCCTGAGTTTCCAACTATCGATGAATGTAATCGTGTCAAGCTAAGATCTATTGTACTCTATCGTAAGGTTGAAGCTTAACTTTTCATTCAGGCAAATTTAAAGTGAGACAGCTAAAGCATCAAACTTGGAAAAGGGAAATTTCGCGTGTGTGAAAATGATAGTGAAAAACACTTAGCATGGTAAAGCAAGGAATAACAATCAATTGCCATCAAGTGAATCAAAAGAAGGAAACACCCTTTAGAAACAAGACGAAATTATAAAAAGATATATCTTAATCTACGTTTACTATGATGCATCTATCATGAACTTTTCCTTTTATGATATAAAAAAATCTCAAACATATACTTATATAGCATATTTACTCTCTGTCAAGGTTTCGTCAATGATGATAGAAGAAAAGCGGTATTGACATGACACATATGTGACTTAAGTGAACTAAAAATGATGTTTATTTTGATTGAAAAATCATCTTACAAGACTTTGACAGAGGGAACATGCATCACATGAATATAAATTTGAAGTTTTTGATGTCACAATAAAATGTTAAAGGCAATTACGTTAACTATAACTTATAGTTGAGGTCTTTGATATCATAAATAAAATCATAATAAATTTGTCACAATGGTTATAGTTTAGGGTTTTATGTTATTTTTTTCCTCTTTATAAAAGAAGGAATCGCACCCCCTTTACTTTTTCTTATGCACCAAGTGAGAGTGCAAAGCACTCGTTGCTAAGAAGGCAAACTCATTCAGTAAAAACATTCTAGATGCATCTTGATTGATTAGTCGAACAGTATTATTATTATTATTATTATTATTATTATTATTATTATTATTACCAAGGAAGCATTGCCTACTAAAAGCCTCAAACATAAACCTGTGACGAACTGAGCCACCACCATAAATCCAGTCGCGTTTGAGTTGCGCAAACACGACGCCTCTGGGATTCGAACTCCTCCCCTTCGTGAGGGGGAGAGAGTCCGAAGCTAGCTGCGCCACCGCGGGCGGTAATGTCGAACAGTATTATTTATAACTTGGTCAATGATAATTCTTCATTGAACAAATTACAGAAAAAATCAAGTGGTCCTATGACAATCATTACGAAAAAATCATAGGAGCCCTGTCGAATCACATGAGAACCGTTGTAGTCGCACCAACCGAGCTATGAAAATTTCGCGATCCACATTTTATGGCAAGATCTATTATTCACCTAATAAGAAAATAAATTCTGCGCCAATTTGCCACCCGGCATCACATGCACCTCCTGCGCCAAGTGGGCCCCCCGGCCAGACTGTGTCGCCCGCCCCGTTTCGCTCTCGCGAATTTCGTTTGATTCCGTCCCGTTGTGGGCCCCCCTCAATTTATTGGAACCTTCTTTCCTCCTTTCCGATCTAACGGCTACGACCGGCCCCACACACGTGCTTGGGCCCCACCGCCCTCCCAACGGCCCAGATTTCATTAGCCCATCAAATCACCCGCATCGGGCCTATTTATGCTTTGTGATCAACACTCTCACTCCCATCTCTCTCTCTCTCTCTAGCTCTCAAGCGATGGATCAGAAAAGCGCAATCACACTCGCTTTACTCTGCATCGTTCTCGCCGGCGTCGGTGGCCAGTCTCCGGCATCCGCGCCGACGAGGTCTCCGGCGACACCCGCGCCTGCAGCTGCGCCGGTCTCCGCCCCGCCGGCTAAGTCGCCCGCGAAGGCCACTTCGCCCGCTCCCGTAGCTTCGCCGCCGGCTTCAACCCCGACGGCGGCGGCTCCTTCCCCTCCGAAGAAGGTGGCGGCGCCGGCTCCTGTCGCCACCCCGGCTTCCCCGCCGACGGTCGAAGCTCCGGCCAGCTCTCCTCCAGCTACCGCGCCGGTCAGTTCCCCGCCATTGCCTTCTCCGGCGAAATCGCCTCCGGCGTCTTCGCCAACGACTGCTCCGGAGAGCTCTCCTCCGGCTCCGGTGGAGGTTCCCGCACCGGCTCCGAGCAAGAAGAAGTCTAAGAAGCACGTGTCGCCAGCTCCGGCGCCGTCATTGGACAGTCCGCCAGCGCCGCCGGCGGAAGCCCCAGGGCCGAGCGAAGACGCGACCTCCCCAGCACCATCATTGGCCGATGAGGTAACGATCTTGCTGTTCTCGTGCAGCGCTCGTACTGTTCACTTCTTTGTTTCTATTTTGAGGTCTTTTTGCCTGCTAAATTTTCCTATAAATATATACTTCAATGATCTTACTTATATTATAAGTTTCGTTGCAATTAATTAGATCTTTGCCATTAAATAAATATTTTGTCACATTGAGAGCTTCTTGTTAGGCATATTTATGTAAGAAATATTCGAGTTTCAAGATATTGATTACATATCTGCATTCTGCAAAGACTTTCGTAACTAAAACTGTTCTATATATCCTATTTTATTTAGTTAATCACTAGAGCAATTATAATTTGAATGTTGATCCCGGGCAAGTGTTCGGATCTATTATGACATAGTAATGAGGAGCACAATGGACCTTTTTAATCAATCAATTTACAAATCAATGTATGGAAAACCTAAGGCCAACATATCTAAGCATTACATTAGCTTGCGAATTCACAAGAAGCATTTTTTAGGATATTATTTTACAAACTGTAAAGTTAAATAGGCATTATTAGGAGTGGAAATTGAATTTTTCTAGAAAAATTATAGGTCTTTTCAAAGTGTCGGTTGCCAGGCGTGTTCTACAGTACCTTCAATTATTAGACATGTTTAATATAAACTAGTTAAATTTACGAAACATTTATCACAACATAACATAAAAAGAATAAATACTATTCTTAATTATTAATGACTACATTCAAATCACTCCATCATGAAATTCGAGATAAAAAAATCTAGGTAATGGAATTTTCGAAAAACTGATTAAGCATATTTTATAATTATATATTCAATTGTCAAAATATTAGTACTACATTTCACAAATACAATAATATCAATAATTTTTAATATGAACGTGTTGGTTTCCAATTATGATTGGAATCTAAAGGACGGAGGTGAACTGGCTTCTCGTGCTTCGTGCCGACGCGGAAACTTTGGCTTTTTCTCACCAGAAGCATAATGACACTTTGCTTAGCCAGTCAACTCTTGTCCAAACTAAATATTCGACCCTATTTATAAAAAAAAAAAAATGCAATCGTATCCCTGAAAAATATATTTTCTCCCATATTTTATTTCTCTCTGTCTCTGTATTTCGATATACCCAATTTTATCCGACACTAATTTTTCGAAATTCGGACTGTATGGTATGGCAGAGTGGAGCAGAAACTGCGAGGAGTGTGAAGGCATTAGTGTCGGGGTTGGCGCTGGGATGGGCTGCGGTTGGATTGATTCTCTAGAGACGTTGCCATTTTACAATTCGATTCATATGTTAGTGATCTGATGTTGTTGCTGTGTATGATATGAAGATTGGCCTCACATTCTACATTATTTATTTATTATTATGTTATATGAGTGCTTCCTTGATCCACGTCTGTACAGTAATCGCTTAATTTCTTTCAACTACGATGAATTTATGAATCGATTCGGGCAGAATTGTGGCCTAGCCATGTCGTGTGTTGGGTATCAAGATGTGGCTTCCCATGTCCCGCTTAAAGTTTGTTGCATCACCTAATAAACTCGTATTGAAAATGGGGCTTTGCATAACATGATAAGGTGACCCCGAGAGTGTAATTAGAGAAATTGACCCGATTTCAAGTATGGATGATAGGAACTAAGGGAAGATGCTGGCGGTGTTTTAAGAGGGTTGTAATTGCTTGTTCGGAAAACAATGCTCAAATTGGTGGGACGTGTTGAATTGGATTCATGAGGTTTGAGTGGTTGAGAGAGAGACTACAGTGTGATGGGATGATGTGATTGACAAAACAATTTTTCTTATGTTGCCCAATTCTTTTGCCACACCAATGGGGCCTCGGTCTAGATGATAAAGGGAGTTAACTTCTCCCCTTGTGGTTTTTTGTCAAGTTGTGTTAAATGCACTCTGGAAATAAAATTATGAATGCATTGCATTTATGTAAAGTGATGGACCAGTCGATGCTCACAAAAAGTGAACTGTACATCATATAACCCACTTTACCCAAAAAAAAAAAAAAATCGTGTTGCAACTTTTTAGGATGGCTACTTCACATTATGGTAAATTTGGATGTCCTTTTGGCCACCATCCACATAACACAATAAATGCAATATGCAAAGTCTTTCAATCTCCTTATTAACAATCTAACCAAAATAATATGGATGACACAATGAAGGCATATATTAATAGCATAGAAGATTCGATATTTTTTCTCATAACATGGGACATCCTACCATTTTACTTGAGAAAGTATCTTAGGTGATCGTTGAAATAGTGATGTGACGTGATGTAACTATATGATTCAAACACTCACATGGCGTGTAACCACCTTCTCTTTTGAATTTTAAAATGACTCAACTCTCATTGGCTTGTCTCTCTACATCACTAACATGTCATATTACAGGTGAGCGGATCCAAGTTTTTTATAGATTTCGCCTGGAACCTGGAACCTACCATCGGGTATAGGTTCCTTATTTTTCGGAACCTGGAACCTACTCATTGAAATCTAGAACTCGAAACCTACCTTGTCACAGGTTTCAGGATCGGTTCTAAGGTTCAACGAGTTTTTTTTTTTTTTTTTTTTTTAATATTGTTTTTCATTTTAGTTAAATAAAATGAAAATGAACGCAACAATAATAAACAAGATTGTCATTAATCAAAGAGAACATAAAACGAATAGAACCATCAATAGAGGAAAAGGAATCCTTGGCAAGGAACTAAACTAGATAAAAGTAGAGGTGAGCAGTTCCAGATTCCTTACAGATTTTAGCTGGAACTTAGAATCTATTCGTTGGAACAAGTTCTTTAATTTTGGGAATCGGACCCTACTTGTAAAATCTATAACCTGAAACTTACCCTGTCACAAGTTCTAAGGTCTGTCACAAGTTCTAGAGTCGGTTCCAAGGTCTACTCAAGTTCCACCTATCTTATTATTTGAACTATTATAATTCATTAATCACAACTTATATGTAGACACACAAAAAATATTAACATTAATAAAGTAAAATTATTAGCCATAAAATGGAAACTCGGATTAGTACTTCTAGATTATACACTGATCATCGAATAGTATGGAATATCAGAGGATCACACGGAGACATGGACCAAGAAAAACATTAAAACTTATTTCAGGTTTTAGGTTACAAGTTCCATATTCCTCCAACTAATAACTTAGAACCTACTCGTTAAAACGGGTTCTTCGTTTTTTGGAACTTAGAACTTACCCTACATACCTTGGAATCTAAAATCTACAGGTTATCATCAATTTGGTTCTCAGGTTCCAGGTTCTACCCTAGAACCATGCTCACTCCTAAGTCACATAACAACAACACAAGGTAGCATCTTTTTTTTTTTTTTTCTCTCTCTCTCTCTTTCTTTTTCTTTTTCTTTTTCTTTTTTTCAAATTGACCAATTCGTGTGAATACATGCAAGCAACCTCATTTATGTGTAGGCTCTACATACAAGGTGAAGGCTATGGCCGCTCAGTGAGAGACATTATTCAAATACGATATTTGTCACATTCAAATTAAATCACCTAATAAATGATCTACCCCTTAGTTTTTATTTATTTATTTATATAACCAGTGTATCCAACCTCACAACTCAACTAACTCCATGGATACACACGCAAACTGCAACATCTACATGCATCGAATAAAGTTTCATTCACATATAGTAGATATGGCCCTCAAGGTTAATATGAGTAGATATTTGCGATCTGAATGTAGAATTTGTTAAATCTGAACAAAGTATTTAACCACTCACTTAATGCCTTAGACACAGACAAAACTTGCAACTCCAATATATAAGAAATAGAAAGGACTAGAGTATATTATTGAATCTTTTGGACAAAATATATATGATGTTTTATTTATGGATTTTTATTAGATCCATTGTAGATGTGATAAATAGCTTACACATTCCCCTTGAATTGTTGAAACGTAAAGTGATTTGATTATAAAATAATTTCAAATACACATATCACTTATCCAATTGTGAAATTTGTAATCTTTTTATTATGCGGGCAACAGATTTAACAGTACTCCACTTTTTATTGGTAATTCTTATTGGTGTTTGTACAAGATAAATTTTTATATATTTTGGTTATGATATGGACCATCTTGATATAGCAAAAAAAGAGGGCTTCGGATGAGATTTCATGTCCATTAAAGCCCATATAAGCCACGACCTCATATAGATCCATGTGCATCCATAGTGAACTGAGGTCCATCAACGGGGAATTTAGCCCGTATCTTAGAAGAAATGCCCGGCAGCCAAAGATTTAGGTATTTGAAATTGGAGGTACCTCCATTAGAGATGATCGTTCGGCGGGCTTGAAAATTGGGCCTAACATTTAAAAGATCTTATAAATTCTAATCATTAGTTGTAAATTTAAATTGTTGATACGATATAAAGAAGTTGTACATCTATACATGGAAAGAGAAAAATATTTTAAGATTTGAACATTTTCAGTAAGATTACTTATGCGTTAAAAAAATTCAAATTTGAAAATTTGAAATACAAGAGAAATGAAAGAAAAGTTTTCAATGGTGCTTTTATTTATTAATAGAATATTTATAAAATAACTGATTGAGGCTTAATACGTTAAAAATAGGAGACTCTATTTATTTTATAAAATAAGATGTGTGTGTGTGTGTGGGGGGGGGGGTTGTTTTACTAAAAAGGTGAAATGTCATTTAAAATATGATAAATCGAATTGAATTGACAAATGTTGTGCAATTGATTTTGGACGGAAAAGTTAAGGGTTGGAATTAAAGGAAATTAAAGTGCATGTACTTAAACGGAAGGTTGCAAGAACGTGAATGGTATTTAAAACTGGAAGGCTGCTGGAAATGTAAATTTAAGAGGACAGTAAAGATAAACATGCATAAATTGTGCTGTCATTGATTATATGTGTGCGTTTTTTCCACAAACATTACAGCGTAGGCTTTTTATATCCTACTAACAGCATGTATTACAAATGATTTCGGATTGTGAATTCATACGCAACATCTTAATCCTATATGCAATTGTCAATAAGAAGTCACAAGCTCTTGACTGCAACAATATTTCCTATGTTGCCCAATCCTTTCGCGATGGAGCCTCGGTCTAAATAATAAAGGGAGTTAACTTCTCTCCTTGTGGGTTTTTTGTTCAAGTCGTGTTAAAAGCACTTCGAGAGTAAAATCATGAATGCATCATATCCATGTGGAGGATTATACTTTTAAGATGGCATGTTGTGGACCAATCGATGTGCATGAAAACTGATGTGTACATCATATAGCCCGCTTTACCAAAAATTAAAAAATAATTGTTGCAACTTCTTGAGGTAACTGCTTCACGTTATGCCAAATTTGGGTGTCTTTTTTGCCATCATCCATATAATACAATAGATGCAATGTGCAATGTCCTTCTTCCGATATTCTTATCAACAATCTAAACAAAATAATATGGATGACACAGTGAAAGCATATATTAAGTTAACTACTTCGCATTATGCCAAATTGGGTGTCTTTTTTGCCGCCTTCCATATATGCAATATGCAATGTCTTTCTTCCAGTATCCTTATCAACAACTTGGACAGAATAATATGGATGACACAATGAAAGCAAAAGTTAATAACATAGAAGACTCAATTTTTTTTTCCTTATAACATGAGACATCCTATTCGAATCCTAGGTGACTATTGAATGATTAACGTGACATGACCATATGATTCTTTCAACTTCAGCATTCCCTTCATGGGGATACAATTTGAGGTTCAACATTTCAAGAAACTTATTTTCTTCCAATAAATAGAGTCAGAATTAAGTTAAGGAACGACAACTATGAAAATAAGGGCCTCCGTTCGTAAAATTTGTGAAAAATGTCGACTGATCCGTAGAAGAGGACGAATTCTAGTAATTTGTTCTAATCCGAGACATAAACAAAGACAAGGATAATCTTTTGAAAAAGGGCTCTCTAACGTAAAGGACCCACTCACGTGACATGTGACCACCCTCTCTTTTGAATTTGAAAATGACTCAACTCTTATTGGCTTGTCTCTCTATGTCACTAACATGTCACATAACAACAACACAAGGTATCATCTTCTTTTCAAATTTACCAATTCGTATGAATACATTCAAACAACCTCATTTATGTGTAGGTTCTACTCGCAAGGTGAAGACTATGGCCACCCAAAATACTTTGAGAGAGAGATGTCACTCGAATATGAGATTTGTTGCATCCAAATGAAGTCACCTAATTAATCACCTACCCCTTAGACTTTTTCTTTTTCCTATAACCAAAGTATCCAACCTCACAACTCAACTAATTTTCATGGATACACACGCAAACTATATCGTCCACACATGCATCGGATAAAGTTTCATTCGCAAGCAATAGGCGTGACTCTCAAGGTTAATATGAGTAGATATCTATGATTTGGACACAGAGTCTATTGGATCCAAACCAAGTATTTAACCACTCACTCAACACCTTAGACACAGACAAAACCTACAACTCTAATAAATAAGAAACATAAGGGACTAGAGTATATTATTGAATCTTCTAGACAAAATATATGTGGTGATTTATTTATGGATTTTTATTAGGGCTAGAGTCGATGCAATAAATAACTTACAACATTCCCGTTGAATTGTTGACACTTGAAATGATTCGGTTGTAAAATAACTTCAAACGCACATGTCACTCATCCAATAGTGAACTCGTAAGCTTTTTACTCTGTCAGTGATAGATCTAACAATACTTCATTTTTTTATTGGTAAATCTTGTTGGGGTTTTTACAATATATATTTTTATATTTTTTAATTATGATATGGACCATCTTGCTATAGCAAAAATAGGGCCTCGGGGTAAATTTCATGTCCATTAAAGCCCATAAGCCATGACCTCATATAGATCCATGTATCTATGCGTCCAGTCCACTAATGGAGAGGACTGAGGTCCATCAACAGGGAATTTGGCCCGTGTCTGAGAGGAAATGCCCGACAGCCAAAGATCAAGGTAATTGGAATTGGAGGCACCTCCATTAGAGATGATCCTTGGGCAGGCTTGAACATTGGGCCGAACATCTAAAAGATCTTACAAAATTCACAATGTTACGAAATATTCGAATTTCAAAATTGGAAAGTTGGAAGGAAAAGCCCCTCTCTAAAGCGGGAAAAGAAGTCTTGCAGAAAACGGCGGTTCAAGCATTACCACAATATGCAATGTCAATTTTTAAAATCCCGATTTCTATTTGCAAGGCTATAGAACAGAAAATTGCTTCATTTTGGTGGAAGACTAATGAAAAGAAAGTGGGCATTCATTGGAAGAGCTGGAATACCTTGAAGATCATAAAAGATAAAGGTGGAATGGGTTTCAGAGATCTTATTTCTTTCAATAAAGCAATGTTAGGGAAACAAGCTTGGCGGCTAGGACAACACTCATCCTCTCTTTGGAGCAGCTTGTTTAAGGGACTATATTATCCCCACACGGACTTTTGGCATGCAGCAAAGGGCCTTCGACCTTCATGGGGATGGCAAAGCCTGGTCTTAAGAAGAAATTCAATAGCACCCCAAGTCATGTGGAAAGTAGAAGATGGATCTAAAATTAAAATCAGGGAAGATAAATGGTTGCAAAGAGGTATTACTGAGGGTCCTATAAATGTTAATGAACCCTCTTTAGTATCGGAACTTATTGATAAAGAGGAAGGCAAATGGGATGAAATGACCATAGCGGCACACTTGATAAATATTTAGCTGAAGAGATTATGACTATCCCAATTAAACCTCAAACAGAACAAGATCAGCTTGTATAGACCGGTACTCAAGCAAGCAAATGTACAGTTAAAAGCGGGTATCACTACATCAAGAAGAATATGGAGCAATGCAATGTGAACCAAGCATCAACTTCGTTTCAACCTCCCCTCTCACTCTGGAAAAATATTTGGACTTTGCACACTCCACCTAAGATAAGAATTTTCATATGGAATTTATGCCAAAATGGTCTCCCAACGAAGGATAACCTCTTTAGAAGGAAAATATTACCTGACCCCATATGTCCATTATGCAGTCATGAGAGGGAAACGGTAGAGCATCTCTTCCTGTTATGTTCTTGGACAAGGGAAATATGGGATAACCCTGTGTTGAATATTAAGATATCTTGTCAGGGCTTGACAAGGATTGAAGAATGGTTCTGCAATCTTAAAGAGAAGGCAACTAACCCATTAAACCTAAACTTGGTGGCTGCGACGTTATGGAATATTTGGAAGGCCGAAACCAAGCCATTTTCCAAGGTAGAGAAGCAGTGGCTTTGGCCATCATTGATTCAGCTCAAGCGGCACTTAAAAGCTGCAATCGCTGGAATCCAAGGAAGAGCAGAGTAAGAGACAGAGCAGCTGATGAATCTGGCAGTAGAGAAGCCCGAACAGGGAACAGAGCGCTAAATGCAAAGCTGAACAGTGAACCGGGTGGTGAGCTACGATTTGGTAACTGAGCGTCGGGACTCGAAATAAACGCTGGATCAAGCAGCAGATCAACAGGAGGAGAGCTGCGAACTCGGATTAGAGAATCGAACCATCAAGCAGAAGGTGGATCTAAGTGTGAAGTAGGCGGATCTAAGATAAGATGGCAACAACCTGGTATCAGAGCACCGAGACCCAGAGAAGATGTTGGATTGGGAAGTAGAGAAGACGATTTGAGAGGAGATTTGCACCTTGGGTCGAGCAATGAATTGAGAACGATCACCACAGAGCAGGGAGACGAAGTAAACGTAGGGTTGGGAAGCCGAATGGAAAGCAGAGATCTGCGACCTTGGCACAGAGCATCGGCCCATCGACCGGCCAAAGTAAAGGAAGGATCGGGAGGTAGAGTAGGCTAGTCAAGAGGCGAGTTGTGCCTTGGGCTGAGCAAAGAATAGAGGCCGAGCAACAGACCTTCAAGAGCTGAAGCTGATGCCGGGTCGTGAAGCAAAGTTGGAAGGGGAGATCTGAGATCTCGGTACAGAGCATTAGACCTACGAAGTGCTGATTGCTCGGGGGTCCATGAAAATGGTAGATCTAGAAGCTCAAGGATCCATGAAGATGGCAGATCTGAAATTCGAGAAGCCGAAACACCTTAGATATGGATTCCACCGCCGGAAGGAGCTTATAAGATTAATATAGATGGAACATACGCACCTCATTCGCTGGGAAATTCCATAGCTTGCATCTACAGAGACTCGGGTGGAAGGATGGTGGGAGGAACTGCTGAATCGGTGAGAGCTTCTTCCCCCTTATGGCTGAAACCCTAGCTTTATGGGAGGCCCTCAACTTCTTCTTTTCTAAAAAAAACACGAAGTACTGATTATTGAGTCAGACAACTTACAATTGGTTAAAGCTATGAACAATTCAGAAGAGTTGAGTTGGGAGACTCAACCTCTTGTCAATAAGTGCAAGGAAAAAATGCGGGCCTTCCTAAATGTTCAAATAGTCCATTGCTTTAGAGAAGCCAACCTTGTTGCAAATTGGGTAGCCAAAGCCCACAAGAAAAATTACTTATCTTTGAATTGGGTCTTATATCCTCCTCAAACTTTGTTGGACATTTTATGTAATGATGCCCATTTACAGGGCCTCTCATCTTTGCTTAGTAAATGAAATTATTCCGTTTCTGACACAAAAAAAAATAAAAATAAATAAGTTGTAGATATAAATCGTTGATACATTATAAAGAAATTATACATATATGTGGAAAGAGAAAATTATTTTAAGATTTGATAGAAAATTACTTATGAGTTAACAAAGACTGCAAATTGAAAAATTGAAAAAAATGGGAAATGAAAGAAAGTTTTTCATTTATGCTTTTGTTTATTAAAAGACAATTTATAAAATAAATGATTAATTGTAACACCTTAAAAATAGGAGACTATATTTATGTTATAAAATAGGATATATGCGTGTGTATGTTTCATTCCAAAAGGTGAAATGTCTTTTAAAATATGATAATTTGAATTGAATTGACACATGTTGTGAAATGATAGAAAAGTTAATGGTTGGAAATTAAAGGAATTTAAAATACATGCACTGTAGACGAAAGGTTGCAAGAATGTGAATGGTATTGGAAACTGGAAGGTTGGTAATGTAAATTTAAGAGGACATTAAAGACAAAATGCATAAATTGTGTCATCATTGATTGTGCGTGTTTTTTTTTTTTTTTCCAACAAAGATTAGTGTTATGCATTTTTATATCCTACTAACATTATGCATTACAAATGGTTTCGGATTGCGAATTCATATACAACCTCTTAATCCTATCTGCAATTGTTTATAAGAAGTCACAAGCTCTTGACACAATCTCATATTATTTAGTGATGATTATTTACAAGAAATTACAGTTCCCAAGAATACGAGCATGACCACTCAGTAGCTATGTGCTCTTATCGATTCATTATCTTTGTCTTCGAGTATTGGTAGGTCTCCATTCTCTTTATTAATTGTGCTACCTAAACAATTAATTAAAATCCGAGATTGCTTCATTCAATTTCTTTTAAGTTCTTAGTAGGACTCTTATCATCAACTTTCCATGTTATGGGTTGTTGATTTCCTTCGTCATTGACAAGTTTGTAATTTGTTGATTGTTCTTGTTCATTGATGATTTCTATTTTGACCAAACTTTAGCCGACCGAGCTCACTATCCATCGATGACAATAAAGAGCTGGTCATTTTTCGGTATTAATAACGTGCGTCTGTATCTCGAGATGAAAGATTCACGTTTGCTTCTGGACAAGTGGAGTGTTTTTGAAATTTGAGTGGAGATCTAGCACGAATCTTTGCAGGAACCGACCTCGACTCTTAATAATGACTTTGAACAACTGGCAGACAACATGTGCTCGCGTCGAGGGCAAACTTAGGTAGAACAGAGGAAGCCGTGTTCACTATTTATTTGAGCAAGTACAACCAGCTAATTTGTCCCATGATTTTTTATACGAAAAAGGAAAGAAACGACTCGTACTCAACGATTAAAGATTGCCGTTAATTGTGAATTACTGATTAAGCTCGGCCAATGAACGTATTTAAATATCTGTCTTCTCTTGTCTTCACTTTACGCGATTCAACCAGAAAAAAAAAAAAAAAAATGAGCTCGAATATTTGGAAGTTTGAGCAGCTCAAAAGCCTAAACATGCGATTATGTTTATAAATAAAAAAATCCATTAATATATGTTCGAAGTCGAAAAATTTTATTAACGTGTAGCTAGATTAAAAGAAAATGACACAATCGGTTCCTAAATTTTAGCTTAATGTATAATGCGGTCCTTAAATTTTAAATTTGTTTAATGTGATCAATATATTTTAGCCCGATGTACAACACCATTGGTAAAACTTCAATTTGTTCAATGTAATCCCTGAACTTTTGGTACATTTTCAATTTAATTCTTAGACGGACAACATTGAATATTTTCATATAGTTTAGAAACTAAATTGAATATGTATCAAAATTCTAAAAACTGCATTAAACAAATTAAAAGTTCAATGACGTCATTACACATTAAGCTAAAACTTATAAATCCTATTGAACAAATTAAAAGCTCAAGAATCATATTGCATATTAAACCAAAATTCAATGACCATTTCTGCTATTACCCCCTAAATTTGTAACATAAAAAGGATTGGAATGTTTACTTTTTACTTTCAAAACCCCAGCTCGAGCCTTGCTCTCTCTCTCTCTCTTCTTTTTTTGGTCGACTAAGTCGTGTCCAATAGACTTCAAATCTAAGTCCAAGTAGAATATTGAGCAATTGATGATTTGCATTAATATATATTTGACCAGAAAGGAAAAAAGAAATTCGTGCATAGTAATTGCATGTGGCAGACCTCCATGGGAAGCTGCATGGGGAGCTTCCTCACTCGCGAAAACATAGTCAGGAAATATAAAGAATGAGAGTCAAGAAAGACCATGAGATTCCACGAAAAATTCTAAATCCAACCCTCATTTTCTTAAATAAAGACATAAAGTGAATCTTGTGTAAAATAAAGACCCGAAATGACCATGTTAGTCACAAATAAGCATAAATAAGCATTTGAAGTGGTCATGATAATTTCAAATAAAGACCTGACCTCACCGATTGATGACCAACTAAATATTTCAACCGATCAAAGGCCATTTCTTTCAAATACAATACTTAATTATTTTTTATATTTTATTCTTTTCTTTTCTTTTCTTTTCTTTTCTTTTCTTTTTTCCTCGCAAGGATCACCCTCAAGGGTGGCCTCACCCAAGGCGAGGGTGGTACTTGCTAGATCAAGTGAGGGCGACCCTCGCCCAACCCTCTCCAGATATCACTGGTGGTTGGCCATCACCAGCCACTAACAAAGAAAAAAGAAAAAAAAAAAAGGAAAAAAAGAGGTGGAAGATGAAAATGCCCCCCCTTTTTTTTTTTTTTGGGTCAGAAGAAAATGCCCTTGACTAGCTGGAGAATTAGCTCTTTTTTGAAACCGACATAGTCATTTTAAGCTCTTATTTAAAACAAAATTCATTTTGAACCATTACTTAAGAAAATGATAACACTTCATGTCCTTATTAAAAAATAATGTCCACTTCACATTCTTATTAAAGAGAATGAGGGCACTTCAAGTTTTTATTTAAAATTTTTCCCAAGATTTTAATAAACCTTGGCAAGCATGCATTTGCATTTGCATTTGCATTTGCATGTTCCTTCCACTCTACTTACAACCTGCTTCCAATCTGTTTGAAGCTGTACCGTGAATTCGAGATTTACTCTTTTGTTTTGAATTCTTTTTTCTATCACTGGGATCTCACTCCATTTTGAAAAGCAATTTCCACAGGTCTTTCTGGTTCAGCCCCTTTTGACAGTCCACTCTCTATCTAAAATTTAAAAAAAAAATAAAAATAAAAAATTTAAAAAATTTGTAAGGACTACTATAAGAACCCTCCTTGAGCGCTTTACAATAGCATCACCTCCTAAGAAAGCCCCTTTGCTCTCCATCATCTCTTCATTAGCCTTCTCTCTCTCTCTCTCTTCCCATTTTCCTGTTTAGTTCTCGCTATTGTTGTCGTGACGAAGAAATATGAAGCTTGCTTTTGCAACCCTCCTCCTTGTTTCTCTTGTTCTCAGCTCCTCAATCCATGCCATGGCCGGCGATCTGAGCCCGCAATCCTCTCCGAGTAAGACATGCACACACATATCTATGTGTCTGTAACATTCTTATTCATGAAATCGACATGATTGTTGTTGTCTTTTTTTAACTTTCAATTCCGAGTGCCTCTCTCAATGACTGACTCTGGGATAAACCGAATTCATGTAAAAGGAAGAAAAAAGAAATGCACTTCCTAGTGCTAGCAATTGCCCAATGGGAGCATGCATTGAGTGCTAGATACAATGATCGATTCGATGCGCACATTGGAGCGGATTCTAAATCATGCATTTTCTTTTTGTTTCGTCCGACAGGTTCATGTGATGACAAGTGCGCAGTGAGGTGCCAAAGGTCGGGGTGGAAGGACAGGTGCCTTAAGTACTGCGGAATCTGCTGCCAGAAATGCCATTGCGTGCCGTCAGGGCCGTACGTGGACAAATCGGAGTGCCCATGCTACAGGGATTTGAAGAACCCCAAGGGCAAAGACAAATGCCCTTGATTAATTTTATTCCTTTTTAATCTCTTCACGTGGTCGGTTCTTTAGCTTTAATAAAAGCGGTCGCATCCGAGTCTTCACATTGGCGTCGGGGTTGGCGCTGGGATGGGCTGCGCTTGGATTGATTCTCTAGAGACGTTGCCATTTCACATTTGATTTATATGTTACTGAACTGATGTTGTTGCTGGGGTATGATATGAAAGTTTGGCCTCTACATTACTTGATTATTATATGTTACATGAATACCTCCTTCATTTTACACTGCTTACTCATAACATACTATTCTGTCTGCTCTCTAGTCATTTGATATCTTTCTATTGAGATGAACTTATGAACTGATTCGTAAAGAAATGTGGTTTCGCCTTGTCGTGTGTTGGGAGTCGGGATATGGTTTCCGATGTCCGTTTAGAGTTAATCCCATTATCTAATAAACTCGTTCTATAGATTGGGCCTTCCATAACATCATAAGATGACCATGAGAATGTAATTAGAGGAAAGTGACCCGACTTCAAGTACAGATAATAGGGGACGAGGGGGAAGTTGATGAAGGAGTTTTCAGAGAGTTGTAATTGCTCATTCAGAAAACAATGCTCAAATTGGTGGAATGTATCGAATTGGATTCATAAGGTTTGAGTGGTCGGGACAGTAGTGACTACGGTAGGCATGGGATTCTGTGATTGACAGAACAATTTTTCCTGTGTTGCCGAATCCTTTTGCAACACCGAGGGGGCGTTGGTCTAGATGATAAAGGGAGTTTACTTTCTCAAAAAGGACTCTGAAAGTAAAATCACGAACGCATTAGATCCATGTGGAGGAATGTAATTTTAATATTGCATGGCGCAGACCAATCGATGCACACAAAAACTGATCCGCACATCATTTAACCTGCTTTACCGGAAAAAAAAAAAAAAAGTCTTGTTGCAACTTCTTAGGGTCACTACTTCACGTTATGCTAAATTTGGGTGTCTTTTTGGTCATCATCTATATAATACAAGAGATGCAATATGTAGTGTCCTTCTTCCACTTTCCTACAATCCGACTAGAATATAACCGGAATAATACAGATGACATGATTAAAGCATATATTAATAACATAGACGACTCGTTCGACCAAAAAAAAAAAAAAAAACATAGACGACTCGATTTTTTTTTCTCATAATATGGGACATCTCACCCTTCTATTCGAGAAAGTATTTTAGGTCAGTATAAAGTGATTGGCGTGATGTAACTGATTCTAACACCCGCATGACATGTAACCACTTCGCTTTTGAATTTGAAAATGACTCATTTCTCATTAACATGTCTCCCCACGTTACTAACATGTCACATAACTACACAAGTTATCAATTTTTTTTTTTTTAAATTGCCCAATTTGTTCTAATACATGTAAGCACACTCACTTATGTGTATCAGTACTCATAGGGAAAAGACCATGGCCGAGCAAAGTACTTTAAGTGAGAGACATTATCTAAATACGAGATTTGTCACATCCAAGTTAAGTTGTCTACTAAATTGTGCACCCCCTTATTACTAGGGTATTCGAACCTTGTAGCTCAAGTAATCTCCATATGTACGCATGCAAATCGCAACACCCATGTGCATCAGATAAGGTTTCATCTGCAGGGCGGCAGGTGTGGTCCTAAAGGTTAATATGACTAAATGACTCATTCATTGGAATATAGAATTTGCTAGATCCAAACCAAGTACTTAACCACTCACTTAGCATCTTAGACAGAATTGGCAAATCTGGCATAATAAGAAACAAAAGGGACTAGAGTATGATTGAATCTTCAAAATATATATGGTGCTTTTATTTATGGATTTTTGTTAGGCCCACCGTCAATGTGATAAACACATTCCCGTTGAATTGTGGACACGTGAAGTGATTTGGTTATAAAATAAGGGTGGTGCCATTGCCACTCCTATATGACTAAATCCATCCTATTTTCACCAAAAACACAAAATTGCCTTCTATCAGTCATATGTAATTAAAATTGATGGTTCCAAATTTATTTACTTTCCTTTCTTTTAGTTTTTTTATATTTATGCGGGATTTACTTAACATAATTAAGAATTTCATATGTTTAGTTTTTATTCATTATGGATTTTCCGTAAAGGTACTTTTTTTTTATCATTAGATATTACTTGATAGAAATTTGTTTTGTTGAAAAGAGAAATCTCCAATAAACCTAGTTCATTCTACATGTCGATCAACTTTATGTATAATTTGTTAAGTAGATGAAATTTAATTACATCAAAACATTGCATAAGTAAAGCTTTTTTTTTTTTTTTTTTTGAAAATCCCGATTAAATAACATTAATTTGGATTGGCAAAAATTAGTATCATCCATGAACAGTTTACAAAAAAATACCAAGATGTCTCATTATGCATAATGTTTTTAGTGTATTCCTAGATATTCCTCTAATGTCAGTAAGAAAAAAGATAAATTCTTTAATATAGTAAATAAAGAGACTTGATATATATCTTAGACTAATAAATTAATCGAAAGTTTACCGAGGAAGTGATCTTTTGAGATAAGAAGGACAAAGAATAAACAAACCCTTATAAGATCAATCATCAGTAAGAGACTTCTTAGTTTTTTACTATATCAAATAATGTCTTTTTTTCTTACAATTTGCAAGATAGTTTTACAAAGAGTATGAAAATATTATAAGAATATCTGAGAATGCATTTTTCTTTGATATAATAAGAAAAAAACATGTGAAATACTTAATTATTGTAACTCTCCTAAAAAGAAAAAGAAAACATAGATAAAAGAAGGTGTGCTCCTTCGCTTTAAATTTCAATTGAAAGATTAAAGGTATATTTGTCTTTTTAGTATGATAAGGGTGGATTTAGTCAATTAAGGAGTGGAAATAATGCGGTCCTAAAGTATCTATAAACACGCGTGTCACTCATTCGATGGTGAACTTGTAAGCTTTTCAATACGTGGCGATTGATCTAAGAATACTCCATTTTCTATTGGTCAGATATATTTTTAGATACTTTGGTTATGATATGGCCTCGGGTAAGATTTCACCTCGATTAAAGCCCTTAAGCCACAACCTCATATAGATGCATGTACCTGTGAATCCGATCCATTAATGGAGTGGAGTTCGGATTGAGTCCATCCACAGGGACTTTGGCCCTGTTGTTTCAAAATATTTGAATCTTTGGTTATAGATATAGGTTGTTGGTAGGATATAAAGAAATTTTTATATGTACGGGGAAAGAGAAAGTTATTATAAGATTTGAAATTTTTCTATAACTCATGAGTTAAAAAAAGATTCAAATTTGAAAAATTGAAATACATGAGAAATGAAAGAAAATTAATATTTTACGCTTTTGTAGATTAATTGAATATTTATAAAATAACTTATTGAGGATTTGTTTCGATGAGAATAAAAAGATTGTAGTGCCTTAAAAATAGGAGACTTTGTTTATTTTATAAAATAAGTTATAATGCATGTACGTTGGTGTGTGTTTCACTAAAGAAACCGAAGTCTCATTTGAAATATGATGAATCAAACTGAACTGACAAGGGTTAGTAAAATATCCTGTGTTAATTTTGGATGGGAAAGTAAATGGTTGGAAACTAAAGCATCTTACAGTTTAGGTTTTAGTAGAGTGATTATGATTCCACGGTAGAATGGGAATCGGATTGGTGGGAATCAACCCAATTCTAGGTTCTAATATATGTAAGGTAAGTTCTGGGTTTCAAAAATTAGGAAACCGATCCAACGGATAAGTTATAGGTTCTTGACGAAAGCTGAAACAAATTTTTGTATTTTTCTTGTTCTATTTCTTCGCGCAATCCTGTAGTATTCCATGGTGTCTAATGATGAGTATAGAATATGGAACCACTAGTTTAAGCTTCCATTTCCGGCAATATTCATGATTAAAACTTCTACTTTGTTAATTGTTTGTATTATTCGTGTGTCTAAATATTATGATCAATGAATTATAACAGCAAGTAATAGCTATTAAAAGTGATGATTCACTACTATCATTCAGTTAAGAATATAGGTAAAACTTGGGTAGATCCTAGAACATATGACGGGGTAGATTCAAAATTCCAAAATATGCAAAGTAAGTTCCAGAATATTCATAATAGGTTTTGATAGATAGGTTTCAAGTTTTAGGTGGAATCTAGACCAACCCTAGAACCAATCATCCCCTAGGTATTAGAAACGAAAGGTTTCAAGAATGTAGATGGTACTGGAAATTGGAAGGTTGCTGGAAATGTGAATTTAAAAGGACACTGAAGACAAAAAAAAAAAAAAATGCATAAATTGTGCTGTCATTGAGCGAGCGTGTTCTTTCACCAAGATTACAGCTGGGCTTTTTATATCCTACTAACATTATGTATTACAAATGGTCCGAATGTTGAATCCATAAATATCCTAATCCAATCGGCCATAGTTAAGAAGAAGTCACATGCTCTTGACACGATCTCCTATTATTCAGTAATAATTATCCATGAGAAATTACAATTCCCAAAAATATGAGCGGGACCACTCAATAATTTTGTGCTTGTATCGTGCTACCATCTCTATCTTCAACCGTCGGCGAGTATCCATTCTGTTCATTAATATACTGCCTAAACACTTTAAAAAAATCCAAGATTGCTTCCATCAATTTCTCTTAAATTCTAATTAAGGCTGCTATCATCAACTTTTCACGCTATTGGTTGTCGATCCAGTACTACCGACAATTTTGTAATTTGCCGCTTGTCTTGTTAACTGTCGACCTCTCTTTTGATCAAACTTTACTCTTATCGACCAAGCTTGTTATTCGTCGATAATGAAGAGTTTTTTTTTTTTTTTTTTGGCGTCAACAATGTGCGTAAGTATCACGAGAAGAAAGGACAAGTGGAGTTGTTTTGAAATTTGAGTGGAGATCCAGCTCGGACCTTCGCAGGAATCCACCTCATCTCTTAATAATGACTTTCGACAACTGGCAGACAACATGTCTTCGCGTCGAGGACAAACTTAGGTAGAACAGAGGAAGCCGTGTGGACCATATTGTGAGTAAGTACGACCAGCTAATTTGTCCCATAACTTTTTATAAGAAAAAGGCAAGAAATAATTTGTACTAAACCAAAAAATGGTTCACACTAAATGATTAAATCACGACCATCTGTCTGCTCTCGTCCTCGCTTTACGTTATCCAACAAATTAAAAAAAAAAAAAATTGAGCTCGGTTCTTCTAATGTTTGAGTAGCTTAAGAGCTTAAACAGGCGATTTCTTTATAAATAAAAAATTGGTTGACATATGTGTTCAAAGTTGATAAAAATTTTAACAATGTGTAGTTAAATTTATATAATTAGTAAAGCTTGTAATGTTTATCAAACTTTCAAAACTCGAGCATCTTAATTTTTTTATTGGTCAAGTTGAGTCTAGGACAGTTCGAGTTCGAGTGTCCAAGTAGAATATTGAGCAATGACCAAGTTGAATTAATATATGTTTGACCAAAAAAAAAGAAGGAAATTCATGCATGCTAATTGCTTGTGGAAGACCTCCATGCGGAACTTGCATGGGGAGCTTCCTCGACTCACAAAAACATGGCCAAGGAAATATAAAGAATGAGAGTCAAGGAGACCATGATCTAGCAGTAAAACCCGTGCAAGCATGCATTGCATCTTCCTTTGCATTTGCATGTTCCCTCCACTCTACTTACAACCTGCTTCCAGTCTGTTTAAAGCTGTACCAACAATTAAAGATTTAATCCTTCTTGTTCAATTGCGTTTCTTCTTTCACTTGGATTCTTCCTTGGTTTCTCACTCCATTTTGAAAAGCATTTTCCACAGGTCTTTCTGAGTCAGCCTCTTTTGACAGTCCACCCTCTATCGAAAATTTAAAAGAATTTTTTTTTTTTTTTTTAAAAAGGACCTTGTGAGAACTACTATAAGAACCCTCATAGAGCTCTTCACAATAGCATCACCTCCTAAGAAAGCCTTTGCTCTCCATCATCTCTTCATTAGCCTTCTCTCTCTCTCTTCCCATTTTCCTGTTTAGCTCTTGCAATTGTTGTCGTAACTAAGAAATATGAAGCTTGCTTTTGCAGCCCTCCTCCTTGTTTCTCTTGTTCTCAGCTCCTCCATGCACGCCATGGCCAACGATCTAAGCCCACAACCCGCTCCGAGTAAGACATAAACACACATGTTTGTGTGTCCATAACATTGTTATTCATGAAATTGGCATATCTGTCCCATTTTTTATTTTATTTTTAACTTTTAACTCCGAATGCCACTCTCAGTGACTGGCTCTATATGTACAATGCGAGAATGCGTTTAGTGCTAGAGACTGATTGATTCGATGCGCGCGTCGGAGTGGATTTTAAATCATGCATTTTATTTTGTTTCGTTTGACAGATTCATGCGACGCCAAGTGCGGCGTGAGGTGCAAGAATGCGGGAGTGAAGGACCGGTGCCTTAAGTACTGCGGACTCTGCTGCCAGAAGTGCCAGTGCGTGCCGTCGGGGACGTACGGGAACAAATCGGAGTGCCCTTGCTACAGGGACATGAAGAACTCCAAGGGCACTGCCAAATGCCCTTGATTCATTTCATTCCTTGTGTATCTGATGAAAGTTCATTTCATTATTCCTTTGATTCTGTAATATCGTGTTGTCGAAGCTTATTGGATCATTTTCTCCCTCAATAATAATAAATATTTGGTTGGTTTTCATTTCCTAAGTTGGCCATGTTTCAAATTATAAACAAGTAACACAAATGGTCTACGGACTTTGATCTAATGTGTAATATGGTTCTTGAAATTTAGCCCAATGTACAACTTTTAAAATGTTCAATGTAGTTCACAAACTTTTGATAAATATTCAATTTAATCCCTAAACAATATAAAATTGTTCAACGGTCTAAGGGCCAAATTGAACACTTACTAGAAGTTTAAAAATCACATTAAATAAATTAAAAGTTTAAGGACTACATTATATATTAGGATAAAGTTCAGAGATCATATTAAACAAATTAAAATTTTATGGATCACATTGTACATTAAATTAAAATTTAGGAATCATTTATGTCATTCTTCCAAAATATATAATGGAAGTCAAATTACATATGATGAATCACAAAAAAAATTGAAGCAGGGTTTGATGAATATCTTTGCATTGATGATAATCAAGGACGGTCCTCCAATGAGCCGCTATTGAAAACTCGAGGAATCTTTAGATTTGAAGCGTGCGCTGGTTGGGCTGTGTCGTATTGGGATTGGTGTGGAGGCTGGTGTAGAAAGGTCGCTAGCTGAGAGAGATCCGAAGGGAAGATTTTTTTTCCCTTTTGGTCGTTTACTTAGGTCAAAGGAAAATGGGAAAGTTAAAAAATAAAAATATAATAATAAAAGGAGAGCACGGAAAGTTCTGCACGGCAGCGGTGAGACTTTTGCTATAAGCCTCGGATTCGATCGCTTTAATTAAAGCTGAAGAACCGACCATGTGAAGAGATTAAAAAGATTAAGCAAAAATGGAGAATCTTCGTGGTACAACCCAACTCCTTTTTTTTCTTATGAAGACATCTTTCAAAACTCTCTAAACTTGCAGGTGGCATGTACATGCACGTGATTTCACTTTTGCACTATCAATGTAATGCAGAACCAGAATTTGCACCATATGCATGCTTCTACTATTACAGTTCTAGAAAATTATCTTTGAAAGTGGCATGTATAAAGATGCACTCCCCCTAAGTACTAGAGTGTTTAGGTTTGGTTCTTCGGTTCTCGATTCAATCCGATCCGGCTCCTAGATGGAAACTGGAAGGTGAACCGCACGGTTAGGATCTTAATAATTTAAAATAGGAAATCAACTCATTTTCATTGATATTTGGAACCGGACTAATTCTCATGACTGGTTCTGACCAGTTTGGTTTGGTCTGGTTATTAGTACTACTTGAAATCCTTGGTCTCCTTTACAAGAACCCATGGCCAAGGTTGCCTAGTGTACAGTCCACACCCCTGAATTTACTGTCGATTTATAAGAAAATGGCTTGAATCGAGCAGCCATCGGATAATGTCCGCTAGGTGGTAACCATTGATAGGTTGTGTGTATTGAGAAGAGGTGAATCCAGCCACGTCGTGTAATATTCCCACCAAAGACATAGAAATATCCTTATTTCAATTTAACACTCACCCTATTTTTGTTAATTTGAGAAGTTCAGAAGGCCTCCACCAAGCTCGCCGCCTCCGTCGCACGTGATCATCATCGGTTGGTTGTCACTATCTAGAGTTCAATCACTGTCACTTGTCACTGCCTCTTTCCTTGAGTCGCAGGAGAGTGCGAGGTCCGTGGCCTGAGGAGTTGGGGTTGTGATCCTTGACCATGCTCGAAGGCAACCAGCGACCACAAATCCGAGGCCTCTGGTGATCGTTGATGACCTTCATGACAATAGATAGAAGATGGTGGTTGAAGGAGGCGGTGGTCATCGTTGCCATGACACGGTGGACAATGATAGCTTGTGAGAAATACAAGGGGGCTCGAGTTAGCCATGACTAGTTGAACAACGATAGATGATAGAGACCAAGACTTGGGGTGCATTTGGTAACGATTATATTCCTGAGAATAATTTATAATCAGAAATGATTTTTTTTATTATGTTCCCAAGAATAATTTCTAAGCATTTTAAGCTATTTGGAATCGTCAAAATTTCGATTCGGAATAGAATTGTGTTTGGTATCGTCTTTCAAAATTTCTACTCCAAATCATTTTCTTTTAATTTTTAAATAATTTTATTACTTTTTTTCCTTTTTTTTCTTTTTTCTTCTTTTATTTTTTTCCTTTCTCTCTCCTATTCTTCTTCTTCAAAGCCGATGACCTCACCAGAGCGTCGTCGGCCCTCGTCGGCTGAGCCTCGCTGGCAGCACGGCGAGCTCGCCGGAGCAGTTGCCAGTGACCGACGACAGTGGGTGATGGATGGCAACTGCAGCGGTGGATGAAGAAAAAGAAAATGGAAGAAGAAAAAGAAGAAGAGAAAATATGAGCTTGATTTTATAATTGTTCCGGAAACAAAAATCAATTTTTTTTTATTCTTGATTATATTTCAAATCTACTTCCGAAAACAAAAAAATAAAAATTTGTTCCGGAAACAAAAAGTTTTACCAAACACGATTCTGTTCCAAAACTACTTCCGAGAACAAAAAAATAGAATCTAGCACTATTGTGATGGTTACCAAACAAGCTCTTGGTGGACAATGACTATCGAAACGGTTGTCTCGGTGGCTGTGGCTCGGTGGCATCTACTTTTACAAAAGGCTGTTTTAGAGAGAGAGGGTTATACTTGAAACCAGCTTAGAACAGGCCGATTCCCGGTATTACTCGAGAACCAGTTTTCTTTTGTAAAAGGCACATAATTGATGTTATATAATATTACTTTGGTCTATTGACTAGGAAAGGTTGTGTGTGCTTACTTTTAAGTTGGAGATCGTGGATTACATTATCCCTAGTTGCATCTCACTATTTTTAAGTAAGGTATAAAATTGGTTTGACCTTGGAACCGACTTGCTTGGTTTTTTTCCAGGTCAAACCGACGGTTTCGAAATAAGCATAAAAAAACCGAACAGGATAGAGGTTGATTCCAAGGTACAGAACTCAGAAACGGACCAGTTCTTCCTGGAACCAACCTGAGATCGACTGGGTAAAGCCCGTTTGGTCCGATTTCTGGGTTTTATAGGCTCAGTTATTCACCCTTGAGAATAGGTAGGGTGGTCAAGGGCTTTTTTTTCCTTTCCTTTTTGGCTTATGTGATTTATTATCATGTACTTGCAGGCGTAGATTTACTTTTTACATGGGCGTGCGGACTCTAGGACTCGGTTCAATAACAAATTGGCTGAAGAGATCTGTTATTAACATGCGCTGAGCATCACTTCCGCTTCAATCCTGAACTCATGCAGTTCAACGCTGATAAATATCATCAATTGGCTTCCTCTCCAAAATGTCATCTAGCACTCACTGGAGTTTTGGCTACGGCTTTACAAAGTCACGTAAAACTTAGCCAAGCCCCAAGTTCAACCTGTCTCTGTCTCTGTGCTTTTTATGCTACCAATGCAATTTCTCCCTACGCAACGCAATGAGCAGTCAATCTCGCATCCGAAACAACCTTAAATGGCTTGTATCATCTACCACTACTACCACCACCACCTTCTTTTAAAGTTAAAATAAATCTCTATGGATTAAAAAATGGCGTAGAAGATGCTGGTTATACAGATGAAACCGATATACAGTAACTTAGTCATCGGAGAAGAATGTTCACAACATCATAAGCATGTGAGAAAATGCTTAGAGAGCACAAAGAACTGCACAATGCCGAGAGAGAGGTTCATATCGAATCTGGGAATCGGTGGTATATGAAATAAAGATACATGAGTTGACATAAGATTTTGGGCACCAACTGACCTATGATCTTGTACATCGACATCAAATTATAATCAGATAATAAGAGCAGCGCAGGTTTTGTGATTCCAAAGTTAATGCAACACGATGCATCTTTTGAAAGAAATTTGACGATTTAAGAACAAAGACTTGCTAGGCTCCACGCAAAAGGTACCTGGAAGTGGAGTACCAATAGGACGGCCCATTCTTTTCAGGATTTATCTGCGGCATCCATTGTCTGGTGTGACGTCAGCCACTTTCTGAGACCACCCAGCTTTTCAAAAATTAGTCAAATGGTTCTGGCATCAAGCACTCACCAGCAACAAACCTCTGTTACGCCCTAACTAATCAGACGTCCACTAACTATTACACTGAAATACATTTGCTTTAATATCATCATACTAGGAAGCAGAATATAGGGTCAAACGATCCCCTTCATGATGTCAACAGTGAACCCACTGAATACTTACTAGTCTACTAAACAACCACTATACAGCAGAGCTCAGAGGAAAACAATGCCATAATAGTATCCTAAGTATTAGTATAACGAACATAATTCCATGTCGGACACCACTGAGAGCATAAGGAAGATCATGGATGAAGAAGAAAAGTTACAAGAGACTAAAACCCTGCATAATGTGAACGAGGAAAGACTATACGATTCTCTCTGTTATCCACCAAGTTCAAAAAAATGCAAGGCACCTTGAGGAGACGAGATCACAAGACAAATACTTCCATCAACAAGAAAATTGGTCACTTATGAGTCATTTACTAGCCCACGTCATTGCAAAGATGAGGATCATATTACAAATTTTCAATGCACATTCACAACGGACGTATTAGAGGACAAACTAATATCCTCCACAAACAATCTCTTTACAAATCATGCTTTAATCCAAACACCAATTCTCACGTGCATTATTTGCATAATCAAATATACATTCTACACTCATAAACTTGCCTCAAAATCTATGGCAAAGGTGCAATTAGCATTAGCCCCTCCCGGCATTGCCATGTCGTTGATTTCTGAAATAGGTGAGAAGTCCCTGCGCCTGCAATGGGCCAAAACCCCTTCAGAGGTGGTAAAACTAAAGTTGGAGCCAAGTTTAAGGAATCAGTATATAATCACTCTCGTTAATAAGACGAGCAGCGGTAAGTATAAGACGCAGTACAGACTTACCTTCTCTTTAGCCCTTGGGGTGCCGGACTGAGACAATGCCACCAATGGTGGGACAGCTCCCTCTTGAAGCACCTTACTACAGTGTCTGTTGCTGTTGGTACAAAGCTGCAGAAGAGCAGCAGCAGCATTTTCCTTTCCTCTTGCAGAACCTAACTCAACAACTTCAACTAGAACTGGAATTCCACCTTCCTGTCCAATTGCAGCCCTTCCCTCGTGAATTGTGGCAAGATTTGCCAACACAGCTACTGCCTTATCAACCATCCCTGCAGCCGGGTCCATCAACTCCACAAGGTACTTTACAGCCCCAGCCTGCACAATACGTCCCTTGTTCTCATGAAAGATGGATAAGTTGAACAAAGCTGTGGCTGCATCTTTTTTTCCTCTTGGAGTACCATTGCCAAGCAAATCAACCAGAGGTTCAATTGCCCCCGACCTTCCAATTTTGACTTTATTATCTTCAATCACGGAGAGACTAAAAAGAGTGGCAGCTGAGTTCTCCTTGGCCTCAGGAGTCCCCGTCTGGAGAACGTGGATCAAAGGATCAATTGCATCAGCATTAGCAATTGCAATCTTGTTGTTATCGTTGATTGACAGATTAAGAAGTGCTGTGACAGCATCTTCCTGAATCTTGGTGTCTGGTGATCTGAGCAAACCCACCAACAAGTTGATGGCACCACAGTTTGCGATTACAATGCGGTTGTCCATGTTGTGCTTAGCCAAAAGTCGAAGTTCAGCCGTCGCTTCTCCTTGAGTTTCAGCTGAATCACTTTTCAAGGCATCAACAAGCTTTCGAACTTTAGTTTCAATTTCAGAGAGATCAGCTCTTGCTTCAACAGCAGGAGAAGAAACGATCCTTGGACCAAACCTATCTGGCTGCCGACGCCATATTGTCTGGCTTCTCGACCTTGTCTCTACAATTCGAGGAGGAAACTCCGGTTCTCGCGGTGTAGTCGTAACGTTAGCAGGAGATTGTAGCTCAGGTTTCATCTCCCCAGAAGCATCACTACTGTAGCCTGTCATATTAGTTGATCCATTTGCATCTCCAGATGATCCTCGAGGCCTACTTGCACCAGAATGTGCACTGGATGCTGAAACAGTTCTCTTATGGTTTAACGTCCTCTCATCAACACCAATGCCATTGGAGAATTCACTCCTGTTTGGGGACGTAGACACTTGGAGAGATGAGTCACTAGCACCTTCTTCAAAGTTAACCGAACTTTCTTCAGAGGCCCCTAGAGAAATTCTTCCAATATCCAAGCCCCGTCCACCTCCAGCAACAGTTGACAACAAAGCATCTGACCTAGACTGGGGATGTGATGGAGAATTCAGATCCTGGGAAACTCCACTAGATGCAACAAAGTTCTTAACTGGCGAACCAATGTGCCGGACAGACTCAGGTGACACTGGGGGGTTCCCCCTGATATGTGGCTCCCTGATTGCACCAGACTCTGCATGGCTAAGCAGTGGCGAAGGTTGGTTTGAGCTCACGGATTTCATAGGATCAGGTAACTTTACATTGTTGGATTCACACCAATTAGCAATTAGTGCCTTTACAGTATAATTCGGTATTAGATTTGTGTGACCCAATGTTTGCCGTGTCTTTGGACAAACCGTGAGCCCAAGGTCCAGCCATTTCCTGATGAATGCCCTTTCATATGTTTGCCCCGATGCCACAATAACTGGATCTGTCATCAGCTCAAGAGAGAGAGGACAGCAAAAATCTGCTGGTATTGGGACAGGACTGGGGATCTCAGACTGCTTTATCAACACAAGACGATCATGCATACGTGTGATAATAGTAATCAACTGTTCAAAATAATCCACCTCACTGGTGTTCTCAGATTGCTCGGCATTCTCCTTCAATTTTTCAAGGGCAACAGCCTCAATCAAGATCTCCTGGTTTGACTTTAAACTAAAAATTTCTGCAATTTTCAGAAGATCTGTAGAACTGGGACCAACACCCTCTGCTTGATCCTCTATGGCTTTTCTAATGACTGAACATGCTTGATCGTATTCTATGTGCTTGATCTTCTGCACGCAGTGCTACAACCATCCAAAAAGGAAAAGAATTGGTTAGCCAAGATCAATAAACACTAGCTATTAATTAGCAGGTCTGATAAATCTGGTGTATACAATGCTACATCCAGAAGATTGGCACTGGAACTTGTGTGTAATTGATTTAGTTAATACAGTTTCTATCTTGAAATTCGTGTAGAAAACATGAAAACTTAACCACAGCAACTCTACAGAGCATTACCTCCAGTGACACTGAACTCAACTCATCAGGGAGGTTTTGATCAGCAGATTTCAGCAGCTGGAAAGTATCACAGCCAGCACTTCGAATTTTTGATATCAAGACTTCTACTCGAAGAACCTACAAATATAAAATGGAGATGAATGAGAAAGAAGAGAACCCACTTCCTATATCAATACTTTACAGGTCAGGAATTTCAGAATTTCCAGTAAAGGAAAGAAACCCTGACAGCTTTCCATCTACATTCCATAAAAAAGTGGGAATATCAGGTGACCAGGAGGTATGATTTGATCATCACAGCAGCAAAAGCTAACTTTTTTGCATAACTAGTTCAAAGTGGAGGATTCACCAAGGAAGAGAAAGCACAGAAGCCTTCATAGGCTAACACTGCGTGACCATTCAGAAATATCAATGAAAAAACCAAGGTGTTGCCATTAAAAAGGACCAAAAGCAATTCCAACTGAATCAGGAAATCAACAAAATCGACAATCAAAAAATAATCTCTGCCCTGAAGTGTAACCCTTACAAGAAACTAGTGTCCAAACACATGAATTAGAGAGAATTTGAGCTCTTTTGAACAGGCAAACAGAACAGAGGTTCAGTCTGCCCCACCACCAAGCTTCTTATGCCCCAATTATTCAAACAGATGGCATCTTAGACAGAGATGACTAAACTGAAGTAAAATAATGATGATGGAGTGGAGCCAGCACACGAGCTAGGTGCAGCTCCAATGAGCTTTGGAAGAATAAAAAGGATTTGCAGGCAACGAGTGTGCTGGTCATGCTAAGTCCCTTTAGATCAACTCACACAAGTCCGCTAAGATCCAGTCATTCTTTAAATTTTGAACAAGATCTTGCAGTGACACATACCAAAGTATTGAACTCTCTCAATCTCTCTCATGGATATACACAATGCACTAGATAGCATGCCTCACATCACACTTCACATGACAAATATCTTTTTTCTTCCAACAACTGATCCTGCATGTTTTCTTAAAACATCAAGCCTCTTTACATAAACATTACTCTGTTCTGTCCCTTTAACGTTATGACCATAATAGGTCTTCTTATCAGCACTAATTTTACCATCATTTCCATCAGACGCTTTTACTGAAGTGAACCAAATTTAATATCGCAAATGTTGGGCTCAAACAAAGCAAGAGAAATGCATGATTATCATCAGGAAACCAAAAATAAAGCTCAAGTTACCAACCCAAAAAAAAGTTGTGGCTTGATTTGCCCAAAGTGCTGTGCCTATAGAGAAAATGGAAAGAAATTGCTTGGGAAGCAACAAGAGGCACAGACTAATGCCAGAGAACAAACATTAGCCAAATGAACTCATCATTCTAGCATCATCAAAATACAAGCAAGAAAATTGGTGCTTACAAAATCAACTTTACTCAACAAAGGCTGCCAGCTGTTAAAGAGCTCCCTCAATGCCTCCACAGATTGATGAATCTCTCCAAAAGCCTTATTAAGTGACTCGTTAGAAGCTACTTCAGAGCCAACGATGACATCAAGAATTGGCTTCACCAGCTTCAATATTTCCTCCGCCTTTTTATAATATTTCTGAGCTGGTTCCAAGTTTATGCTATCAGAAGATGATAGATGAAAATATAAGGAGATATTACTTAGTAGTGCCTTCAACAGGGATATCTCCATAACACCTGAGACAGAAAACAGTCACACAAGGACCAATTACATTAGGAGGGGAAAAAGAAAAAGAAGAGCAATTTAGCAGCAAACAGTATAAATAAAGTACTTTATCAATCACAAAATCTTTCAACCAATTAGTTCAGAAGCTAACCCTATCTTTATGTCTTAATTTCCAAACAGATTCTGAATTAATCTCATGTTAATAAGCGAAGGACATTGAATGATCACAACTTTTGACTCCTTTTGGTCACAGGCTAAGCAAATCTGCCACAAATATGCTATTTTATGAACCATGCCTGACCAATTTCTAGGCACAACCAGGTCCATTCACCATGTTGACACTGAGATATTGAGACAATGAACGAAGTAGAACAATTGAATCGACTCATGCCTGGAAATGGCACAAAGAATGAAGAAGAAATAAATTACAGATAGCGCCATGAAAATTGACTGCAGATTAAATGAAGACAATCTGCTCAGCAGGGTTACTAAAATTGATTGTTGGCCAGCGGTTTGCTATCTCAAAAGCACGTTCTGTATCGAGGATCTCCAAATGTCTGTTGTTGAAAGAAAGAGAAGAAGAGGTGCGAAGGAAGAGATGGAAGAAACTGATTCGAAACCTTAGAGCTGAAGCTGAAAACACGAGCTTTTTCTTTGCTAGAAATTGTGGAAGACCCATAAGTCGTAAGGATCCAAAGATTTACTTATTCCAATTTGATATTTTGTGTGTGTGTGTTGGGAGGGGGGCGGGGTAAAGGAATAAAACATGGATAAATTTTTGTATAATTGTACAGGTGTGAGTTTATATATTAATCAACAAAGTAATAAAAAATGAGTGTTGATTGTTACATTGTTATCTGAATGTACCTGTTGTATGAATATTTATTGTGCAAATAGCCAAAAACTATTGGAATTTACATTATATTATATATCACAAGTGATCTCTTACTTACCTCCTTCTCATAATGCTATCAACAATTTATGTTTCGAAGTACATTGTTCTAAGATTAGATGCTTAGATCGACAAATTTCATAATAGTTTTATGTTACTTAATCATGAATCTCAAAAGACTGAGTCTAGAGATAAAAATTACCTAAGATATCTCCTAATAAAGGCTTCTAGTAAAATAAAAAAAAAGCACAATATGAGATATAATATCCCAAGAAGCCTTTCACTGGAATACTTGAAGTCCATACCATATCGTGAAAAAGACCATACAGTTACTAGTATTTCAGACCTTAAAAGAAAACCTAAGCTCAGTTATGAGTAGCTTTTGCATTATTCAGCTTGATTTGAGCTTCAGCATCAGCTAATTCCTAACTAGTAAGTGCTTGTCCCACATGATGACTTCTTTCTGATTATTGACATTAGACATAATTGCAAGTATGTTAAGCAAATAGAGAAAAATTGATTCCAGCACACCAAAAATGATATGTACCTTTCTCCAGACTCCAATGAATTCAAATAATGAAGTAAACTTAGTCACATAGCACTTAAAAGATCAGACGCATGATTAAAAGAGAACTCTGGTATCAACCACCCACAAAATCATTTCCATATTCACTCTGACTTCAAGTTCTCCAGCTGCCACCTGAGTAAAAGCATATTATTAGCCTCAAGTTTCCAATTGGTATACTCAGAATGTAAATCTAAAATTAAATCCCCACAGTCAACTACATTATAGAATAATAAGTTTTTGTTTTACAATTAAGTACCAAAAAACTCATCCATGTTCCTAACTAGGCCAACCAGCCTTCAACCTCTGATGCAAATCAGCTTTCAATTAAACTAGAGATTATATGTTAGGTTGGCAGGGGCAGATAAAATGTACTGCACATAAGATTTAGACCGAGGATAAAATTAACCATTTATCACTCAGATAAAAGCTAGGAAGCTAATAATTTTACCCAGTCAAGGACTCATGAGATATTCTAAGTGCTGCGTTCTAGCTCCAGACTGACAATTTTCTAATCAACCTGTGTCTTTCAAAAAAGATTCCATTAATCAAAAAAGATTCCATTAATCTACAAGCCTTAATAAGAATTCGGCACTCTATCAACTTGATAGAAGAAGAAACATCTAGACTTCTCCTTCACAAGAATAAATTGACCCAAAGTTCTTAATATTCCAACTACTAGCAATTTCTTGCTATTTTGCACCATCGATGCACCAAGCTGAAATCTGACACCCGAGTTCTTTATGCTATTCATTATACTTTATCAGCTTGCATTATCTTATAGAAATTATTGAATGTTGATGTTTCACATACTGAAAACGCCTCAGATAGGTCAGTCTTGTCATATTCTTGCAAGGTGCAAAAGCCACTTTATCTCGAGTAAGCTCATTAGTAATCATACCTATTGTTGTTTGCCATTAATCCACTGCTGCATATTCATCTTAATAGAACTGATTTTGACACATAGTGCTAGAGGTTCTGCTCATTCAGATGAATTAACCCCTATATTGTATTCAAGTTATGATACAATCATGTACTGACAATTTTGGTACATTGGAAACTCTGATCCACTTGTCTGTTTGACGCATCCAATCCAAATCAAAAATGATCACAAGAGCCCACTCCTAAACTTTTCATTTATGTCTAATTTCAAGGAAAATTCCCTCATGGCTTAACTTCAAAATATCAAATCCACACAGAAGTGTCCAACATACCTTCCTCAGCCCCAGGACAGCACTGACAAATGTATAGCAGTACTTGCATATTGTTTATATCTTCTTCAAACTACATACGGTTTTACCAGAAGAGAAAATTTAAGCAACCTGAGGTACTAGAACAAAACATACATATTTTGAGCAAGGCGAATATTGCAGTGGATTTGCGCACCATACATCACGTGAACAACAAATGATGCAACCTACATAGCCAACTCTCTCTAAACATCTAGTTTAGAAAGAGTCAACAATTTCAAAAGAAAGAGTACTTAGCAAAACAAAAAATCACAAGAAATATTATCCAAGACAATCTATGAGAGTTGAAAGTGGATAATTCACAGCTCTCCCGCACAGAGTAAATTCAAAGTGTCCCGAACCCTGTTCGCAACTTGTGCACTAAAATATCTACATCACAGAACCTCCAGTTTCATCCACCACCCAATATAGCAAGTCTTCCCAACACCTCTAAGATCATATGGGGTTAACTACTACTACCCCCATCACCAGCAAAGGCCAGCCCACATGCTAAGAACAACACTGAAACACGGCTAGCCTGCATAAACTCTCGAATGCCTACATCACTACCTCAGCTCAGCCTAGAGTCCCAAGATTTCCTTCCAAACAGAAGCCACAAAAAAAAAAAAAAAAAAAAAAAAGACGGATTAACCCATCCGCCGCAAGAATTCGAACTGCGCATCGTTTCTCGACGTTCTTTCGAGAACCCGAAACCCCGCGCGACGCGACTCCACACGCGTAGTAAGGACCAATCCAATCCCCCCACCCTCCCAGCACAGCCTACCACCGCAAGAGCCAAATTCTCCGCAGAACGAGACCGAATCGCTCCCAAGGAATACAATCGAGCCCCGCGCAGCTCAAAAAAGAGCAAGCTCGAACGAAGAGAACGACCTCAAACAGAGCCCTAAAAGAGCACCCCGCCTCCTCCTTCACCACCACCACCGCCATAGCCAATCGAATTCGGACAAAAAATAAATCAACAGGAAAATTCGACGACGAAGAAGGACGCCGAAGCTCGTCGCGGATCAAGAAATCGATGGAAGCACGGACCTGAAAGGGATTGCAGAGAGGAGGAGACCGCGCGAGGGACCGAGAGCTCGAAAATGGCGGATTCGAAGCTCTTCTTTGACCTCTCTCTCTCTCTCTCTCTCTCTCTAGATTTCTCTTCCCCAGTTTTCCCCTTTTCCCAGTCCAACGTTTCCGACTTATTCTTCATTTATTTATTTTATCTTGACAAAAATTTAATCATGGTAAGGTGGATGAGCTCATGTCTAATGAGAATTATTTGAATATGCGAATCATATTTAACAGTATTTATTAGTAACATTTGATTTAGTTAATTAAATTTCATGCGGATTTTTTTTAATATAACTAATTAAAAAAGTTACATTTTCTTATTTTATGACTCTTCTCCAATTATGAAGAGTCCAATTATTTCAAATTTAATTTACTCGATAACCATTTTGTTATCCTTGTGCATTATTGTTTCTCGAATTTTTTTTTAATTTGGATTATATTTCATGGGCTTGCATGGGAAGGTATGTATCCTTTTTAGTTTACTTTTTTTTTTTTTTTTTTGGATGGTTTCTTTTCCGTGTCTTAAAAGTGTGGCATTTTCGTCCATACATATTGGAGCATTAGTTAAGATATGTTAATCTTTGATGCTATTCTTTGGTATAATATTGAAAATTTAATATTAGGGCGGTCGTTAATTAAGTAGCCGCCAAAATGGTCGGGTTTACCAAATTTAGCTATGGGTGCGAATTCAAAAGAGCAATCGCACTGAAGTCTTCCTTTTGCTGGCGTCGTCCCGTTCACATTTTACCTGCAGCTGCCAGAATAGTCAAATCCATGCTTTAAATAAATAAATAAAAACTATTTGGATATTTATTCTATCTTATTCTATGTTATTTTATCTTGCTCCTATTCGCTTGCTTTGCTTTATTCGAAAAAAGAAAAGAAAGAGTCTTCACGTTGCACCGTGTTGACAATTGTACACGTCATGAATTTTTGTTGGGCCAATAGTCCACAATCGTGGGTTAGGTTTTGAATTTTCTTATTTTCCTTTTTCTCGTTTCTTGTATTCCATTTTGCTTTCCCTTTTCTTTCTTTAACCTAACTTTTATTTTCTCTAGGATTATCTTTACGCATTTCCTATTTTTTTCCTTTTGAACCGCAAGCCAAACTTAAATTGTCAGCGTTCATACCATTTATTTGATTATTTGGTATCGTTTGGGGATGCCGAACATGGTGGGCAGAGATCCTTCTAGCGAAGTAGAGATGTTAGGAAAATAAAAAGGTTCTATTATTAGCTTTTAGGCTATGTTTATTTTATGAAAAATAGATAATTTGAAAAATATTATACTAAAAATGATCGTCTGTATAGCTTGAAATAATTAGCTAATGAAAAATAATTTCATTATCGATAATATAATATCTAAATATTTTCATGGATAATGAAAATATTTTTTATTCATTTATTTTATAAGTGATACGAGTGAGTATTTTTAGATAATTTTTTTGTAAATCATTCATTTTTCGTGAAATAAACAAAGTCTTCATTAATATAAATCCATTCACTTGATTTAATATTACATTCTTCTATTGGAGCGATAACTCTTCATAATATCAATTTGCAAGTGAAAATGTATGAAAGAATATGATTGGCTTGGTTATCATACTTGAATCAGTAAATATTCTAGAGTTCTTAAGAGTAGCCCAATCTTATATTTCTGTTTTTTTTTGGTCGGACCAATCTCATATTTCAGTATGTACGAAATTAGTTAATATGTTAATCTCATATTTCTTATTTTTTTTCTTCTGAACCGCAAGCCAAACTTAAATTGTCAGCGTTCATACCAATTATTTAATTATTTGGTATCGTTTGGGGATGCCGAACATGGTGGGTAGAGAAGATGTTGGGAAAATGAAAGGGTTATATTATTAGTTTTTAGGCTATGTTTATTTCATGAAAAATAGATAATTGGAAAAATATTATATTAAAAATAATTGTTTGTAAAGAATTAGCTAATGAAAAATATTTTCATTGTCGAAAATATAATATCTAAAACATAATATTTTTATTTTTATTTATAAGTGATACGAGTGAGCATTTTTAGATAATTTTTTTAAATCATTCATTTTTCCCGAAATAAATAGTCTTAATTAGTAAAGATTTATTCACTTGATTTAATATTACGTTCTTCTATTGGAGCAATAACTCTTCATAATATCAATCTGCAAGTGAAAATGTATGAAAGAATATGATTGGCTTGGCTCTCATACTTAAATCAGTAAATATCCTAGAGTTCTTAAGAGTAGCCCAATCTTATATATATATTTTGGTCGGATCAATCTCATATTTCAGTATGTACGAAATTGAGAAATTTTAAGATTTAAAGCTTCCAACTGGGTATCAAATTAACATTTTTCAGTTTAATGAGAATCTTATAACACCAGAATCAAATAGTGACCTTTACTTCACCTTCTTATTTTCACGTGGAGGGATCTCTGTATAAATCAAAATGAAAAAAAAAAAAAAAAACAATTGCAAGGACATGTTCGTTTTACCTTTTAGGGCCAAAGTAAAACAATGCTGGAGTCGATTCAACTTCAATTATTTGTTTGTTCCATTTTCTTATAATATTATGTTGCTTTTCATTGTAATTTAATGTTTTTCATTATATAACTCTTGGTCATTGATCCACGCCAAAAATTAGAGTTGACTATTAACAGAAAAGAAGTCTTGACTTTCCATGTACTTATTTCTATAAAAGAAAATCCCTGAAGTTATCCCTTTAAAAAAAAATGTTCATAATTGTCATTTTTTTATTTTTCATTTTGCTATTCGAAGGTGATAGATAGAAAGGTCAAAGAATTCCAAATCAGCATATGATTCTTGATAATTTAAGAAGGATTATGAGTAATTAGAAACTTCCAAAGTCATGAAGGAGGTTCTCCATGTAGTTAAACTGATAAGGACCTTCTTTTGCATATGAAACTAATTAGAAGCTTCCAAAGCCATGAAGAGTCTTCTCCTTGTAATATAATAGATAAAAACCTTCTTCTTCTTTTTTTCTTTCTTTTGCATACCAAACTAATATAAAGGAATATTTGCATTGAAAGTCTTAAAACTTATCACGAAAGTGTAATTAAAATCTAAAATTTTTAAAAGTGCATTAAATCCTAAAACATGTCACTAAAATGTAATTAAGTCTTAAGACTTTCAAAAAATGCAATCGAATTTTATATCTTATCAAATTGATCTAATCAAGTAATTATTTATATTGCATTTCATGAAAATTTTAAGATTCGATTGCACTTTTATAATAAATTTTAAAACTTAATTGCATTTTTTAAAAGTTTTAGGATCTTGATTGCACTTTGTGATAAATTTTGGAGCTTGATTGTATTTTTTGAAAGTTTTAAAACTCGATTGTATTTTCGTAACAAGTTTATAATTACTAGTGCACTTATCTTAAGTATAAATGAATAATCTATCTATCTACTTTCATTAGAAGTGCATGAAGAAAATTGCCAAGATGTTTAGTACTCTCTCAAAGCTCCTCGAGGAAAAGGATCAAAAATATTATCACTCAGAGAGCAAAATGCAACAACCTAATGAGTACACATGGCAAAATCTTCTGGACTCTTTTGAAAGAGTTTGTTGTTATATATACTATCCGTAAACCCGTGCAATTTGAAGATATGGAATTTATTATTGTAAGCATTACGCTCAATATGTTACTTTAATTTTTTTCTTTTTGTTGCAATAATGTCGGGACTTGGCTAGAACTGTAACAAATTAGATTTATTTTGTTATAAAAAAAATAAAAATCGACGCCCAATTCGTATTAGCTTTTATCTTCTTGGGATGGACATTAAAGAAAGAAGTCACATACCAAGAATCAGTTAATTTTAACAACTATGTTCCACAGTCCACTCGACAAACGAAAGACAAATTGCTTTTTAACACCGAGGAACACAAGCTCCGCCATCTGAAACTTCACCGCCACTTTCTAAGTGAGTACACCGAAAGTAAAAAGATAGCCTCTTTCATTGAATAGATGTTCAGGCACAAGCAGAAGGCCATCTCATCGGTTTCTAGTCGACAATGGCATTTGTTAAAAATGATCTGATCATCGGTAAAGAGAGACGACCAGAGTTTCTTTCCCATGTGCATTACAAAAGGGGCCGTCAAAGACACTCTTGTGTCATCGAAAATACAAAGTTAGCTCCGAGCGTCGAACCATAAGTAACACCAGATCAACCGAACATGTGTTAAAATCCGGTAATCATGAGTACGGTGGGTGTGAAGATGGCAAACCACCACGGATATGAGCACCATATTTTGGCACGGAGGAGTTGAAAGAGGATGCTGCAAATCTGTCATGATGGGTGTACTGTAGTCCTTGATTACTAGCTTGATAAGCATACTCAGATTGCCCTGGAAGTTGATAATTTGCTGCAAACCTCACTGGTGGCCCCAAGTATGGCGCATTTTGGTTGAAGGCGGGAACTTGCCTACCAATAGCATTGGCTCCTTGAGCACGAGATTTATAAAATCCTCCATTTGACTTTAACTTTTTTGATTTTTGATTCCCACCCTGCTCTCCAGCCCTTTTCTTGTCGGATTTTGCTTTCTCTAATTGAGTGACTCTTCTCTGGAGGGGATCTAGTTGGTAACTAGCCTCAAGTCCATAATCTTTGACACACTTGATCACAGCCTTGAGTGCCTCGAGTTCTTGTGCATTTGCTTGACTCTGTATGTATTAAGATAGATAAATAACCAACAGATAAAAAAATTGCCTGCAGTATGTACTACTTGGGGACAGAACAAGTACCGATGCAATAGCACCACCTTCCGACTTTGCACCTACCCCCTGCGAATTTCTCCTCAAGTCCTTCAAGTATGTCTTCAAGAGGGGCACTGGGTGAAATCTTTCAGTAAGCTGAAAAGCATGTATAAGATGTACAGCATCGACTTGTTGCCCGCTATTGATAAGGGACTCGACAACACCTGCACCAGAAGATGGTCTTAGGAGTGCAAAGATGGAATAGCCCACTGAGCATATAGATGAATCTGCTTGTCTCCTACGCGCAATTTCTACCAACTGTGCCCTAAACGAGAAATGAGGTATATCTTACAGGCAATCCATTTTCCAGACCCCATGAGGTCTGTCAGTTGTGAGAAAACCAACCTGGAACTTTCTCAGTCAACCCAAGAGAACGGCAAAGCTCAGGTGCTTGCCTGAGGTGAGCAACTGCGGGAACAAGCTTGCAGAGTTCAGCTTCATCAAACTCTGAAGCAATATTAAAAGTCGAGAGGAGCTGCAAAAATGCTTCTGCTTCTAATGCATTCCCATTGATAGCATTAGTGCCATCACTAAACAACTTAAGCTTCCACTCATCAGCAATTGCCTTGGCTTGCTGCCTTATTTCAGGGTTCAGAAGGTGATCAGCACCTGATTCAACCCCTGCCAAATAGGTGGCCATGGCATCCATGAAGGTAATACAGGATTTTTGCATGCCCTGAAGGGCAGCATCCCTCCTAGTTTCTGGTTGGTCTGTCTCATCTTGAGAGTAAAAACCCCCCAGAGAGTCCAGCACCAAACGGGCCGGATCTGTTGCACATTGTAGAGCAACAGAAAGTTCCCGACAAATAGCATTTAAGTTATTTTGCTTCTTCAAAGTAAAATTCAGAAGCCCTTTTGCATCCATCTGCTCACAATATTGTATCAGCTCTCTACAAGGCTTGACATCAGTCAAGCCTTCAGCTTCATCAATATTACTAGGACATATATCCTCTTTTCTACTTGCATCACTAAGAGAGCCACTTACCTTGCCATCATCAGCTGCCTCAGCATTAGATTCTTGGCGATTCATGCGTGAATTTATGATGGCAGCAACTGCAGCATCTTTTAGCTCCTGCACTCGATCTAACATTTCCTGTTCCTTTGCAGCAACAGCCGCCTCTCTCTCTGCCCAAATTGCCTCAGTTTCAACTCTTTTTGCTGCAATATCTGTCTCTATAACTTCAAGCTCATCAAACTTTTTTCTGAACATAGAATCAAGGTTGCGGAAGTGCTCCTCAATTTCAGTCCACGCAACAGTCTCCTCAGAAACGCGCTTACAGGCTTCCAATTCAAGAAGTGCCTTGCTCAGCTGATCTATCAAGGAAGTTACCGTATCATCTCCAGAAACTGGTTCGGTTTCTTCCATTGAGGGCAACTCTACAAATTCAAAACAGATAATCAATATTCTTTTCACTTCAGAACACAACTAATACATCTTGGTGACAAAACAAAAAGGAGCAGTGGGGTCTTAAGCTATGCCACTACTCAACCTTTGATATTTTGATGCCATCATGCTTTAGGACTGCCACAACAAAGCCAAGTACTACACAAACTCTTCAGAAGGCAGAGTTGCAAAATTTTTTCACCAGGAGTCAAATATCCAATCCCCTTCCTTTATCAATTTCTGAAGAACTATCTACTAATTTACCCTATAAATTTCAACCATAATAGGTTCATGTTAAAAATAGGACCTACTTGAGTTTGATTTGGCCAATGTGTTACTCTAAAGAGAACTCTCACTCTATAAATACCACAAACCTCCTTGAATTATTGAACTAACATTGGAAAAAGGGTTTGCTTTTCTTGCCTAGAATTGTTTGACATTCAAAATAAGAACATAAGATCATACCTCAAAGTAGAAAATATTGTGAACCATGCAAACTAAACAGGCAAACAAACATTTCCGCTCATACTGCAAGTATTTGTAAGTTCTCATGGTGTCCTGCTAACTTGAGTAAACAACATAACTATATGCTTTCAAATTGCATATTTTCCAAGCTCATAGACCAGCAGTTCCAGAGAAACAACATCAACCATCTCGCAAGCCACGACTTCACATCGACAAGTGGAAAACAAATGCAAAAACTATTTAATCCTGCACATCTATTAAATCATCTACTTTAACAAGACATTATACAAAAAAATCTTTAAAATATGCAATCTCAACAAGTCCAAAGAAAAAAAAAAACGACAACAACAACTTCACCCTTTACCACACCAATTATGAATTATTAAGTACTTGATCTACTCAACCTAGAGTGCATGCCATGATTAGGTTAAGATTCATTTCTCTGGAGTACCCATTTTCCCCCATTGATTGGGTCAAGATTTTCATCCAATGGCATTACTAACTCTATTAATAAATTAGACCATCCATCACTTTCTCATTAAAGTTCCTTCTCCAAATCATTCCTTTTTGTTAAGCAACTTTGCGACTGCAAAGTAGCCAAAGACTCTAAAGACAAGGTCCCATTTAAGCATGACTGGAGCTACACAAGCTGGACAGCATGCTAAGGTTCTGTAAACTAAAACTTCTTCCCCTATATTTGTCATCCAAATGTTCATTGTTTTAACCACACCACTTTAATTGACCTAGCCTTCGGCAAAAGCTCCAAGTACTAATGAAAAAGATAATCAATTCAACTATATACGGGTTACATAACTTCATGAAAACTGTAAAGATTAGATAACCACATTGATGGACAACCACTGGATGACAATGGTATGGAGCTTTCTTTTCATCCAATTCAATAGCTAATAGAACATATTTGACATCAAAAAATTAGCCATCGTGTACCATCGATAAGCAGGCTTTTCATTGGAAGTGAGTTTGGCATAACAAAGAGCACGTTTTATGCACTCCATCTGAATTGCAAATAAGAATATTCCTGTGACAACATGATTTGTTTGTGCGATTTCTTAAAGTTGGCCAGCTGATGGTTAAAATATGAGTAGAGAGAGAGAGAGAGAGAGAGAGAAAGAGACACACACACGCACACACACACAATGTTGAAATGTGCCAGACTTGTTTTCAACATGGAAGATGCAGAATAGCAACCACAAATTAAATTCATGAGAACATCCATTTTTTGAAAACATGCTAAATATGCTTGTTGATCTGGAATATGCACATACACTAGCTTTGTTGATTGACTCTTGCCATAAAAAGAGCACATATTTCTTGCACCACAAAATGTGTAGGTAAGAGATATGAAATTCTGGTTAATGAGAAAGGACATCAATGTGTGGCAAATCAAGAATCTAAATAAAAACAAGAGGTTTAACAATGGAGTTGCTGACTTTGCCAGAGAGGAGGGGACTTCTGTCTAGGAAGCCAATAGTTAAGTTAAGGTAAGGTTGGATGGTAAGCCTTTACAATCAAAAGATGAGCAGAACAATGTTTTTCAGATTAATAGTTGAAGGGAACTTAATGTATCATACCAAAAATAGTTATTCCCAGGTACTCTGTTCTGCCAGTGACACCCTGAGAACAAACCCCAAGAAGGAAAGAGGAGGGGGTTGCAGAGGGGGTTCCTGTATGAGATTGGAGTTTTATCGAGCTGAAGGAGAGGAAGCCTATCCAGTGGCCAGACCACCACAACACAAAAAGGTTTCCAACCAAACTCATTGCCCCCTTGTGCAGAAGACAGATTTTTTTCTGGTCTTCAGGACAGGTTTAAAATCCAAACCCAATGCTCTTCTAAGCTCACAATTAGCTCCACCTAGTCTAGACCAATTAAAATTGCAGGGAAGCAAAAAAAGATCACAATAATTGCACACCATGGAGTCACAACTCAATCATGATATAGTCAAAAGGCGGTCTCTGAAGCGAGATTTCGATGAAAGGCCTCAAACTTAAAGCTGTTTCATCATCATATCTAGCATCACGGATACAGTTACACGCAGTCCTTTAACAACTTACGACCCAAAGACATGAAAAGGGAACTTGGAGAATCACACAGGAAAATTAAGCTCAGTAACACATGAGCAAACCGACTCGTCACAAGAATCAGAAGGGCATAACCTAATGATGCCAGCCATTTCATATACGTTCAATCATCTGTAACTTCAGGGATTTTAAATGTGACGGGATCTCGGGTGGTTCAACTTCAACCAACAATTGAGCCAGCAGAGAGCACTTCCTAGGGTTTCTTTCTCCCACTCAATCCAAAAGCATGAAAAAGAATAAAGAAGGCAATCTTTCTTTTCCTTTTCATGCATTGACAGCAAAAAGAATGGCTAAACACTCATGAAAGGGGAAAGTTGTCCCATTCAACAGTTCCTAAAATTCCGAAAGGATCGCTTCAAATTGTTCTAAGGGCGTGCATGATAAAATTTCCACTTCTCTATTTCCTTGTTTCTCTGTTCTGGGGAATAGGTTTGGAACAGAAATCCGTTTGGACACGCAATTTGATTTTTCTATTTCCGAAACAGATTTCTATTCCAGAAATAGATTTGAAGAAGAAATCAGAAACTAAAATTTTTAACTTCTCAATTTCTGAAATAGAAATTGATTCTAGCCAGAAATTTGATTTCTGTTCTAGAAATTTTGTCATGTGCACCCTAAAAGACCAAGACGAGTCCTAGTTCAGTTTCCCGCCTCCTAGAATCACACACGCTCTTATAACTATGGACACAATAACAACACTTATCACCACAGTTTCACTTCGTGCAACACAGACGCAACTTCAACAAGCGCAATCATCTGAAAATGCATAGCACACTGAACCGGACAGACCGACTCATTGAGGTACCTAACATCTTCAACAGGAACCAAACCTTTCCATTCCTAATTCCTGTATAAATCCAATCACGACCCAAAAGCAAGCAGAGTTTTCACGCTAATTTCTTGGGAAAGCAAACATTGGGTAAATTCATTCCCGCAATAGGCCGAGGAAGACGACGCAGCACAATAGACGAAACAGCGAAACCGCAAAATTGCAGGCTCGCTCGAGAGAAGAGAAACTGCGCACCTCGAAATGCGATCGAGAGCAAGCCGAAACCCTACAAATTGGGTTGCGGGAGATGGTCGGAAAGTGGGGATTTTCCCCCCTTCCCCGGAAATTGAGCTGGGAGTCGATCGGAGACGGCGGCCGTGTCGTTCTCAGCGGAGAATTATTCCGTCGCTAAGCTAGCGAGGCGACGGAGCTCCGGCGGCTCTGTTCCGACGAGGGTGGCGACCGAAGTGAATGGCCCAACAACGCCTTCACTTTACGAACGTTTGAGCAGGCAAGTACTGTTAAGGCAATTTTCGTAACGAATTGCCCTGAACTTACAATTTTTCATTTTGTTGCACCCGTTACTTCTAAATTGTATTTTGGGAAAATTCTAAATAAACACCTGCACCCTCGTTTTCTCAAATAAAATCTCGAAATAAATATTATTTTAAATAAAAATCCGAAATGTCTTTGTTTTCTCAAATAATAATCTAAAATGAATCTTATTTCAAATAAAGGCTTGAAGTGCATATATCAATTTTAAAGAAGAGCTTAAACTAACCAAATATGAAGGGCAATTTCATCTTTTTAATTTTAACTTTTCCTCTTTTTCTTTTTTCTTTTCAAAAAACTAAAGAAAAAAGAAAAAGAAAACACAAGTAGGGAGAGTGCTCCCTCCCGCCTATGGCCACCATCCCATTGCTAATGGGGCAATGGCGAAGGTTGGTGGGGTCGTCGATGCTTGGGGAGGGCTAGCAACCCTAATTGATTAGAGGCGAGGGGCGAGCCCTTGCTAGAGGTGGGAGAGGGCAGCGACCCTCTCCTAAATCTAGGTGAGAGTTGCCGGTCAGTATGCAAGCTTGGTGGCCCTCACCCAATGCCACTGACCTTCGAGGACGCTGGGTAGAGGTTGCCCTCATTGGCGTTGAGCGAGGGTAGCCCTCACTCAGACTCTCTCGAGCTAGTGAGGGTGAGGGTCGCCCTCACCAACGTCGGGCAAGGGTCGCCCTAGGTAGTGTCAAGTGTTGGCATCACCCATTGGATTTGGCAAGGAACATCCTTGCCTGACTCAAGCAAGGGTTGCCCTCACCCACCCAGGCGAGGGTGATCTTCACTAGATCCGATGAGGGTGAGGTGACAGCATCTCCACCAACCATCGACGGCCACGTGCGAGGAAAGGAAGAGGAAAAAAAAAGAAAAAAAGGATGAAAAAAATCAAAAAAAATTAAAAGAATATAGTTACAATGTTTTGACCAAAGTACCCATTCTTCAATTGGCCAGAAAAGTCATTGCAACCAAAAGTCTTTATTTGAGACAATTGGGCCACTTTAGACCTTTATTTAAAATGGTTAATATATTGAAAAATCCCAAATTGATGCACATGTGACAAATTTATCCAAGTTATTTTTTTACCATGAAAAATCCTAAATTGGTATACCCGTGATAAATCTACCCTAACTAATCATAAAAAATCCTAAATCAGTATATTTATGATAAATTTACCCCAAACTAATTTATTTGACTGTAAAAAACCAAAACTAATGCATTTGTGACAAATATACCATATGTTAAATTGGATTAATACCACAAAAGTCACAAAAATTATAAATTGTGACAAACGGAAAGTAAAATCTCAAATTGGAATATTAGTCAACTATCACATATCATTCAAACTTAATAATTTTATTGTAAAATTTAACAAAAATTAACGAAAAGTAAATTTGTCAAAGGTGTACCAGTTTGAGATTTTTAGTAATGTGATAAATTTGTCACAGATTACCAATTTTGGGTTTTTTAGGGAGTTAACCCCATTTAAAATAATGTTTACTTTAGACCCTTATTTAAGAAAACTATGGTACTTTAGGTCATTTTTTAAAATTTTCTCTTATATTTTTTCAAAACATGTACGGTGCAAGTGAATGTTAGAAAATTATAATGTATTATCATCCCAATTTTTTATGGAATTTTTGCCCTTGATTTAGAAGAAGTTTTAAAAAAATAGTAGAAAAAATCCTATTAATAGAAGAAATTAAATATCGATTATGATAATAATGAATATATTAATAAAACTAGTAAGAGATTTTAAGAAAAGGAGAGAGGAAATGTCTCCATAACAAAAAAAGGTCAAAGCAGAATACCTGGATACTCATGATGTATTTCAAATATTTAATTAATGCAAAAGGAATTGAACGATCAATATTAGATTTAAAATATCACATTGGATATCGGTTAATCATTTTCATTTATGAGTTTGGACGTTATTTCCTTTTTATGATTTTTTCTTACATACTTTTATTCATCAATCAGTTTTTATAATAATTAATCCTTTAAATATACATAATTGAGTAACCAATTTTTATCATTTTGATCTCTTTGTTACTAAGGCACTTTCCCTTTTTATTCAATATTTGTTCATTCAATTTCTTAAATTATCTTACTTTGTTCTGTCACATGACTATATCTATCAAATATTAGCAAATCTATAATTTTTCATATAATTACTGATACTTAATTATCAAATATTTTATACTCTGGAGTCATTTTCTCCTTCATCCCGTGCCTCTTATTGGTAGGTTAAATTTATAAACATTGTCCACGATTATATTCTAGCGAAGTTTTCATGTGACCGAAATTGATCACTTATAACTCGTTAATCAGATTCGTGATTATGTAAGATTTGTTGGAGTAAAATATAACCCTATCTAATTTCCTTTCCTTTTTTGTGCACACTGATATGTGTGCCCTTCCATTCATTATACTTAATTTATTGTCACTCAAATATTTCAACTTCATAAAGTGTTTAGATATGTTGTTTTGTCTTTGGTATAACATGACATCAAATGTCTGTTTAATAACCGGTCAATTCCTGACTATTTCTATTTTTGGAACAAAAAAGAATTGAAAAGAACAAAAATTCATTTAGTAACGTTACCTAATTTTTTTAATTTCCGAGAACAAATTTGAAATAAAATCAAGGAGTAAAAAAAAAATGATGACATGACCTGGTTTGTTACCCAAAACTTCATTCGGCAAATCTCAATCCGACTGTCAGACACCTAACAACACGCACAAACGGATGACAAATATTTAAAAGGCTTGAATCCAACGGCTGACAAGAGGTACGGCAAATTTCCCCCAAACTATAGAAACGGCCTTTTGACAAACATTTACCGTTCGCTCAGTCTCCCAACAAGTCTGCAAGTCTTAACTTTTTTGTGCTCTTGTTTCTTTGCACTTCCGATTTTCAACATTAGGAGCTTTATTAGCTACATATCATACATGTAAGAAAGTAACATGTCCACAAGTATCCGCGCCAAAGATATTAACATCACACTACTACAATGTTTTCCATTTCAGTAATCCTGTGCACAGCTGAATTATCAAATAACCTAATCGTACATTTTGCTGGTTTCTTTGAACCCTCGTCTTGTTTTAGTCCAATGGCTCGGATTCAATTCTCTCTACACAGGTCCCTGTGAGAGCGTCTAAGTGAAAAAGGGCACGCTTCATCCGCAAATGACAGTGTAGACATGCCAATATGAAAAGGAGCCCTTGAATGACTTCACAGATAAAAGGCCGCCAGATCGAAGCAGTGTCTGTTAATGTAGGCCAGGCTCCATAGATTGGACTGCCTTTAACTCTCTGTGGCAGTGACTTTCTTGGATTGTATGAGGTTGCGCCACGAGGAAAACGTGAGGCCCCGAGACACAAGGTACAGTATGAATGCAACGTAGGCAGCCGTGAAACCAGTCACGACAGTGCCGAACGTCATGCTGGTTACTTCATTGGAGAAGAAGTCCAGCAAAAGATAGGCATTGATCACGATCACCAAAGCAGCCACAAGCCAAGAGACAATCTAGAAACAAGAACCGACGATCAGTTTCAGGGTTATTACCATGAGTACGACGAATGCTGATTCAAATAGTTCATTAAGAGATGATTTAATGTTTATTGACCCAGAGCGTGAGAAAACCAAATGCTTTCTTGCAAATTTCAAGTACTTTTTCAATTTACTAGTGAAATCTCATCATGCCTAACTAACTATGGTACTCCACAGTTCCTTCATACAACATAGAAGCTTGCAAAAGCAGATGGCATAACAATAATTCTCTGAAAAGAGCGCAGCGAACTGACAATTGTTAAGATGATGAGACTCATCATGAAATGTTTGCGACCAAATCCACTAGATCACCAAAAGAGTTATGATTTCAGTATTTCAAAGACGAAACCAAGGTATCTAGAATGAGTTGCACCAGTGTCACTGTCTATTAAAACTTACTTTACTGCACATACAGGCATATAAACGTAAGTGCATACAGCATGAGAATGGAAGTAACTGGAAAGAATCGCACACTAAAGCATAAAAAAATTATCTGTCACCATTAATGTGGAAGTAGACAGACAAGGTTCCACGCAATAAGCTGGATTAGTAGGTTTTTTCTAAATCTTATAACCCGTGGTAAACTGAACTCACGGTCAATCTGCCAATATAATCAACACAAATAACAGGAAGGCTTTTTGGAGGCAAGCAGTTCACACATAAAAAAAAAAAAAATAATAATAATAATAAATAAATAAGTAAATAAATAAATAAATAAATAAATCTTAGGGCCACTATGAATGGGGCTACTATCCAGATAGGCAATCATTTTTCTGTCCTTATTCATGCCTTTATGGTCTTTCTGAGGTCTATAAATGCATATTTGGCCTTCGTTTAGCTGCTACTTAAAAGGCAATGAAAGAAAGCAATTAAAAAATAGTGCATCAATCTATGTTGAAATGATCAAGAAATGCGGCAGAAAAATGAAATGGCAGCATACCTTAAGAACAGGGCCAATCTTAAAGGACCCCATGATCTGCTCCCTGGACACCAGATAGAGAAGAGGGATAAGTGCAAAAGGGATCTGTATTGACTGGAGCACGTTAAGCCACTCGTTCAGAACATCTAGCGTCTCCTCATTATCGAAAGCAAGAGCCACTATCATAGTCGGCACAATCGCGCAACTCCGTGTGATCAATGCCCTCAACCATTTCTTCAACCGCAAGTTAAGAAAACCCCCCATTATAAATTGCCCGGCATAAGTGCCTGTGATGGTGCTGCTCTGCCCTGCAGCTAACAACCCTACTCCCCATATGTACAGTATAGGTAAAAAGCCTCCCCCGTATTTCTCTTGGAGATACTGCCCGGCATTCACAAGACCAATGTTGTTGGCAATCGGTGTGCCATAGAAACCTTTCGCGAAAACAGTCGTGACAAAGAGATTGATGATGAAGGAGATCACGAGGGCTGCAGTGGATTCTATTGAGTAATATCTCAGGGCTTCTTGGACCCTGCCTTTTTGGTTATGGTCAATGTCCCTAGATTGCACGAGGGCTGAGTGCAAGAACACATTGTGAGGCATGATAATGCAACCCACGACTCCCACGGCTTGCTTTATTGTTCTGGAGCTAAGTTTCGGGATCAACATGCCTGCAAAGAGAATTCGATTTACCATCTGTCCCCAAGGTGACTATTGCGGATCTCAGTTAAGCACAATCTGAGATGAACAATTATAAGAAACTATCTATCATTACCCAAAAGCAGCTCGGTTCCACTTGGCTTTGCATCAGCAAACATCCAGGCAAATGACATTGCCATCGTTGCAATAAGGAAGGCAAAAAATGCTTCAAGCTTCCTCACTCCATAGTTCTCAAGTAACAGAAAGATAAAGCTGCAGCAACATTAATGGAGATTTCAATTCAGGAAGCATTCTACGTATAGATTGCATAAATCACCCCTATCAGAAGATTGCCATTTTCAGAAAATTTAGCAGGATCTAGTAAAGAGAAACAATGTGCAAAGATTAGGTCCGCTTTTCATGTTAGACCTTTTTCTCCCATTTCTCCAGGCTATTTCTTGATGGGCTGCATTTGCTTTCAGACAGCAACTTAGGAACTTCAACTCAATCTACTATTGTCATTATTCACCAACTCTATTTACTCTGTAAACTGACCTGACTGATCAAAAAGTCACCACAAAATCCAACAACTCCTAAAGGGCCCAGGAAAATACTCAATTCAATTCCTTCAGAAACTTTGGCAGGTCATCAGAAAAAAGCGGCAATTAATAACTCAGCAAAGAGACAATCCTCAACATGAAAAAGAAGAAAGAACCAACCCTCGGATAACTCCTCTCCTGCAGATAAAAGGAAAATAAAATCCAAAAAGCCTCCGGCACATAGCTCAGATTAAATCCAAGAACAAATCTCAGACCCCACGACAAACAGAAAGCTGCACGAAACAAAACAGTATAATTTTTTTCAAGAAAACACCACAAAACCGGAATTCCTCACCAACACCAAGACCCCCGTAATTCATAAAGCAAAGGCAAAAACTAACACGCAAAAAAAAAAAAAAACCATATTGTCAAGAAAAATCGGAAAAACCAACTACGAAGTCGCCACAAAAACAAGAACCATAACGAAAAACAAGAACCGAAATCACGATTTCACTTCAATCGGAATGAGAAGCTCACCAATCAGCGGCAGTGATGACGACGCCGGCCCAGAGGGGCAAGACCCCATTGCTCAGAATCTTGATGGCGATCGCGCTGCCGATGACCTCCTGAATGTCCGCGCCGATCAGGGCCAGCTCGGCCATCACCCACAGCACCATGCTCGCCCACCGCGGGTACTCGTCCCGGCACAGCTCCGCCAGGTGCCGCCCCGTCGCCACCCCGAGCCGGGCCGAGAGGAGCTGCACCAAGAGCCCCATGGCCGTGGCCCACATGAGGAGCCACAGCAGGGAGTAGCCGGCGATGGCCCCGGCCTGGAGGTCGCCCTCCAGGTTCCCCGGGTCGAGGAAGGCGATGCTCATCAGGAACCCCGGGCCGGTGAAGAGCCACAGCTTCCTCCACGAGAAGGGCGGCGCGCCACCGGCGCCGGCGGCGGAGGACGGGCCGCCGGGGAGGGCGGGGTCGTCGTCGCCGGCGTAGACGATGTGGACCTTCTCGGTGGCGTCATAGGCGGCTTCTTCCTCTTCCGGGTCGGAGGAGGAGCGCAGGAGGGACCGTCGCTGCTCGTCTTGCGGTGGCATGGCCAGAGACGGAGACAGAGAAGAAGAGAGAGAGAGAGCGATGGTGTTCGGGGAAATTGAGGTTGCTTCTGGTGTTGGATTTAACGGGGGGCTGTTGATCTCTCTCCCTCTCTGCTCGGCTTTTATCGTTACGAGAAAGGGAAGCTTTAGACAACTACCAGTCTCCCTCACCTCACTCGCTTGTTCATTCGTTTTCGCTTTTCATTTCGTTTGTATAGAGGGGATGTACAGTGAGGTTGCTTGTTGTAATTTCCTATCGACATTGCATCGAAAAATAAACGCAAAGGCCCCAAAATTTGACCTTTCTTTGTCCATTTAAATCCTTGAAGTATGTACTATTTTGTTCGAGTTAGATCCTTCCATCAAAATGGAAATGGAAATGGAAATGCCCAACATAGAGTGATATTTATGTATAATGACTAGATATTAGAAAATAGGAATAAATAAATCAAATTCTAAGAGAAAGAAAAAGAGAGAAGAAAAGGAGATTGTAGTAGACAGGGGCCATGCCATGCTACTTAGTACCAATAAGGAACAAAGAGCCTTGTTTATCACCAAGCTTGCGTGACCCTTGTTGTCAATCACCAAAGTCATGCAACCCTAGCCAACATCACGATAAGAGCTACCTAACTCACACAGATCTGGCTCGAGTATCGCAACCAAGCCAATCTTGCCTTGGCTGGGGTCGTATGACCCCCTATGCTTAATCAGGCCTTATGCCCCTTGCCGTTGCTCCTCGAGACTGTGCAACCCTGGCCAGTAGCCACTAACATTGCGTGACCCCTTGTGACTAGTGGCTGGGGTTTCAGCTGCACTAGGAGCACTTTGCCTCCTCCCATTTGTCTTTTCTTTTTTTGAAAAAAAAAATCATTTTCTCTTAGTTTTTAAAATTTATATATCCTTTTAAATACTTTATTCATTAAATATTATTTTAAAATGTCATGTAGACCGTCACGTCAGCATACTCATCCATCATTTTGACAATAGAAGCATGTTGGATGAAAATGCACATAGTTTCCATATGTGGAGAAAACAATTTAGGCCCTGCATGGTAACGTTCCAAAAAAATGTTTATGGAACACTTTTGTACTTTTTTTTGTTCTAAGGGAAAAAAGCGAATGTAAAACGCGTTTGGTTGCGTTTACATTTTTTTTTTTTTTGTTAGGAACAAAATTGGAGCAAAAAAAAAAGAAACACAAAAAGTTCTTCTGGAGAAAAGAAACACTTCTTCAAAGCCAAAAAGAAACGCTTCTCTTCTTCTCTCTCTTCTCTTTTCTTCTTCTTTTCTTCTTCTTTTTTCTTCTTTTTCTTTTTGGTCGCCGGCCTCGGCCATGGCCGGCGACCGGCGGTCGAGGGCCGGCGACGCCGGCCTCGGCCATGGCCGGCGACCGGCGGTCGAGGGCCGGCGACGCCGGCCTCGGCCATGGCCGGCGACCGGCCGTCGAGGGCCGGCGGGCGATGCCGTCGAGGGTTGGCGACCTCGCCGGAGCGCCGCCGCCCCCGGCGAGGCCGAGCCTCGCCCGCGCCGGCGAGGCCGAGCTCGCCCAGCCAAGGCGAGGCTCGGCCTCGCTCGAGGGGAGATCTTCGGCTAGGGTTCCGGCGAGGGGCTCCGGAGGACGGTGCGCGGCGGCGCGGCACTAGAGGCTTGGATCGACAGGGGGCGACGCGGGCAAAGATCGCGGACGGCGTCGCGAATGGCGTGGTGAGATCGGGACGGCGTCGAGCCGCGGGCCGGGCGCGGGTGCTCGGCTCCGACGGCGGGCGGGGAGGCTTGGCCTCGCCGCGCCGGCGACGCCGAGCCTCGCCTTGGCCGGGCGAGGTCGGGCTCGCCGAGATCCGGCGAGGCCGAGCCTCGCCATGGCCGGGCGAGCTCGAGCTCGCCCGAGATCCGGCGAAGTCGAGCCTCGCCGTGGTCGGGCGAGGCCGGCCCCGTCTCGGCGACCGGCCGAAAGAAGAAAAAAATAAAAAAGAAATGAAAAAATGAAAAAAATAAAAATATTAAAAAATTAAAAGAAACAAAAAAAGAATAAAATTTACCAAACGTGTTTCTATTCATTTTTTATTCCCTAACAAACGTTACCAAAACACGTTCTTTTGTTCAAAACCGTTCCGGAACAAACACTTTTTTTATTTCTGTTAAGGAACAGAAAAGGAACGATAATAAAAACATGCGCGCCCTTAGAAACCTGATTGAACAATTTTGGAGAAATTTAAGGATCTCTTGCGCCTTTCTCCTTAATTAAGAAGAATTAGTACTCACATGCTCTTGGTGCACTTATTGAATGTCTCAATATCTTTTTTTTTTTAATTGTTTTCAATACGCTGCCTAAGGAGAACACTTTTTTTGGTAAGGCTGCCTAAGGAGAACACTTCCTTATCAACAAGTAGGAAAACAGAGCAACTTCTAGCCGATAATTTCCCAAATTGAAGGAGTCATTTTAAAGTAGAATTTGATGAAAATAAATACAGATAATCTAGAGAAATGCGATAGAAGCTCAATACCTTCAAAATAAGGTAAAAGAGATCTATAAGCTTAGATTCGTTGAAAATTTTTCTCGGATTCACTCTTACTCAAAAATTCAAGTCATTGAGCTATAAGGTATAGGCCAACAAGGTATCTTCAACTACTCATTTTCAAAATTTAAATCCAACCCTCCAATGCACAATTCTTCTTTACTTCATGCCCTCCTATAGTCCTTTGTATGCTCAACAAACTTGTCTTAGGAATTCTTGACTCTCCATTGATTTTATTAATACTATACTCGCCTACGATTGAGATTCTCTCTCTCTCTCTCTCCTTTTTTTTGCCTTCAAACCAAAGTGGAGAATATTTTCCATGTGAACAATTTCAATTTATAATATAAACAGATTATCTCAATTCAATGGTGCCGTGGGCCAAAAAAAGTGAACGGTTGATATTCAACACAAAAAGAAAAGTAAAAGTAAATTGCTGAATATTCTTTTTTCTAGTGGTCAATGCAAATGTTCGTAAATCGATTTATTTTTCTAATGGTTAATGGATGCCCACTCATCCTCCACTATACAATATTGTTAATATTCTCTTACAGTTGCCGATACCCATGTGTCGTAAACATATAATAAGACAAGGATGATTTATGCTGAATTAACAGAATATGAGATTGTTACGGAGGGACGTTGTCTTGTGATCAGAATTAGGCCAATATAGGATTAGGTCCACCAAGTACTTTTGAATTTTCTTTTGGCTAGGTGACTTTATGTCAATGATGTCGACATACAGTCCACATCGAAAACTGGCCTAGCTTTGTAAAATTTTATGCATCTTATTGGGAGTAAGAGGTGTTTCTTTTTCTTTTTCTTTTTTTTTTATTTATGGAGATATTTGTAAAGTGGGTTTGAAAGTATCTTTTCTTCTTAGTTTGAAGTAGAAGAATTCGAAATACTAGGAAAAATTATCCAAAAAATCTCAATCAATTCAATCTAAACTTTTTAGTTTAGCTATTTTGAAAAAAAGTTTTCTGATGAATTGTTAATAGTTAATTTAATTAATTTGATAGAAATTATTGATATGGTCGTATATGCACTACCGATGGAGTAAAAATGATTGCGTTGAAAGTCGTGTCGAAAGTGACTGTTGAGTTCTCCACATCGCCACGGCACAAGCTTGAATCTAGCCCATAATTGCTTCATAATTTCAAATCTGAAAAGCTCAAAAAAAAATTAATTACTTTTCCGTGATTAACCCACTTTATTCTTTTCCGATTTAATTAGTCATTATACACTACAGGACATCACTCGCATCCTAGTCGTGGGCCCCGCGATGGCTTCCCATTTTCTGGACTCGAGCATAAAGCGACGGCGCCACAGGAGAACGACGGCTTACGCGAAATAGAAATATCGGTACCGTTACAGATGCGAGGTGGCAAAAACGACGTGGCGCATGTGCCGTTTTGCCCTTTTTCAGAGAATTTGACTTTGACCGTGACGGTGAAGTTGCGTGTTGCTTCGGGTGACGGCCACCCGAAGGAGAGCGCGAGCAAGGCCGAGTCGGAGGGGGCCACGTGTATGGGCGCAACGAGCGCGCGTGCGCCCTGACCGTGCCCGGCTCGTGGTAGCACGGGCGCGTCCGTGCCTCTAGCACGACGAATTCTTTTCCCTAGAAAATTCCGGCCCAGATTCCGGTTTGCCTGCTCGGGCGGATGCGATCCCCGCGCGCCCTCGCTGGAGCGTAGGTCACACGCGCCTGCTCTTGGATTTTGCCAAGTGGAGCCGCATTGAAGTGAATGGTTCCGAAACCGTTTAATTTAGGACCTAACAATATCGAATTTAAAGAAAATGTTTGGTATTTCCTTTAAATGCTTGAAAAGATATATGAGTATAAGATTGATCATTAAAGCTTATGCTGCCCCTTAATATAAGTAGCGTATTTATGCTGATTATAGGAATTTCTTGTCCATGTAGTCATGGCTCTCATTTTTCAGGATCATAAAACAATAACGTGACATATCTTAATTGATACAATCAAATGCCAAATCTTGACTTTCATAAACTATAAACATAAATTTCTTTGGCCACGTATCAAATCATGTAGCTAATAGCCAACAAATATTTCACTAGATGTTTTGGCTCATGTATCTTTCATTTTAAACAGGGCAAAACAAAAAAAGAAAGCAAGGAAATACAAAAATCGAAGGATATGAGGCATTTTCTTGAAAAATAAATGATTTCGAAAATATTTTCCTAAAAATGAAGTTTCTTTTATCGTCCATAAAAATATTTATACTTAAATTATATCGTTTACAGAAATGAATGAATGAAATTCTTTTATTGTTCATAAAAATAGTTAGACATAAATTATTATCAATAATAACCATATTTTTCATTAGTTAATTATTATAAGCGATAAAAGTAATTTTTTTAGAAACATGTTTTCTTAATTACTCATCCTTCTCAAAACAATCTAAATTATTATCACTAATAACCATTTTTTTCATTAGTTAATTATTATAAGCGATACAAGTAATATTTTTAGAAACATGTTTTCTCAATTATTCATCTTTCTCAAAACAATCTAAGCTTAACAAGAGAGTAGGTGAACCAAATCTCACTCCTTATGTATTCTTTAATCTATGATCTCACCGCACTCCCCAAGAATCCTCAAGAAGGCTTGGAAAAAAAACCATAATTTCATTTTATTTTACAACCATACTAACTTTTGCAACCCAACAAAGAAAATACTTGAATATCTAATAGAAGCTCAACCTATCTACATAGCGGGTTGGCGAACCCAAACTCCAAAGCGGGCGGTGGCTGCGCACCTATCTCCCATCTCCTGCAAAGATTCCTTAACAATTTAAAAGAGGAAAAAGAACACGTGTGAGATCCAAAGTTCCGTGAACATCCGACTTTATTGTCCTAAAAACAAATCTCGTCCGAGCATGGGCAATGGCGCTTTTCAACAGAGACATTGTTTGCTTCTGATCTAAAACGATACTGCTGACAGGGTCAAAAGCAGCAGCTCTAATTGCTACTTTCTATGGTTATCATGTGAGTTCTTTGCTATCATTTTTCCCTTTTCCCTTTTGGATTTTTGGGTAACGTTGGCGCACATCGATGTTCGAGCCCCATGTATTCCCAAGCAGACATCTTGTGCTTGAGTGCTTTGTCGATGTGTGCGGAAACTTCGCGGTTGGTGCGGACAGAATCTTTCTCGCTGCTGTCTTCCTTCTCCCTTGCAGCGAGGGAGGAAAAGAGAAGTGAAGTGGCCATTTTGGAAGCATTCGAGAGATCTTCATACTGGCGAAAAAGATAAAAAATAAAAAATAAACGCATATAGCCAAAAAAAGTGGGTAAAATGGTAGTGTAAGATGTTCAACAACACGATCATGTAAAACTAATATTTTTCATTTTAAAGATTTTAAGTTTCCTAAAATAATTAAAAAATCTAACCTTTTCTTCCTTTTGTAATTTTTTTTAATAATTGTGTCAAGGTATGAATGTGTGTAGTTTTTGCTAGTTATTGATTATCTTAATCGAAATTTGCATGAAAGTTGGTGAATAAGCATTTTCTTTACTCTCAATTTCCCTCATTTTCTAAACAAGATTGAGACCCTCTTTATTCGAGAGGTCAATTACATATGTGAATTTACTCTAGAAAATCGACACCTCATGACTAAACTTAATGAAGGGCTTAGATTTTTGTTTTTCTCATATTTCCTTTTTTCAATTCCCACTTTTGCCCCCCACTCTCTCTATCTAAGAACACTAAAAACCTAGCTTTATGGTCGCCCACGATCTACTCTACCACACTGCCATAGCTGCTTTGGCCATCACTCCTAGCCCTATCATCGTCGTCGCCTTTCCGACTTGACCAGCCAGAAGCCTCTAACATGTTGATGATGGCGCGACGATGAGGTAGCGGAGGCTACCAATGATTGAAGGTGGATGGGGAGAGAGAATGGGGAGAGGGATGGGATTTCCTTTTTCTTTTTTCTTTTTGGTTCTTGGACATTTTCTTGAAGTAAATTCTTCACCGAGTGAGGGCATTTTGGGTCAATTTAGGGGAAATCTATACCATCTACACTTACGCCTAAATATAAAAATTCCCAACCCTTCTGAGCAAATCTACTTTCCATCCCCCCAACCCCCCATACCAAAAACACTGTATTTTACTTTCTCTTTTAACTTCATTAAAGTGCCTCGAGCTTCTTAAACAAGCTTTTGGGTTGCGTTCCCTCCTCGAACACATCCGGTGCCCTCTCTTTTTATTCCCCACATCTGGTGCTCCCTCTCCATAATCCACCACCACTCGATTTGCAGTCTACATACATCATCACCCACTTGAAAGAATCGCGTAGAAAAGGGAAAGAAAAAGAAAAAGGCCGAAAAGAAAAAGACAAAAAAAAAAAAATCCAAGGCACAAGTCATCCAAATCCAGTTGAAAAGACTCGTGTTGCGGTCCCGGAAATGAACAGAAGATCCCCATCCCCACTTTGCCGTGGGGTCGCATTGATGAGAGAGCAAATGACCAAAAAATATGTTCTCTTGCACTTTGATGCGTGCGACTGCGGTCTTCTTTCGTTTCGCTTTCCTTCCCCTCCAAGCGCCAGTTCATTTGATAAGCGTGCACCAGAACCGGATATTACTTTGAGGAGATTTGAGTGTGATATAAGATTGGCATCGTTTCATGTCCTCACTCGCCTTTTCAACTCGATAGTTGGCTCCACATACTTATCCTTTGAAATTTAAGCTAGTACTTTTGCTTTGAAGTTAGAGAGGACTAGTCATAAGCAATAATTACGAGTAGAGAATAATTAGACTTTTCAAAGTGGGGATAGGGATGCTTCTGTTCATTTCTTTGACCTAACAAACGATTTCTAATGATAAGCGAAACTAATATACAACTATTGTGACGTGACATGCAATTTTAATCAAATTACTCTATATGATATGTGATTTAATTAAATGAACCAAGCACGCAATTGCTAGAAGACGTGCATTTTATGAACCTAAATCTATAAGCCTGCACATGATATTTTTTGTATTTTTCATTAAATTGGAAATTAATTGAATACCATAATTAGATAGGTGGTCTATCCTAGAAAAGAGTCTAATTTACTATAAGATGATGTTATTGGTATTTTTTTTTTTTTATATAAAATTCGAAATAAAAAAATAGTATAAATTGACTTAGCTTAAGATATTATCCAGCTCAAACTAGGATTTTTATTAAGCCAAATCCTAATTAAATTTGGAAATAAATCGATGATTGTATTCGACGGGATGCGGATAGGATTGGCCAATCTTCCACACAATCAAAAGTTGTATTTCAACCCTCAAATTGGTTTGTTGATTCTATGTACGCTGTGAAATTAGGAAAATATCCTAATTCATATAAGTCCAAAAGATTTTTGGATAGGACAATATCAATGTAGCATCTAATTGAAATCACAATAAATTCAATTTAGGCAATAAACGTCATGAAATCAAATTGGATAGGTAAAAGACCACCAAAAACCTCAAACTTTGCTCCAAGTGACACATTTATCTCAAACTTTTTTTTTTTGGTGACGTGAAAAACTTCAAACTTTTCAAATTGTGACACATTTACCCCCATCAAGGGCATTTTTGTCTTGTAATTTTTTTCCTTTTTTTTTTTTTTTTCTTCTTCTTCCCTCCGTCGGCCGGCCATGGCAGAGGGAAGTCAGTGTTCGGTGAGGGCTGCCCTTGTCGGCGTCGGGCGAGGGTTGCCCTCGCCTGGGCTGGCTAAGGTCGCCCCCGCTGGCGTCAAGCGAGGGCTGTCCTCGCCTAACGCCGGCGAGGATCGTCCTCACCCATTTGGCGAGGATGCCCTCGCCAAACTTGAGTGGCCCTCGCCGGCGTTAGGCGAGGGCGTCCCCTCCCTAGATCCGGGCGAGGGCGTGAGGGAGGCCCTCGCCCGACCTAGTCGAGGGCTGCCCTCTCTCGATGCTGGCGACGGTGGCCCTAGCCAGCCCAAGTGAGGGTGACCCTCGCCCGACGCCGGCAAGGGCAGCCCTCACTAGACACCGGCTTCCCTCTGCTGGCCAACTGGCGGAGGGAAGAGAGAAGGAAAGAAAAAAAAAAGAAAAAAATTTAAAAAGTAAAAAGACCAAAATGCCTTATAATTTAGAGTAAATGTCACACGACAGAAGTTCGGGATTTTTTGTGTCACAAATAAAAATTGGGGGTAAATGTGTTACAGTTGACAAAATTCAAGGTTTTTCACAAAAAAAAAGTTTGGTGTAAATGTGTCACTTTGAGCAAAACTTAGGGTTTTTCATGATTTTTTCCTAATTGGATAAGATTCTTTAATTAATTAAAAATATCACGAATCGGATAGTGGGATCATGGGAATTGTGGTGGTAGATCGGTGCAGGCTGGTGGTGGTGACACGACGGCGATGGCTTAGTTGGCGATGGTGATTTGACAAGAGTTGTGGTGGTTGCTCACGATGCAGGGATGTTGGTGGACGAATCTGCAAAACGGAGATGACGGCTATGGCGGTGCAAAGATGTGACGACAATGGAGGAAACTAGATAAACCGAACGGAAATTAGATAAATCGAACGAAAACAAAGATGTCGACGAGCGGTGAGTTCCCATCGCGTAAGAGTAATGACAATTGGTGTCTTGAGAAAAGGCGTTGGTCACGTCCCAGGGTTGTTGGGTTCAGCAGCAGGATTGACGTTGGCGTAGCAGCACGGGCGTGAAGGAGCGGCGTCATGGTTGAGCAGAGGCTCGATGCTTGGCTAGGAGCTCGCGAGGTTGGATCGTGGTAGGATGAGGAAGTGGCAATGGCAGCAGGGTTGTGTTGCGGTTGGAGATCGACACCAAAAGCAGCTAGGTCGTCGAGTTAGGGCAGAGCAAAGGATTGCATCGCAACTAGAGGCGTCTCGGCAGTAGCACATCCTCTTCATCTCGGGCTTGGAAACAAAATAGTCGCTAGGATTGTCATTGGCCATGGCAAGGTCAGAGGCGTCAGAATGTCACACGCGACATGTTTCATTTCTAATTATATCTCATAATTATAATTACGCAAACGGAAGCACAATATAATTTCACAACATCCCTTACGAGAGAATCACAAAAGCTCAGTGATAATGCTGTTCTTTTTACAAACAACGACAGTAATTATCACAACAAAATACGTAGTTCTTAGAAAGGTTAGGGTCAATTAATACCACTATACTTATACTAACCACACCACCAACTAACAAAAGGATTAATGGTTTTTGATATCAACTCATCCCTTCCACACCATATCCAAGGGAACCATCCTACAAATCTAAAAATCAAAGGGCGAACCGAAGCCTAATAAGTAAAATCTCTAAGTTTAAAGTAGAAGTGCACCCGCCTTGGCAAAACAATCACAAACATTCGGAGCAACATAATCAATATATGAGCACACACCTTACCTTTTTTGCAAGTGCCCTACACAAATGCATGGTATTATCTACTGAATACACTTATATAACATATAATTTCTTGATGCATTAGTATTATTTGATGCCTTATCAACATATAAATATGTATAACTAAAAAAGTTTATTCTTGTTTTCTGTACATAATTGTGTTGCATATATATATATAGGACTCTAAGAAGTAAGATACAAAACTCTAGGAGATAAGATACAAAAGGTAATAGAATAACAAATATTCCCTAAACATTTGCTAACTTTAAGAGATAAGATACAAAATGTAAATGAATAACAAATATTCTTTAAATATTTGCTGAATATTTTCTTCCCTTAACATTCCACCACAAGCTAATGGTGAGGGTGAACTATTAGCTTGGACCACAATTGAAGGATCCAGCAGGTAGGCGAGCCTTTAGTGGAGACATCTATAGTTTGTTCTTTGGTAGAAGGTAGTGAACTATCAATTGTTTCTGAGTAATGCGTTCCCACATGAAATGGTGATCAATTTCCACATGTTTGGTTTGAGCATGAAATATAGGATTTGCGGATAAGTAGATGGCGGATAAGTAATCACACCAAAGAGTGGGCGGCTCGGGTGGTTGCCCAAGAAGATCCTAAAGAAGATATTCATGCCACATTAACTCTGTCATTGTATTTGCAAGACATTTGTATTCTGCTTCGGTGCTGGAACGAGCCACGGTTCATTGCTTGTGAGATGACCAAGAGATGAGATTTTGTCCGTGATAGACAAATAACCCACCAACAGGGCGACGATCAGTTTGATTGCTCGCCCAATTGGCGTCAGAAAAAGAAGACCCGAATATGAAGTAACACTTGTAAGTCCTGCAGAATTGTCCATAACGTGATGCGTGGCACCTGAATCAACAAACCACGCCGAAGATGTGAGAGTAGTAGAGGGTGGACTTGATTATGGCAAATACTGTGGCAGGGAGTCCGGACCCGTCAAGTGGGCTTGTGCGGGTTGGATTGATCCAACAAAGCGGTAACATGTATTGACCCTATAGCCTTGCGTGCCACAAAGTTGACAAAGGGGGCCTCATTCGTCGTGGCGTCCTCCGCAATTTCTAGTTCCATAATGTGAGCCACGGCGATGGGATATTTCAGAAAAATTCCCAAATTGATTAAAATCTACATGGAAGTTGTTGGACTCGTGATGGGTTTGCCGAGAAAGAGGCAGTCCTTGGCTGGTCTGAAAAGCTGCAGGTGGAGGCTGAATATTTGTTACCGACGCTAGCTATACTTTCCCCTCGAGATAAAGAAATAAGGCATGAAGTTGGTCCTTTGTCAAAGACCCGGTAGAAATTGCATTGTTGAGACTCTGAAATTCAACACTCAAACCACGAAAGCACTTGAGTGCGATATTCATTAATAGATAAAGGCAACTAACTGGTCCGTGAGGCTAGTGGCTTCTTGTAGGAATGCCGTGACGGATTAGTGACCTTTTGAGAGATTGAAACTGAAGCCATAAAGTGGATGCGCGAGCAGTCGATTGAGTGGCATACAAGTTCGCATAGATACTTCCAAATACTTACCACGGACGTGTGACTCGAAAATTGGGCATCTATTGAAGCGGTCAACGAATTGACGATCCAAGCCAAGGCAATGGACTCTCAAAATTTCCAGTTTTCAAACGTTAAATTGTTTATTTGTGTAATAGCTTTTCTCAATGCAATCTCCCACTGCAATCTCCTCGATAGTCTCCTCCGGTTGAGGTTTGGTGCCGTCTAGAATGGATAGCAAGTGGGCAGCTTGTAAATATGGCGAGATATGTGCTTTATAGATTGGAAAGTTTGTCTTAATTAGCTTCTCCCCAATCAGAGAAGATGTGATTAAAATATTGCACATGGCCACCTTTGGTTAGCTTGATCAAATAACCAAGGTTAAAATAATTATGACATTTTGTTAAAAGCCTTAGGTGCAATGATGAGAATGGTACTTCAATCCAAAGAATACAAGTGGCCTAATATTAGTTCAAATGAGAGGTATTTTGAGAGAGGGCTTCTTAGCCAAGTAAAATGAGTAAATCATCAAGACATTAATTGGCTAAGGTTGAAATAGATAATGTAATGCCTGAACTCATTACCGAACTAAGTTCAATGTCACAAACTAAGGACATGTGACTCAAAATTCTTGGTGGAAAAATGAAGAGAGATGGTATAAATTAAAGAGGGACAAATGGCTTACTCAAATAATTTCCAAAGTAAATATTTTGTAAGTTACATATTCTAGTAAATCAATATGTAAACAAGGAAATCATCCTTTTTTCCAAGTACTGATAAATCAAAAAAGTATTTTAAACTCACTAAAAATATTGGTGAAAAATAACGGATGCTAGAAAAATCTCAATTAATAAATTTGAAACTTGAATATTGTCAATATCTATCACTAAGCTTCATGCATCAAATTGTGATAATTACAGTAACAGAAAATTATCTTTCACACCTTCCATACGTCATAAAATTAACAACTTTCATAGCTTCACACTAAATAACACTTATCTTTATATCCTAAATACTAGTACTCAACATAGAAAATTCGAGATATCACACAGGGCAGCTCCCTTAATAGGGTTGGAGGTGCGATTAGCATTAGTCACGCTCACCTTGCTAGTGATACAGGTTGATTACGGGTAGGGAAGTAGCAATGAGCCTTTGCTGCTGGACTTGTCATGGTCAGCCATAGACTAGCAAGGCTGGATCGGGAAGTAGTAGGTGGCTTGGCCTAGGTGACGCGATTTAGGTTGTCTGAACAGAAGCTCAAACGCGATGGTTAGAAGGAAACAAATCATTGTGGCCAGAGGATTGCCGCGACTGGGTTCGACGATGTGAGGAGGTGCAGCCGTGAGGGGGTTCTCGGCTGCCAACTCTCTTCCCTCTCTTTGATTCTCATGTGTGTCTCTCATTTTGTGTTCTGAAATTCTAATTGTTGACCTCGAATTATGAGGCATAACTTTGTATTTATAACGTTCACCTTATGTCTAACCTCAATTTCATGGGCTTATTTTAGGCCTTATTTAGGGTAATGGATTGAATTGACTTAAGACTCTTCAGCGATTAACTCTTAGGTAGGGGTTGAAATTAGATTGAATTGAGCTCAATTTGGTCCATATGCCCTATGTAATTTCCAGCCAAGGCTTGCTTTCCCATAGTGGCCGAATTCTGCCCCTTTGTGGGCTTAATTGGTGACAAGCTTTCCTTTAGGGCCTATTCTGATTAAACTCAAAGTCTCTAACTTTAATGGGCTAATCCGAGCACAATTAAAGCTCTAATTTTCTAATTTTCTAATTTAAGGCTTGAATTTTTTGGCCCCTATCTCCTATGCTTTGGCCGAGTTTCCAACACTAATGTGGGCCCGGTCCTCGCAGCTAATCTGGGACCATTTGCCGCTGCTCGTGCAATGCTTTTAGAGGTTAAATATTAATCCCTAATTTTCTATGTAATCATTCCTAAACGGTGAGCTAAGATTTAAATGTCAACATTTCCCTTTTTAAATCCAAAAATTTGAAGAGAATGCATTCTTATTTACCCCAGAAAAGTCACATGCAATAGACAGCCGAAAGAAGTGAAAAGGTATATCTCAATTGAGCTGAGGCTTATACTCGTCAGTCATATTATTCTGTCACCTGCTGACTTGTGGGCTTCTACAACATTTGTTTTGGGCCTTAGGACCCATCTGTACACTTGAAGTTCCCACGAACGGTTGACCTCTCATAGTGACCGACAGAACTCTCATGACCACGAACACAAAGTGGTGTGCGCAATCATCAATTTTAATCCCAATAACTCAAGCCAAGAACCAAAAATTTTCCGCTGAAATCGTCCCTATAAGACACAAAAATCTCTAAAGCGTAATAAAACAATGTTCTCATGAGGAGAACCACTTCCTCACTTTCCTGATGGGTCTCCTGCAAACAGGGCAGGCCTTGCCTTCTCCATCAAAGATCCTGCAGAAGCCCAAGTTGTCATAAGAAACAGAAGTAGAAACCAGCAAGTGGAATTGACTCAGTCCTCAAAACCTAATGTTAATCAGGAGATTCTCCAAAATTTTAGGACAAACGTTAATTTTCTCACCTGACATGCAAGAATTTTGTGTGGACAGGTATTAATTACAACAGAAAGTGACTTTCACTGACTTTTTTGATTGTATATTATCCACTCCGTTAGAAGTTTTGTACTTGGATAGGCAATAAAAAACAGAGCTGGAGTGACATGCACTTTTCAAGTTCTAAAGTACAGATAATGATGCCAAATCAATGTCTTTTTTCTGTCATTTAGAAGAGAAAATTCTTGTTGCCCAATTCGTAGAAAACCCACTGGTCTTGTGAACTAAGGTGTCGGACAAAAGCCGCACAAGTAGATCAAACATGGAATTGTTTTAAACTTGTTAGTGTGGGAACCGAGCTGGTAGCGGACAGCTGATTATATACACAAGCATTGTTCTTTGTTTAACCCCTAGGGTGGCGACTGGGGAATCAAATCTGTTCTGTGCGCCTAATCTATGCACATACATCCATTCATCCTTTTTCCAGGTAAGCACATGTTCATTCTTTAACCATTAAGTGAATCCTTAAACATGAGAAGGAAAGTTAAAGAAAAAGAAATCATCGATGATAAATCAATGTTTACCTCTGAGCACAGTCATAGCAGGTAGCACAATGGCCGCAAGGAACGAAGAAGCAATTCCTTTCCTCGTCGTAGCAAATCACACAAATCTTCCCATCATACAACTCCTCCGAGGAGCTGCTGCAGCAGCTGCCGGTTTCTATGTCCTCCTCACATGTCCCATACGTTGACTGCGGTGGCTTGAATACTTGTATTGGGGTCGTCTCCGTCGCTACCGGCTCTCGTTCTGCAGGACTTTCATCCTCCCAGCTGTCCAGGTATCTCATGATCGCGAAGAAGACCGCCACGAGCAACGCTGTGAGATTTCGAGATGTGTTACCGCACAGAAATTATAAAAATAAGGAAGAATTTGAGTGAGTGGAAATATGAACTCTCCAGTTACCCTATTTTGATGTTACTCTCTTTTCTTTAATGAGATTCGAATCAAACACATCTAGAGAGTAACAATTTTGTGAGAAAACTCACCCAATACCGTGATGTAGGCGAATAACCGAGCCAAGAACGTAAATGCAAAGCACAATTCAGCCAGCTCATCACCCTGAGATCGGAAAGGAACAAATCAGAAATCAAAATGTCTGACATAAACACTGTAAAGAATTAGTGAATATCGGCTCAGAACTCCCAAACGAGGAGAGAGAGAGAGAGAGAGAGAGAGAGAGAGAGAGAGAAGCAATTACTCCTCCTTGGGCAGTTAAATTTGAAGGCTTTTCGAAGTTAAACTGAACTCTAAAGTTTAGATTAGCTCGATCCACCTACCGTGGAACACATTCTATCGCTCCTCTAGCCTTTGCTGCTGCCGATTCTGTGTTTTTCTCGAGGTTCAAATCCGGACCTGAAAAACAAACTTCCAAAATGGAAGCAAACATCATATTATTAGATAGTTTCCTCTGGTGCTAGACAGAATTCTGTGTATTGAGCAGAGAATTTGGAAAAGTGGAATGTAGCAAATCTCCTGATCTAGCATTTTACATTTATGTGGGCGCAAGAGCATTAATCAAACAATGTTAGTTTCCTTCATCTAGGGCCCTAGTTTGTGCCGTCCGTTTTGTGTTAGGTAGTTTTCAAAGCGGATCCAGAGAAGAAACACAGCAGAGCCAAAGCAAAAAGGCTACCTGCATTGCTTCAGGCCGCCTCCAATGTAGCCATCGAGCTTACTAAATCTTTCTCAGAGAGCCCGCTCACGACGACAATGTGCACCATCTCAAGCGCCTCATACAAAGGATGCTGATTCAGAATATTCGCGATTGCAGACCTGGTGTTGCTTCTGATAAGTTGGAATTGGCTCGGTAAGCGGGGAAAAATAAGCCAAAGCTTGCTTCTTGCGCGCCCAAATGAGCCCACGATTCGACCAATGTCTGCGACTCTGTGCAAGAACAGAGCGCGAGAGCGAGAGAACTTGGAAACGAAAAGTGCGCCTTCGGGAATGACAAGAAGACGAAGAAGAAGAGGAAGAATAGTGAGGAAATGCTTTCTGATTGGCGGGTGCACCCAGAAAAAGGAAAGGAAAAGGGTTGACTTCTTTCATGGAGCATGGAAAGGTAGGTGATGGCTCCTTCATATGAGTTCTGGTGCACAACTACCAGACAGCCTTTGAGAGTTCGGCGGGCAACTGAATTTAAGGTTGTCTCTATGTTTCTGGTTCTTGAATGGTAGGTTTAGTACAGGGATGGGGACCGAAGTTATTGAGGTAGCATTATAATATTCATTCGAGACTATATATCATAATCACATGCATCGATTATATATGCTCATATGCATATGAATTATTCAAATTTGGTAAGATTTATCGGCCTTACAATTGTGATGGGTTAAATTCAACAATTCAAATGAATTTGCATCGCACATAAGCCGGACTGGGTAATAAATATTCAAATGGTCCCGAGAACATGTACTTAGATGGGTGTGTCCATGGGTATGTCCGCGATTGTGCCTCGTCCAATAATTGGGATGTCACAGCTATTTTTGAGTCACCCCCGTTCAAGGACATCTTCAACTGTTCTTGCAAATGGGTCCCTCTCTCACGTTGGCCATAAAAGAAATGCTGCTGCGTATGGTGGGTTCATCCCCACAGGTCCCAGTTCTTTTAGTTAAGAAACAGAATCAGATTTGCTGGCTAGTCCATTTTATACAAAATTGATCATGTCAGCATCACAATAATTAGTCTTTGCCTGCCCAAACCGACCTCTTGGTATTCTAGCAGCTTAGGCTGACGCCAAACAAGACCGACCAGTTCATTTAAATTTCCGTCCTGGGATCGTGCTGGAGCCAAATTGGTCGTCATTTCGGTGCTGAATCATAATCAGCCACAGCAAAAATGTGTATGCGTAGGATAAAGCGCAGGAATTTCTAATCTGGAGCTAGATTCAGTTGATTGAGACGATCATAACCGTCGATATTACGGATCCCACAAGATCGACGCTTCAGGCAAATATCGGGCAAAAACACGAGCCTCACATTTGTCAAGAGAATATCAGTGAATGTTGTAGTCTCTGGCTCCATTTTAGACTGCTTCTATCCAATGTACTTAGTCAATTAAATATCTCTCGTGAGCTAATCTGTATAGCCAGAATGATAAGTGATGATAGTGTCAAAGTGCGAGTTAGGTGTACTTAAAATAACTGATGATGCTTGCTTTCCTATTCACATTCAGACCAGGAGTTCGGCTCTCTACTGTTAGACTTGCAAAGGTGGGCGATTCCGTGTTCGGCGGTAATAGCTTTTTCATTTCCTGTGGATGATATGTTTAGATGGCGGTGTCCACGGAAAGTTGTCAATTTGGTCGTCGACCGCCCACGAAAGCCATCAAATGAGATGAATTTGATAATTTTTTATGCAAGCCAATTTCTTATGGAAGATTAAAAATTTCTCTCGATCTTATAATTTTGTCTGGGTTTTGTCATGAAATGTTGTCCACTTTGACTCGCTGACCTTATAATTTTGTCCTGAAAAGGGTTATTAACATATTTTTAGGGAAGGGGTTGAGGACCCCTGCTTATAAGCTACGACCATTGTTCAATCTTACTCATTGTGGGAAAAGCTTTAAATACAAAGATATGAGTTTGCAATTAATTCAAATAAGAGTTGATAAATTAAAAAGTAGTTGCTGGATTTTTTTTTGTGCATCTTAGACGGTTTTTGATCTACCAGTTGGTCCTTTCAAATGCACTAGCTAATTTCAAAAGATAAAAATTGGTAAGTCATTTTTATTAGGTGGGCATTTTCTATGACGGCCGAGAAATTTGAAGAGTTCATAATCAAGGAAAACAAAAGTTACTTAGTTATTGAAAAAGCGGGACAATTCAACGCAAGTCCTAAAACTTGTATACTTCATGCACTTGTGTTCTAAAAGTTTTACTTCGTTCGTTTAAATGACTACCACGTTACTAAGTTATTATTAATCCTTAACTGTAGTTAACTCATATAAATTCACTACAAAGACCGTGTCATGCTTAAATTCACCTCAATCATCAAAATTAAACTAATTGCCTCTAGTTCCAAATTTTTAGAATTTCATAATTGCTTAGTTCACATTTTTTTTCCACTATTTTCCGAAGATAAACTTATATGGTCAGCTACATCGACTGGTACATATACGGTTAAGAGCAACTATTATGCAATTGTACAATCAGACAGCCAACTACAAGTGTTACGGGGTTCAAATTCTTACCGGACTAATCAGAGTCTCTAGCGGCAAATATGGTCGATGCAGACCATTCCCAAAATCCGTACTTTCCTCTGGTCCGTCTGCCAGAATGCTCTCGCAACCCGCGCTAATCTCTTCAACCGTCGGATTGTTCCAGACCCCTTCTGCCCAATATGCTGCCAATCTGTTCCTGAAACAATTGAACATTTGCTTATTCAGTGTCCATGGACGAACCCTATATGGTCACACTCACAGCTTGCTTTATCTTCCTCTACAACCTCAGTTTCCAGTATTACACGGTGGCTAATTGAAAATGTAATTTTACCTAATCCATCTCCCAGGCTAGAGGTAGTTGCCATTATCTTTTGGCAGATCTGGAAGAAAAGAAACCATCTTATTTTTTGGAATCACCGTCCGAATCCCTCCATGGTAGTGGAATCGGCCCTGGCTCAAATCTCAGCATATCAGTCTTCTGTTGCAGTAATCCATCGCTCAAGTTCAAGCTCTGGCCTCGACACTGTTCAACCCGATCAGCTTTGGCGACCTCCAGCAAAGGGCGTCCTGAAATGCAATATCGATGGGAGTTATCAAGAGGGCATTTCGGAAGGATCTATGGCCAGTATTTGCAGAGATGATCGAGGTAAAATCACTAACATTTTCTCCAGATGTTTTCCAGCAAACTCACCTTTCGAATCGAAGCTCCAGGCGCTGAATCTGTCTCTCCAACATCTATATCATCGAGGACTCCAAAACACCCCCATCGATCTTCATACAGACTGTCTTCAACTTGTTGCGATTGTGAACGGTCTTCGCCTGCCGCCATGGGAGCAGAGGCCAGTGATTGACGAAACCCTATTTTGGATCTCCAACTTTTCTTTTCTCTCTTTGCGGCACTGCCGCCGATCAGCTAACCTAGTGGCTGACTGGGCTGCCAAAGCCCAGTTAGCTCACCCGGCCCAAAACTTCACTCTTTCTCTCCCGCTGGAACTGCTGGATTTATTGTATGCGGATGCTTTAGCTGCAGGATGTACTCTTCCTCTCTAATTAATATATAAGTGTGTTTATGTCAAAAAAAAAAAAAAACTTCCAATCTTTCTTGAATCAAGCCATACTAATTAAATTATATACCCCAGGCCATTCATTATCTATATACGACATATGAATATTTTATTTACACTATAGGCAATGTCACAAGCTTTAGAAAATTATTAAAACAATCTCTTTTTGAATTAATTATGGATAAAATTACAAGTCATCAATCAATTACAATTGTGCTAATTCAGTCATAAATTTTTTCTTTTGCCAATTAAGTCTTAAACATTTTGTTTTTGTGCCAATTTAGTCTATTCGATCAATTTTGGCCAGTTAGTAGCCTACGATGCCAACATAGGTGTTAATCATCCTATGTGGCGTTATTAGCGTTAATGCAGATAATTTTTTATAATATTTTAATATTTTTTGCTTTTTTATTTTTCTTTTTTTTTCCTTCACTTCCTTCTTTCTCCAACCGATTGCCAGCGAGGGACCTCGTTAGCCTTAGAGAAGCTTGACCATGGTTAGACGAGGCATGACCTTGCTAAAGCTCGCATGAGGTTGTGGCCTTCGGCAAGGGTCAAACCCTTTCCTCGCCATGGCCAGGCTTGCCTGAGGCTGGAGAGGGACTCGATGGTGACTAGCTAGAGGATGAAGGAAGTGACAATAAAAATAGAAAAGAAAGAAAAAAATTAAAAAAAAAAAAAAAAAAATTATTGAAAATTGTTAATGGTGGCATAGGATGGCTAGCAACCGTGTCGGCGTTGACCGACTAAAATTGACTGAATGGATTAAATTGACACAAACGTAAAAGGTTTATGACTTAATTGCCAAGAAAAAAGTTTATGACTAAATTGACACAAATGTAAAAAGTTTAGGACTTAATTGCCAAGAAAAAAAGTTTAGCACTAAATTAGCACAATTACAATAAGTAATTTTCCATTAATTATGTAGTTAAGTCCAAATTTTGCACAGTTAGATAAATTGCTCAAATTAAGCAATTAATTCTAAAAATAACATGATTACTTATCATCATAAGGAATCTGATTCTATAATCAAGCCTCAAATTTCGAATTTTACCAAATTAGTCCTCTAGCTGTGTGAAATTACAAATTTGTCCCTAAAGTTTCTAAACTCGTAAGCGGTTTGATTTCCTTAAATTATCTAACTTAATAACCTACTAATTAATAGTCAAAACCATAAGATAACAGTATTAAAAGAGCCATCTCATTCAAGCAAATTTACCAAATATCACCTAGAAATGTCAAAATTATTAAATTGCAACTTTTGGGACTAATTTTACCATTTTTACATTTTTCCCATACAAGATTTAACAAAACCTTTTCGCTAAACATAAACACATCATGCCATTTTTAAAGGCCAAATAAACTCAGTCTCCAAACTTGGACTAAATGAACAAACATCAAACAATAAAGTTTAAGAATACCAAGTAGATAAATTTAATTTAGTTCCTAGAGTTTTCACTTACCTTAAAGGAAGGCATGAACTAATTCAAGTCTTAATCACCTTGAAAGCACAGTGAATGGTAATAAAAATTAACAATTATCTATCTTTAAAAAAGAAAAAACCAAGTTTGATAAACAAAGGAAAATGAAGACCATGAATTTTTTACTTTCTATAACACTTGATGGATGAGATTAAATAAGCAACTCAAATTGGAGAGACTTTGGAGCTTGTTGTAATTTGAGTAAGAACTTTTCTGTCGTTGCAAAAGATTGGAAGATGAAAAAAATTGAAGTTGAAGATTTGAAGATTGAGTTGGCTGTGCTGAATGCAGCAAATGAAGGTGATTTGATTTTTTTTTTTTTTCATTTTCGCTTTTAAGAAAAAATTATGGATTATGTTATGTAGCAGTTAAATTAAAAAAGTAAGAAGATGTAGGGAAATAACTGAGTGAGAATTGGCCTATTTAGGGTGAAGGATGAAGATATTTGATAGTTTCTTGGATGGTATTTTACAATTTGATAACTAAGTGGGGAATTCGATTTCCATTCTAAACACCAATAAGTAAGAAATATATTTTGAAATTATTAAATTATTAGCAATAGCTATAAAATGCTGGGGAAATCTTATCTCGTAAATTTTAACTTTGCTAATTATCCGATACGTTATTTAGGGTATATTGGTCCCAGCAGCCAAATTCTATAGTGATATGTTTTTCACCGTCACTCTTTGTAATCAACTTATATTTCAAGATCAATTTATTTAAGCATACTGAGATTATAAACAACTCATTTCCTTGAATTTTAACTCATCATAAACTTCATCACCCTTGGCAAAATCACTCCAAAAGACAGCGGACATGGAAAGTATTTTCGAATTTTCCTAACGTCACAAATTCATTGAACCAATTGAAATTTTGCAAATGGCATCCAAATTTTAGGTGAATTATTTATTTTCTTAATATCCTAAATTTATCAATTAAGGTAGAGAATTTCGGATGTCACAATATATGTCCTGGAGACAAATGAAAATACACATTCGAAACATTCCTTCTAACATCACCACGGAAAAGAAAAAGAAGTATGCATTCATTCTCAAATTAATAAAAAATCGAGGAACTTAATTTCTCTCCAAAAGAGATTGATGCACGCGATCAGTCATCCTCGAGGGTACGAGCCTCTTTCGATCGATTTGGACGTCTGTGACTTGTATGAGTCAACAATAAAGGAGTGCATACTCATAAAGAATGCGAGGCCCATGTTTCTTTCGCTCTTTTTCAACCCACTCAAAGAGCATTATGATATAATGGATAGCTAAAATTGGTTTGTTTTGTGAACTAAATAATTTTAAAATTACATTTTTAAATATCTCTCAAAAAGAGTGAATAAATAAAAATAATTTTCATTGTGCACAAAAAATAATTAAACATAAATTTTTATTGATAATTAAAAAATTTCTATTGATTAATTATTTCAATCAATACAAATGCTCATTTAATTTTTTTTCAAATAATATATATTCATGAAATAAGCGGAGCTTAAATATATTGAGTTGATAGGTACTGCAAATCAATGACCCAAATAAATCGAGTGTCCGGGGTTCATTTTATAGCCTTCGAGATGAGACAAAATCTCAACGGGCTTTTCTATGTTTCCTTCATATCTTTCCCATCTTTCAAAAAATATGTTAGCTGCATTCTTCTTGGGATTGAAGATATAATTATCAAATGTCTATCAAAACATGTTAAACTTAAATGTGCAAAATGACAGGTGATCTCTGCAAATGCAAAATGATAGGTGACTCTCCACTAGCAAATGGAAGAAAACATGTTATCTCATACCATTTAGGGATAAGTGCTGTGGAAGTTCTAAAATTTGTCACGAAAATGCAATTAAGTCCTAAAACTTGCAAAAAGTGCAAATAAGTCCTAAAATTTATCAAATTATTTCAATCGAGTCCTAAAGTTAACACCGTTAGCCTTTTTTCTCGTTAAAAATACGACGTGGCATTTTAAATAATTTTTTATTTTCCACGTGGATTTTTAAATTATTTTTTATTCATTTTAAAAAAATGGATTTAAAAACTAAAAAATTAGATTTATTCATTTTATCTTATTTTCACCAAAAACTAAAAAGAAAAGATAACAAAATTATTTTTAGAATTTGTTTAAAAAAATTAGTGGCTCCTCCCCATCACCGCCGCCGCCCATCGTCGGAGGGGCCGGCGACGATCGCCGGCCTTGGGTGAGGCTTGCTAAGATCCGGTGAGCCTCGTTGGCCCCAAGTGAGGGCCGACGAGGCCTCGCCAGGTCGGCGACCGTCGCCCGCCTTGGACAAGGCTTGCCGGATCCGGGCGAGGCTCGCCCGGATCTGGCGAGCCTCGTCGGCCCTCGCTCGGGGCCGGCGAGGGTCGACGAGGCCTCGCCGGGGCGGGTGACGGTCGCCGGCCCCTTCGGCGATGGGCGGCGGTGGCGGCGGGGATGCTGATTTTTTTAAAACAATTTTTAAAAATAAAATTTTTAACTTTTCTTTTTAGTTTTTGGTGAAAATAAGATAAAATGAATAAATCTAATCTTTTAGTTTTTAAATCTATTTTTTAAAATGAATAAAAATTAATTAAAAAATTCACATGGAAAATAAAAATTATTTAAAATGCCACGTTAGCATTTTTAACGGAAAATGCTAATGGTGTTAATTTTAGAACTCAATGAAATAATTTGACAAGTTTTAGAACTTGTTTGCACTTTTTGTAAATTTTAAGATTCAATTGCATTTTCGTGACAAGTTTTAGGACTTCCGCAAGCACTTATCCCTACCATTTAACAATCCTAACCATGGAAGGGAGAGTACACAACTATAATAAAATTACCATTATCAATTGTATCATATAATGTATAGAAAAAAATCAAAAGCACATGTACTTCAATTTGTACTTATCAATGTCATCGTCCAATTTTATAACACATTAATTTATGCAATTTTAATAAATAAACAGGTTTGAAAATAAAGTAGCCCCCAAATTTGCATAAATCAAGACCAGTTCACAGGAATTTTTTGAGACGAAAATGACATCCGGACCAGGTGCCACGCGCTCTTTGTGCCTGACGGTGCGACTGGGCTCCATGTTGAATGTGACTCTCTCGGACCTAAGCCGATCGGCCACTGGCGCAACCTTTGCGCCACCTGTTATCATGGGGTTCGCCCATGTTGCGCTTATGTGGTTATTCAATTCCATGTCTTGTCGAGAAAATATTGCACACTCAAGATTTGCCCACTCAGCTTTAACACACTTCACTTATAGAGAGACTTCTAAGAGAGACACATGTCAAGGGGCCCACCTGTTAGGAATTTTAAGCTCCTATCTTTTTTCTCTATAGGATTTCTTCTTCTGCTATGTCAGTCGGAAGTAGTTCTTTCCTCTTTGGGTTCCAAGGCATCGATGAATACTGACCGAGAAAGCAAATGAAAAACCAGAAATTAGAGGAAAGCAATAGGAGCAAAGAACCATTCTTAACTAATCAAATCGAGGGGAGGTCAACCAGACAACCAAGAACTACTTTGAGCTTGTTGGAATAAAATCGTGAAAGAGGGGAAAACCCCAACTTGAGTTTGTTGGACGTAGAAAATGAATTGTATCCACCAATGAGGTTTGGGGAGGCAATAGTAGAGGTGACATTGGAGGCGCGGTTTGTTGGACAAATAGAGAGAAGCAACGAGAGGGAAAAGAGGGAGCCCATTATTTCTTTGAACTTTTTTAGGAAACTCAAAGTGGAGAGGAGAGAGGAGAGACAAGGAAGGGTCAGTAGTCCATAGAGCAGAGCATAGAGCAGAGCAGAGCACAGGGGGCAAGAGAGAGCAGGATGTTAGTAATTGTCGCGACCCAATTTTTCGGGTGTGAACCATCTAGGATTTGGCTAATGGATTGTTAAGCCTAGACTTAACTCGGGCTCTCCCAAACCCATACCAATTCGTGACTTAGGTTTAAATTTCTTAACATGCAATTGATTTTTAATTAGGAGTCGCTACTAATCTATTTTTGGTCGGTCGATTAGAAACCCAAGTAAAGTAACGGGAGATTCACTTTATTACTACGAACCAGAGATTTGGGTACGGGGATTTGATTACGCTAGATTTCTCTAAGGCCCTTTCGGTACCATTTCTTTTATTTTGAAAAAAAAAGTTTTGCAGGCAGCTTGAATTGATTTTAAACTATCTCCCTAACATGTGAGGTGTTCATGCATGTGCGCAAACCACCAATTTAACACCCAAGAAAGCAATTAAATAATAAGGGACTTACCTCAAAGCAACGAAAGCATCTGCAGTGTTAAATTAAAATCCACATCAACAACCCTAGATATGGTTTCTAATTAACAAGCAATTACTCAATTTTTGTTTTCTCTTTTTCAATGAAAATATAGTCCATATGCAATGCAATGCTTCTAATCTAATATGAAATGATATGGCATGACAATATGTCATAAACTATATGAATGAGTAAAAAAAAACTAATGATTTTTTAATGAACATGCAATAATTAAATATGCAATCTAAATTAACTAGAATGACTTAATTCTAATGACGTGTGATGCGATGCAATGACATACAAAATTATTTTAACTAAAATGACATGCAACCTGCAATTTAATATGCGAGCTATATGTCACGCGACATTTATTAAATGACCTAATCTAATGACGGGCAATTTCTAATTAAATGAACTTAACAACAGTCAATAAATGACGTACATTTCATGAACCTAATTCTATATGACATGGACATTTTTATTTTCCTAACAAAACATGCAATTTATCTAGGAGAGATTATCTACCTATAATTGATAAACATGCAATCCTAACATGCAATGATGTGCAAAGAATGCCCTAATTCAACATGATATACATTTTGTGCTTTTATTAACTTCGAAATTAAAATTTCTCATGCAATTCAAATAATGATAAAACTAACATCCTAAATGAATGTGCTTTCTTTTTTTTGGTTTTCTTTTCCATGATTCAAAATTATTATTCTAAATATATAAAAAAAAAAACGGGAAAATATCACAAATGGTCCTTATACTTTTGCCTAATATGCAATTTCGTCCCTGAACTTTCGATCGGCTCAATTTGGTCCTCGAACTATTGATAAATGTCCAATCTAGTCCATGAACTTTTGATCGGCTCAATTTGGTCCTTGAACTATTCATAAATGTCCGATCTAGTCCTTCGTTATCGTTTTTCCTTTTTTTAAAAATTTTTTTAACTTTTTTAAAATTTTTTTGCTTTTCCTCTCTTCCCTCCGCCGGAGCCGGCGAGGGTCGCCTCGCGAGGGTCGCCCTCGGCGTCGGGCGGCCGTCCTCGCCGGATGCGGGAGGGCGGCCCTCGCCCGACGCCGGGAGCCCTCGCCCGACGCCGGCGAGGGCCGCCCGGCGGATCCGGCGAGGGCGGCCCTCGCCCGACGCCGGGTGCTCCTCGGCGTCGAGCGAGGGGCTCCCTCGCCGGCGTCGGGCGAGGGGCTCCTCGCAGATCCGGTGAGGGAGCACCCCGGCGAGGGAGCCCCTCGCCGACGTCGGCGAGGGCTCCCTCGCAGATCCGGCAAGGGGCTCCCCTCGCCGGCGTCGGGCGAGGGCCGCCCCCGCCGGATCCGGTGAGGGCGGCCCTCGCCCGACGCCGGGTGCTCCCTCGCCCGACGCCGGCGAGGGGATCCCCTTGCCAAATCTGCGAGGGAGCCCTCGCCGGCGTCGGCGAGGGGCTCCCTTGCCGGGGTGCTCCTCGCCGGCGTCGGGCGAGGGGCTCCCTCGCGCGTCCCGGCGAGGACGGCCCTCGCCCGACGCCGGCGAGGGCGATCCTCGCCGGCGCGGCTTCCCTCCGCCAGCTCCGGCGGAGGGAAGAGAGGAAAAGCAAAAAAATTAAAAAAAAAAATTCAAAAAATTTTAAAAATTAAAAAATTTGAAAAAAGTTAAAAAATTTTAAAAAAAAAAGGAAAAAAGTAAGAAGAATTTAGATCAGACGACATTTATGAATAGTTGAAGGACTAAATGAGCCGATCAAAAATTCGAGGGACTAGATTGGACATTTATCAATAGTTTAGGGACCAAATTGAGTCGATCGAAAGATCATGGATGAAATTGCACATTAGGCAAAAGTATAGGGACCATTTGTGACATTTTCCCAAAAAAAACCAATCCTAATTCAACATTTTTGGATTTTTAAATTTCGAAATAAAATTGCAATTTTAATCCTAAACAAGAAATATTCTAAAGCAAATCTATTCCTAACTCAAATATTTTTGGATTTTTCTTTTACGAAAATAAGATTGATTTCAACCAACTCGACGATAAAGAAATCAAACAGATAAGATTGATATCCAAAAATTGGTGAACCATATTTCGCGCATGAGATCGGGTTGGCCAATTTTAAATTAAATCGCGAATCAAATCTCATTTCGGGCGCGAAAATCGGACTGTCAATCCCTAGCTTGAGGGACTATTTCATATTGGGATATCAATAATATATTAAGGAACAATTCCACTAAAGCAGAATATTAAAGAAATAATAATAAAAATAATAAACGAAAAACTACCTAATCTGATTTTTCTTTTTCTCTTTTTCTGTTTTTTCCTCCTTTCCGCACACAGCCGTGAATCTCCAAGGGGAGCCGGCTGATCAGTCCGGCGAAGGGGATCCGGCAAGGGCGGTTGCAGCACAGGAGCGGAGCTAGGGAGGCTCGGGTCCGGACGGGCAGGAGAGTGGCGATGGGCTGCCGATCTGGCTCGGGTTGCAGACGAGATGGGCTCGCGGTGTCAGAGCTCCGTTGCGGGGACTCCAGCAGCAGACGGCAGGGCCCTTCGCGGGTCGGCGTGGTGGCACGGTACTCGCTGGGCGTCGGAGCAGAGTGGCTTCAGGCGACTCACGAACAGAACAGGGAGGAACCGTCTCGAGATCTACTAAGGCATGAGCAGAACCAGAGCAGAAGTAGCGTCACCGGCGGCAACTTCGAACGGGCAGAACAGAGCAAAGTCGGGTCATCGGCTAGGGTGTTCGCAGACGGAGGTGCGGTGGGGCAGGACGGCAGATCTCGGCAGTGGGTCGCGCAAGGGAGACGGACCGGCAAGGGAGCAGCTGCGTGCGTCGACGGCGGGGCCGGATGTCGTGGCGAGACTGGCGGAAAGCGGTGAAGACTCGTCGAGGGAGGGCCACAGCGGAGTGGCGGCAGTGTGGGCACGGTGGTGCGGCGTGAGGCTCCGGGTCGCCCGGCGGTGTGGATCGCTGCAAACGCTGCAAATCGGGGGGCACTCCGGCGCGGTGGCGAGTGAGCAAGAGGTCGCGGGTCACAGTGGGCTGCAACAGAGGGCAGATCGGCTCGGCGGTACGGCTGATTTGGGGCTCCAGTGGCGTCGGTGGTGCTTCGGTGCAGAGCTGGCGGAGTGGCCTGAGCAGGAGCGTCACTGGCGGTGTGGAGCAGCGAATGGACGGAGCAAAGCGTGGAGAAGATGATTGAACAGTAACTATCCAATCCTCTTCCCTTTTTGCTTTTTACTTTTTGTGTTCTTTTCCTTCGGATCCAAAAAACCCCCCTTTTCTCTGCCGTACACTGTCTCCTTTTATAGACAAACATAATGTGATCTTCGTAGAATACTTTGAAAATTGCCTATAACCTCCGAATCACAAAATCCTTTTATCTCAGGAATATTCTCCCCCGATTTTATCATCTATTGATAGAGATAAGATTACAATGCGATCTCCTTAATTTTCAAAAATTATCATAATATCGCATCAAATTTCAATTTCAGAAAACGGGCTCGAGCCAATTTATACTCTTTATGGGCTTAGTCCGACCTGTTAACTCAAAACCACTAATTCGATCCATCCGTCACCGGTCCAGTAAACAAATGTAAAAAATGCAAATATGCAGACTAAAAATAAATGCATTTAAATTTATATGCTATGCAATTAATATTTTTTCAAGAATAAAATTACGCCTAATTTTCTATGTAATAAATAAATAACCGGCTCGCCAAAATTTATGTGTCAACAGTAATGGAGGAACGGACGGAGAAATCACATAGAGAAAAAAGAGATGAGCTTTAAAAAATTGCTAACCGGTGAGCCCCCTTTATCTGTGTCTCTCTAAGTGGTGTGTTTTAGGTCCAGCCTAAGGACCTTAAACAAAGGCCCCGGAAATGGAACTCCCTCCGGGTTACCAAAGGTTATGTTCCCACTGGAGTTCCCGTGCACAACACCTTGGAAACAAGGTGGGGAACTCTGTTGGTGATCCCCGTGAAGCCCACGCGATAACCAACCCGTTCACGGTTCAGGGAAATGACCCGGTCCGGGGAGGCAACACCTTTAAAGCTGAGGAGGCAAATCTTGGAGAACATACTAGATGGGCCAACCCTTCACGTCACCGTGTATTAGCCTAATTCAGAAGTGACATGTGGCTCCATGTGCCGGTCGGGTCCCAACTTTCTTTTGAGTCAAACTTTTTGTCTCCCCTCCCTCTTTATTAATTGCTACATCCTTCTTTGTGTCCTTCTCTCGCCATTTGCACAAAGTAACTCCCCCTCTCTCTTCCAAGAGTCTGCCCGTCGCATCTCGAGCTTAGATCCGCTAGCTCTGGCAGGTTGCCTCCACCTTCACCGTCGCCTTTAGGAGCCGCTCTCTCTTTCTCTTGCTCATAAGAGCCCCATTGGTCGCAACTTCTTGGGTCCTGAGTTCTAACCACCTCCGCCCCCACCCCCACCCCCACCCCCACTATCGCCTCATCCGGAGTATATCTTTTTATGCTATTACTTTGAGCCCTGTATTTTTCTATTTTGAGCCTCTAGAGTATTACTATCTGTTTTCAAAATCCGCGGTTAAGTTCGATTTTTTTTTCTTTTTTTGGTTCTGGAGGAACCGGCTTGCAGCCGACAGCCGCGCCGTAAACTCCCAGGTGACACGTAAATAGGAGGACCCACCACCCCTGGAGTCACACTTAAGACACCTAGCGCCTCCCTTGGGTTTTGAACCCTTCACCTCTAGGCTAAGGATCAGTAGAGTCTTATCCAGCGGAGCCACCGCGGCCGGTGGTTTAAGTTCGATTTTTTTCACGCTTGCTAACTTTAGAAACACCAAATTTCTTCTCGTCTTATTTCTAATCTTCTTTGTTGTTTGAGTTTCTAGATTCTTGAGTTGTCTTATGGTTTTCAATGTTGTTTGGTTTGCAATGTAAATTAAGATGAACCCATAATTAGTTGCGGGGATATAATGTGGAGGTCGAGCAATTCCATTCCATACTCTTTCATTGATATTTTGCTTAGTGCTCGCTTTTTCTTGTGTTTTTTTATGCCATGATAATTCCCGAACTAGTTTGCATCATTTGGTGTTCTTTTTTCTTGAATAATATTGTTGATGGTTCCATGTTGTGTCATTTGGTGCATCTTGTGAACTATTGGGTATCTAGGAAGTTGAAATTGGGCTTGTTGCATCCTCTTTGGCATTGACTAATTACTTTGAATGCGTCGTGAAACTTTAGTTTAATCTTATGAAATTGGAAGTGTCTAAAATAGAGTAAAGAGTATTCTATTGTTTGTGATTATATTTATGATAGAGAATCAACTTCTCCGGTATAAAAAAGGTGGATTGCAAGAATATTTTTTTTGGATATGAAATTTTTGGTTGAGCTTAGTAGTTGTGATGATGCATGGGAAGATTTGATTGATTATGGGGGAGGCTCTCTAATTTGTCCAAATCATAGGCTACTAGAATGTCCATTGGGTTTGCATGCATTTATGGTTTCACAATTAAATTCTTTGTCGTTCTTTTGTCATGATATCTTAATTTGTCCAAATCAAAACTCTGTTCTTGAATCAACTCAAGATATCATAACAAAAGAACAACAAAGAATTTAATTGTGGAACCATTTATAAATGTGAACCCAATGGACATTCTAATAGCCTATAATTTGGACAAATTAGAAAACCTCCCCCCTGTAATTAATCAAATTCTTCCTAGTGTCATCACCCTTACCAAGCTCAACTAAAAATTTCATATTCAGAGATAACATTATACAAGTCCACTCGCTTAATTTGGGAGAAACTGATTCTTTCTTGTAAACATAATCATAGACAATAGAATGCTCTTCACGCCGCTATAGACATTTCCAATTCCACAAAATTAAACTAAAGCTTCACAATACATTCTGAGTGCTAGAGAGGTGCGTAACAAGCCCAATTTTGACTTCTTGAATAACCTAACAATCCACAAGATGCATCAAATAATAAAACATGGAACCACCAACAATGAGGTGAATAAAGAACACCAAATGAAGCAAACTAGTTTATGAATCATTATGGTGCAAGAAAATACAGAAAAATGCAAGCACTTAACCAAAATGTCAATTGCAAAGCATGGAATGGAAATGCTCAACCTTCAGAATATTCCATCAACTAATTTCAAGTCCATCTTAATCTACATTGCAAATCAAACAACATTATAAACCATAGACAACTAAAAAATCTGAAAATTTAGACAACAAAGAGGATGAGAAAAAGAAAGGAGAAGAAATTTGGCATTTATGAAAGTTAGCAAATGTGAAAAAATCAAACTTGACCTTGGATAGACAAGTAACCCATACTTGTGGAGCCACATGTTGCTTCTTGATTAAAGTTTCAGACAGTGATTGGCGGGTTCTTGGGAGGGAGAGATTTTTGGAGAGAGAGAGAGAGAGAGAGAGAAAGAGAGAGAGAGGGCTTCATGCATTTGATGGAGAAGAAGATGTAGTAATCAATGAAGAGAGAGAAAAAGGAGGCATCTTCCCTCTCTCTCCTCTCCCTAGCTTCTTCCCTCTCTCCCCTAGCCTGCACCCTACCCCTACCTCCTCTCTCTCCTCTGCAATGCATTTACTTTTTCCTTCTCAGATGAAAGAAAGAGAAGCAAAACCTTTCTCTTTCCTCTCTAGATAACTGAAGATTTGTTTTTCTTTGACTAAGGCTTTCAAATTTTGAATCCCAAATTCTCTCTCTCCACACTTCTTGTTGCTTCGGCGTTTGTCAAGCGGTTGTTCCCCCGTCATCTTTAACGAAGCACATTACTGCCACCCTTGCTTCGGCGCTTGCTTGCTTCTCTCTCTGCGCTCATTACTGCTCTGGCCAAGGAGGAGGAGATCCAGAAGATCAAGAAGGTCAATTGGGCACTAGAGGAGTGGTTGAAGTCGCCATGTATGGAGAACCAGATTTGGAGGGACCTCGACTAGGCCAATGAGGCCACTGCCAATGCCCTTCGCCCCAACCTTAAGCAGGTCCTAGTGCAGCTCAACAAGGACGACCGCCCTCACTATTGTAGATGAAGCACATCAAAGCCGTCTTTGCTCCAACACTTGCTCGCTTCTCTCTCCATGCTCGTTATTACCTTGGCGTTCGTCAAGCAGCTATGCCGCCCTTACTCTAGCGCTCGCTCACTTCCCTCCACGCTCGTTGCTACTCTAATGTTTGTCAAGCGGCTATTCCCCCACCATCTCTAATGAAGCACATTTGTTATTTTGTAATATGTTAAGCTTTAATAGCTTTTTTTCTTGCATTAACTTTGGTCCTCTCTTTAGGGCCGTAATTGTTAGTCATTTGATTGATGTGAAATGCTCAACATTTGTTATTGCAAAAAATATTCCAGAGTCTCCAAAAGTTGTAAATAAATACGTTGATGGAAAGCTTGTTTCGGATACTTTCTAGAGGTATCATTTTCTTCCCGGGAAGCTATATATACTAAAAGATATAGCCTTGCAAATTTCGACCTTTTGAAGATAGGCCTAGTTTTCTCTTAAATAACGCATCCGAAAACAACCAAACTTTCCACGTATGATCAACGGCATATTGGCTACAACATATACGAAAGAAGTGCAAAAAGAGTATTGGAAAGCGCCATACGTGCACTCGTTAGGTTCAAAACTTAGTATTTTGCTCAAAAAAACTATTCCATGCAAATTATCAAATAAGTGAAAGGGAAAAATTACTGTTTGCTCTTACATGAATGTTGGGTTTTGGGGTTAGTGACATCATACCTTTTACATCCACGACCAATGATTGTTTCACTAATGCGCGTATTACTAGTGGTCGAAGGTGCAATCACAAATCGGAAAATGCCCAAGTTTCCTTAGCCAATTGTGCCACTTGATCCGCACAATTCAAGTTTACTCTTGCATGTAGTGGTTGTGCTTTGATGGAGATATGGTATACTGTTCTTTGAGAAACAAAAAAGTAATCTTCTCCTGTTTTGTTCTTAAGATTAATGTGCAAATAAGAGATTGTCATCCCTAATATCCAACCGCCTCCAATCTAAACTCATGATGACTTGTTTCTAGGAGAGGAGTGCTTATCCAAATTACCCGTTCCCTCCTGAAGGAAACCCAGACCCAGAGAACATGGATCAGGTTTTGGGTCGACTCATCGTAGGCAGACTCGACCTTATATTGACATTATTCCAATAGACCGTGAACTTTAGTGAAATCTACTCCATATATAAAAGCAAAGAGAAAAGCATAAAAGTTTCTCCCTCTCACTCACCTCTTCCGCGTCAGACACGGTTGCCTTGCCAGTCCCACCCTTGCGCCTTTCGGCTGCCATCACACAGTGCCTTTAACACGTGTGCACACACAAAGGACAAAAGTACTAAAAAATCATAAACCTATTACGTTGATACTAATCACTCATAAACTTTTTTAATTGGATCGATTTAGTCTTAAATCATTTCATATTGATAGCAATTAAGTCAATTTAGCAATTTGAGGTTAGAAATTGCCGACATGGATGCCGATCATTTTATATGACATGACCAGTGTTGGTGAGATAAATATTAAATATTTTAATACTTTTTAAATACTTTTTTAATTTTTTTCTATTTTTTTAATTTTTTTTTTAATTTTAATTTCTTTTTGTCCCTTTTCCTTCTTTGCCTATGGTTGGTACTCAATCATGACTGGCGACCAGCCATGGGCGAGGGCATCGGGGTCCTCGCCTAGGCCGTGAGGGTCGAGCCCTCACTAGATTTGACAAGGGTGACCCTCGCCTGTGGCCCTCATTGGCCTTTGCTTGTGGCCCATCGTTCGCCATGGCTAAGTACTGGCTAAAGGCCAGAGCAAAGAGAAGGGGGAAAAAAAGGATAGAAAAGAAAAAAAAGGGAAATATTGATTAAAAAATTTCAAAGAATTTATTATAATAAATGACCATGTCAACACCAATCATGTCATGCGGGATGACCGACGTCCATGTTAGGCATTTTCGGCTTAAATTGGCTAGATATACTCAATTGGCACCAATGTGATTATATTTAAAATTAGATTGATTCAATCAAATGTTTTAGAACTGAATTAGTACCAATACAATAAGTTCAAAACTTTTTCAATACTTTTCTCCACACAAAGTGAAGCGAGGAGCTTGATCGTGGTGGTCCTCACCCCAAAAAAGCTACAGCCACCTCGGGCAACCCTAGCTAGATTTGGGCACGCGCGAGGCTAGGGACCTCACACATGGTAGAGTAAAAAAGAAGACAAAATCCTAGCAATAAATTGATAAATCAAAGACGTAGCATGTTTGATCGTTTAATAGCATCGTAGATATTGAGATTTATGAGGAGAACAAATTCGAATGACATACTTTTACGTCAACAAAGAGAAGTTACATAGACAATCCAAATACCTAAATGCATGGAAGTAAGCGACTGCAATAGAACTTCAATTTTCTTAAATGGCCTACCATCAAATCAATGGCGTCTTTGCGGGGTCCAGCTCGGTGCCCTCGGGCTAAAATGCGCTGAAACCACCCTAGAATCGAGAAGCTTAACAATCGGCGCGAAGCTCACGCACCTTGGAACCTTATATTGATTAATGGATGCACCCCTGGAGATGGCATAGTCCATGAGTTCCTCGAATGAGCCGGTCTTGACTACGCGAATCTCTAGCGGTCCGATCGAGTTGTCTGTGACCCGGCACTGTCGATACACCGAGTTGAGTGATTCTTCCATTGCGAGGCAACATTGATCCAGTACTTCATGGTTTGGCCCATTTTCTTCATGTTTCCCCAGCAATTCCCAATAGATCACGTAGTGCCCTGGCGTCGTCGCGGTATCCGCATAGCTTGTGTACTCAACCACACTCGTGTTGGACTTGTTGGGAAAATATGGCTTCGAATTGGGTAGAACAATGAAGTCGGATCTTTAGAGTACTCAAGTCGGACTTTGAGGCGTGATATCACTTTCTTTAAGGATTTATTTGCCCCACAAAGTTGCTAATGGTCACCGGCAAATTTCCTCCAGGATACAACAAAGTCTCAAGTGAGAATACTAGATAGCAATTCTAGTATTTCTCCAGGATCTCTCATGGGAAACAATTAGAAATAATGGCTGTAGTTTCTCTCTAAAGAAAAAAAAAAAAAAAAAATGGAAGAAGATCTATGTTTGATCTCAAAACAAACGTATTTATCTTTTTCTTTCGAATAGAGGCAACTCTTCAAAAGGTTGCAAAAAAGAACAAAGACAACCTTTTCGTGAAAAGTACGTCTCAAGGTTACGTTGAAAAGACATAAAAATTCCGAATTAAATAAATAATAAATAAAAATAATCGTAACTTTTTGTGAACAAATGACTTTGTTTCAACAAGATTTTATAGTTAATATTTTATATAAATAAATCCGAATTTTCAATAAATAAAATTAACGATTGTCGGTTAGTGCCAAATCTCGTCCACGTGCGCACTCACATCTTTTGATGTGGGACAAGGCATCTCTTCATTTGTTTTATAAACAAATTACCAACAATCCCCACTTTTGTTTATAAAACAAAAACAAAAAATAAAACGTTAGAAATATACAGCCAAAATTTCCGTGAGATTAATATACATACATAAAGGTCTCTTTCGAGTTAAACCTTTACTTAGTGCAAGCATCTCAAAGCTCTATCAAAGTGACAAGTAGCTCGGCTTTAAACTTGTACTTTTATATAATAGAACCGGACATACCGCACATACACTAACCTCTTGTTTCAGCGAGAAGTTCTATATTACTCCGCACTATTATGGCCTTGTGCTTGATCCTGTTTCATGAGCTCTCTAGAAAGCAACCCTAACTTTCATAAGAGGCGGCACCACTTCTAAGCTCATATAGGTGAAGTATCTACCATGTGTTTCTGTTACTATCAACACATTACAAATTTGTATCATACTTCATTAAGAATTTAATTCAGCCTACAAAACGTAACAGACGATACTAACTTCTCATATCAGGGCTACGTTAGTATCAAACAATCACATTCAATAACTTGTTCTTACCCATTAAACCTTGTAACTAGTGATGTTCTAGAAAAAGGTCGGGTTACCATTATTGGTGATTTCAATTAAAGGGTTTCAGCCCCATTTCTTGTGAAGTCATTATTACCATGTCTCTCGGTAAAGACTTCGTCAAAGGATCGGTAAGATTATTACTTAACCTCACATAGACAATTGTTAGGGTACCATCTTTAATCAATTGTCTCGCATACTCATGTCTTAGACTAATATGTCTAGACTTATCATTATAGGTGCTATTATAGGCTCTTACTAAAGTAGCCTAACTATCATAATGGATAGAAATTGGAGACATAGGACTAGGCCATAATTTGATACTTAACAACAAATTCATAGTCCATTTAGCCTCTTTCTCAAATTGTGCTAAAGCAACGATTCAAGTTTCATAGTTGAGTGAATCATGCACATTTGTTTCTTGCTCGCCCAAGAAACAACACATTCACATAATGTGAAAATCTATCCAGAAGTTTCATCTTCCACACTTGTAATCCAAGTAGCATCGGCGTATCCTTCTAATATAGCCGGATTATTATAGAACAATAAGATAACTCTCACATGTTCTATATTTGGATTATTAGTATTTACTCAACTTGCATATACAAAAAGTAATATTAGGTCTCGTATAATGTACCGCATACATTAAAGACCCATAGCACTCACATTAAAAACTCTCCATCAAGAATCAAATGGAGTACTTATATATTTGAAAACAAGATGTTTAAATCTATACAACATCTTCTCCATGTAATCACTTTAGCTCAAAGAATAACCCCCACTATTTCTTTTTAATTTTAACACCCAATAAGGTATCTACTTCATTCAAATCTTTCATTTTAAAATGAAAGTTAGATACTTTTTTTTTTTTTTTTTTTTTTCAATGACTCCAATCACATTGGCTCCATAGTCCCCTTCAAATATCCCCACTTCAAGACTATTTTAAGAGGCATCCAAGAGATCTATATCAACTCATCTTTTCCCATTTGGGGATGAAACATCCGATGACGCAAAGAAGAATGGAGTCAGGTCGTGCAACATATTTATTCTTCTTTAATGAAAATCCACAGCAAATGATTCAACCCGCTCAAAATGAGTGCAAACTTATAAACAGGATGTTCACATGGTTAATTTCCAGCAAGCTATTAACCATTGATGATGGCACATTTAATACCTGAAGAATTTGGCATGCAAGACTGCATCATTTCGTCATGACATGGAGTCAACGTAGACATTCTAAAGTGCCCCGGGTTGACTACATTAGTTTTGTTCTTCACTGATCACAAAATTATGTCAAATCTGTTGCACTAAATATCAACGAATGTTCATGCAGAAAAATGCCAAGTTCTAATGCCGTAAAATTTGATGCCACTACAATGTCCATTAACACTTTCATAAACCAATAAATTTATAATTTCACGAGACCATAAGAAGACATTCTTTCAATCTTTGCAACTTCTCGACATGCATGCACTCTAGAAAGCAATGCATCACTATTAAGCATTACAAGGCATAAACCGAGACATATCCGACGCTATATAAGCTGTCTGAACAAATGCAGCCACTTCAAGAGGCCAAACCGTCAAAGGTATCAGCAAATGATAATTGAACATGCAAAATTGAGGAATGTACAAATGAATATACATACTTCAACAGTAGTCCTTAAAGAGGAACTCACACACAATCCAGACATAAAAGTTGGACTTGACATTTTGAAGTTCAAATTAATCAAATACATTATGCATCATTCACATTCAGAGCCACCTAGACAAATTCAAGGTTGCTGGCTAGAGGGAAACAAATACTATTCCCAAACTATGGGATTCAACTTTTAAGTAGGCATAGCTCTTTCATTTGCAACTGAACAAGTATGACAAAATTCGACGAGTCAAAAGATTTTAATCTTTTTTTTTTTTTTTTTTTTTAACGAATTCATCATTTGATCATGTTCTCAGGATTCATTTCTTCACTTTAGTTTCCTCATACAACTCCTACCTTCAAACCTGTTCATGTTTGCAAACTGACTACGATTTTTCATCAAATACACTAAAACAGCATATTCTTAGTGAATTTTAAATAAATATACTTATCTGTATCAATGGAAGAATCTGGTGCTGATAGTAGGAAATATCTAACCAACTAATTGGTGGTATTTGAAAGGTCAATCCTCGATCCACTCTCATCTTGAGCCTGACAGGAACCGCGGAAGCCTTGTCGTCCAAGACCGCAGATTCTTGAGACAGACAAGAAGGCAAACCCAGCAACACTCTCGGCCCCCACGTCTCTCCCAAGGCCGTCAATTGCACCACGCACGTCCACAGCAGCACCGTGGTGGTGGCGCGGATCATCCATACCTTCATCCGCGACCGTGAGGAGATTATTGGCCAAATATCTGCCAATTATCGTTCCCCACATGGTTCCAAGGCCTTTCCCGCGTGTTGATCTGTTCCATGAGGGCATGATCCGGCTTCGGTTATCATTGATAATCGGAGTCACGGTCAACGGAAAGATCTCGATCGAGATCCAATCGCCTCAGGTTCTCATGCAATGAGCGATGATCATTGACGTCCATGTAAGCCATCCAAGAACAGACCTGGCTTTTTGCGTCTAAATCTACGGGATGTTGTAATCGACGTTGGCAAGGGACTTGATTATGTCGTCTATGTCATCCTCACTACTGTTGTCGTAGATGAATGCACTCGAATTCAGGCATGATAAACGACTCATTCCCCGATGAACCACCGTTTCCCTGTCAAAAAAAAATATCCCAAAATGGAGTGATTCCCCGTGTTAATCGTGCTGCCTATGATGATGATGCGGCTTGTGGAAGGAACCCTTGCAGTCTTGCGGGACGCTCCAGGACAGGGACGGGTTTGCGTTAGGGAGCGACTTCATGTATTGCCTCCAATCGAGCAGAATTTTGAGGTCGTGGATCTTGTTGTCGAGGCCGACACAGCAGTTGGCGTGCATCGTGCAGACCAGATTCAAGTCCCTGCTCGGCTGGCAGAACCCCCCGAAATACGCCGTGCCAGGAACTTCATCCGGAGCCCGATTTCGTCAAGGAAGCGGTTCATCTTGATCTCGTTCAGCACGTCCTGGTCATGCTTCCCGGGATTCCGATGAAACGTTGTAGTGTTCCCACTCGGTGCTGCTGGTCAACGCACGCCACATTGTGAATAGCTTCACCAGCATCTTCACCTCTCTTCCTCGTGCGGTCTAGTTTCACCATATCTTGATTCATGACTTTGATCGACTCTGACTCCATTGTTGCAAAAAATAAATCCTTAAAATTGTTGGGAAAATATGGCTTCGAATTGGGTAGAACAATGAAGTCGGATCTTTAGAGTACTCAAGTCGGACTTTGAGGCGTGATATCACTTTCTTTAAGGATTTATTTGCCCCACAAAGTTGCTAATGGTCACCGGCAAATTTCCTCCAGGATACAACAAAGTCTCAAGTGAGAATACTAGATAAAGAATTTAGTATTTCTCCAGGATCTCTCATGGGAAACAATTAGAAATAATGGCTGTAGTTTCTCTCTAAAGAAAACGAAAAAAAAAATAAAAATGGAAGAAGATCTATGTTTGATCTCAAAACAAACGTATTTATCTTTTTCTTTCGAATAGAGGCAACTCTTCAAAAGGTTGCAAAAAAGAACAAAGACAACCTTTCGTGAAAAAGTACGTCTCAAAGGTTACGTTGAAAAGACATAAAAATTCCGAATTAAATAAATAATAAATAAAAATAATCGTAAGCTTTTTGTGAACAATCGATTTATTTTCAACAAGATTTTATAGTTAATATTTTATATAAATAAATCCGAATTTTCAATAAATAAAATTAACGATTGTCGGTTAGTGCCAAATCTCGTCCACGTGCGCACTCACATCTTTTGATGTGGGACAAGGCATCTCTTCATTTGTTTTATAAACAAATTACCAACAGGACTCACACAGCAACCTTGACGCACTCTCGACGGCGCCCTGCAGCTCTGCCTCGTCGGTCTTGTCTGAGTCGATGCTGAGCAGCACGTTCCTCCTCTTTACAAATCGGAACTGCGGGGCCGAGTTGTGGAACCCAGTGACCCTGAGGATATCCCCTACCCTGTAACGGCAAAGTCCCGAATAGGTTGTGACAACGAGCTCGTACTCTTTCCCGACTTCCACGTTAGCCAAGTCCACCAGCCATGGCGGCGAGTCTTGAGAGGGATATGCCGGGGCCTGCAGGTCGTGGGGCGCGAACTCGAAGTAGCCCATGTTGGGCATGATCGTATAAGAGACCTCGGATGGCTTGCAGATTGGGTTCAGGTTGAGCCCAAAGTAGCACTCTGAAGAAGCATACATTGTGCATGCTAAAGGCAACCCTCGACTGTAGTAGTCCAACGTGGGAATGTATTGAGCCATAGCGCCGGTCACAATCACATCTAAGTACCTGGTATTTGGCCAAATCCTGGTGATGATTCCCTCCCAAGCTTCTCCCTTGCACTGCGTCCAGATAAACTCGGCGAGCCCTCGATCTGGTCTCAGTCTCTCCTCCAAGCACCGGCAGATTGCAGGGTCAGCAATCCTAGGGTTTAGGGTTCCGGTCTCGATGTCGTGAGCCAAGAGCTTCCAATTGAGCTGGAGGAATCGGATGGCCCGGATCAGGCCAGATGCAAACACGGCGCCAACACGGAGGACCTCGTGGTGCATGATCAGGCCGCACAGCATTTGGGCGTACATGCTCTGGAAGGTGTCCGGACAGAGGATCGCCTCGTTTGGGCTAGTGTAGACGTTGAAGGGGTCGTGCGGCCTCGTCTTGAAGTGGTCGCTTTTGTAGTAGCTCGTGAGCACGGGGCGCGCCAAGAGGCCTCCTGGGGTTTTCGTCTCTGCTTTCACGAAGAGGAAGGAGAGTGCCTTACCTTTGTCCAAGCCTGGGACATAACTGTTCCGAGAGGGAATAGAAGTTTAAAGTAAATTTTTTGTGGAAGAATTGAGCCAGATATTAAGGTTAGATTAACACAGTAGTATTGATTCCATCAGATCCTTGAAACATAAGGATTTTGTAATTGAAGGATCATTTTATTTAATTTAATTCCCAGGAAGAAACTAGCTCGTATATGTTAATTAGTATAGGGATTTTATGATCTCTCTCTATATATCTATTTATAGACCATATGAGTGGTAGTACATGATGATTGGATGGTGACTAATGATTAGTCTGCCATGACTAGATATCGAGTGAACAATTGTTTGTTTGCCATTGCTACTACAACGTTTGGCGAGTAATCTTCTTTTGTTGATTTTATTTTTCTTCACCTGATAGATTGATTCCATAACAAAATTTGCCGTTCCGTAACAATAATATATATCAATCTACAACGAAGCTATCATGTGTTAGTCATCCCTTTCTAATAATACGTCTATATGAATGTCTAATTAGTGATTAACATGGTCATGTTAGAATTAGCGTTGGTTGAATCTCTAAATGTGTTTAAGGAGGGAGGGAGGGAGGGGAATAGAGAGAGAGAGAGAGAGAGAGAGAGAGAGAGAGACTAACAGGTTCATTACGGGCATGAGGAGGCTGTAGAGTAGCTGGCGGCGATTCCACTCTTCTTCAGTGGTAGGCATGAGCTTTCTCTCTCCGGCCGAAGTTCCAGAGCTGAGAGGGAAATGCACGAATCACGTTAGTTCATTAATTAATATTCAAACACCAGCGATTGTTCTTTAAGATTTCTCATTATCAATGTTAGGAAACCAGCATGGGTTGAGTTTTTTTTTTTTTTTGGGGTCGAAAGCATGCTTTGAGTTGAATCCTAGCATTAATTAGGATTTTCATGGTCCATTACTTCTTTCATTTAATCTTGTTCTGGTGGCTGGATCAAGTCGAATAGTGTTAGAGGTTAGTAAAATCCAGACGAAGAGTTAGGATTTAAATTAGTAAATTAATCCAGTCAAAACGACAGATAAATAACAATGATTTTGCAAGATTGCGATTCTTGAACTGGGCTGGAAGCAAGAAAATCTCCATGTGTGTGTATGAACTCTAATAACCTTCAGTAGCCCGCATTGACATGGCATGAATAAAAAGAAAATTGCTCCCTACTAATGATGGAGTTAATAAAAATTCAATGAATAACAAGTCAAGATCAAGTTTCCTGTCCTGCTTATGTATTGGTACTTTGATTCTGCATGGGGGTGTTGCATGGGTTGTCGAAACCTGTGACGGCGATTAGCAATATAGCGAGCTGATCATTATGAGACACAAGACACAAATTCAAATGTAAAACATAGATTGCACCGTTGGCAATATTTTCCTTTAGGTGAGCCAACTGCCCAAATTTTAAAAAGAAAAAGAAAAAGAAAAGGAAAAAGATCTTATTCTAAGGCACGTAGTTATTTCTATTGGAATAACATGTCTCATGTCCCATTGCATACCCAAGCATTAATCTTCCAACGGATTTATCGACCAACAGAACCTAAATTCTGACAAAATGACCACTTAGAAATTCCGAACGTCAACAAATATTTTTCTTGCCTGGTGAGGAACTCAGAGATGGGGCGAGAGGACAAGATTTTGGAGCGGTCGCCATTGGCGATACGTCGAATCTCAGGCTCCAAATCCTCGTACGTGACGACGGGCACTTTGGCTTTGAACGCATCTCTATCTGTTTTGCCTCTGAGTTGAAATCGCTGGAGATATTCGGTGTCTGAGTTCCCACTCAGTATCTCGCCCAGAACCCTCTCTTGAAACGAGTCACAGTTCCGGGTCATCTCTTCGATAAACTCGAGAGCCTTCGCGTCCTTCTCGCGTGCAGGACGACGATGGCCCCGTGGAGATGAAAGGACCCGTTCGACGGTCATGATTTGTGAATGTTGTACTCAAGAGATGGTAAAAAGCTCAAAGTTACGCAGCTCACTGGTGATGAGACTATGCCCTAAGCATGCTTCTGCACTCGATGTATATATATAGCGATGGCCAGAAGTGTCACGTCACGTGCGTGACGCGTTTTGGTGTACACGTGGAGGCAGGCTTTAGGAAACAACCACGATGGCTTCGGGGGAGGAAGCTGACTGAGCCTTCGCAAGTCGTGTTACGACAGTGGTTCTCCTTCTCCTTTGCTTTCTCTATGCATCTCTTTTCATTAGAAGTTGGAGGGAGAAGAGGAGACAGGTGGGGTCCATGACAGGAATCAGTGGCTGTAAAGGGTGAGACATGTGGGGCCTACCTGCTTGCCACGTCAGCTAAACATCAGCCGCCGTGGCGGGGGTGGTTACGTATGCTCTTGGCTGCCGGCGAAAACGAGTGAAGTTAAAACGAATATTATTTATCTGGAAGCGAAAGTTTCATCTGCTGATAGTATAAAATCATGTGAAGAGATCATGCAAGTGAAGTATTCATCTAGTATAGATATGTATTTTTGACTTAAGAATAGGTGATAGAGTAATGCCACGGTGCTATTCCCATCGGTTATCAGTGGAATTTTATGAAGATTTTCCCCTCATTGAGATGGATCACAAGTTCAAATGCCAGTATTGTGACTTTTTGATTAGCAATGTATCTAGGAAAAGTATAAAAAAAAGCCATAAATATATTGTATTGATACAATTTAGTTTCAAACTTTTTAATTGGATGGATTTAGTCATAAATATTTTCATACGTGGAAATTTATATAAATTTTTAAAATTTTCTGATTTTTTTTTCTCTTTTCTTCTTTTTTCCATCCTTTTTCCCCCAACTATGGGTTGGCAAGGTCACAAAAGTTTGCACTCATGGCAAGAGCCACAACACCCTTGCCAAGAAGAGGTGAAGGCATTGCGGTCCTCACTAGCCAATAGATGAGGGTGTCGGCCCTTTCTTGGATCTAGGTGAGGGCTTGACACCCTTGCCCATGGCCGGCGAGGGTTGGTGGTCCTCATCGTCACTAGTTCAAAGAGTAAAAGAAAGGATAAAAGAAAGAAAAGAAAAGAAAAGAAAAGAAATAAAAAATTATAAATTTTATTAATGTCAGCGTTGCTCATGCCATGTAAAACGGTTGTTATTTACGTTAATAATTTTTGGCCTAAATTGATGAAATGGACTAAATTGGTATTAATATGAAAAATGTTTAAAACTAAATTAGTTCAATTGAAAAGTTGAATACTTGTTGATACTAATGCAGTAGGTATAAAACTTTTTTGATACTTTTTTTGATGTATCTAGCTAATTGTAGACATTGGTGCAGCAGGAGTCTTTAGATAGGTATAGGTGAAATTGACATAGCGTTGCCGTTTAGAGTTTGAGAAGCCTACCTGTCTTTCGTTTTCTACTCTTATAAAACAACATATCGCCATAACAACCCAAGACGTGGTGAGCTCTAACATTACTTTTTAAATCCTTTAGATATATACAACGGGTCGTGGATTTTCTAAGTTCAATGTGATAGCATCTCCTGTCCATCAATCAAGGGTGGAACGAGACTCGCTAGAAAAAGTAGTTCTTCCCCTTAAACTTTTATAGTTTTCATGTGGGTCAATGCAATCTCGGAACACATGATAACCTGAAGGATTTGTACTGGATGCACCATGTCACTCTATCATTTTCAACAAAAGCAATTTTGAAATGACGATCTAAATAAAGATTGATATGGCATTTACAGATTTGCCTTAGGATAGGAGGTAGAATGCCATAATGCTATTTCCTTCTTTAGCGTGATGTTGTAGAGACTTGTGATGTGATTTAGGACGAGGCTTGTGAGGAAAATATTGTCTTTCCCTTTATATTAGCGGGTTTCCCATCTACCCCTGAGCTTAATATTCTAAAAATCTTTAAACTTTAACTCCAATCTCAATTCGAAGAATTTTTTTTTCTCACATAAAATCCTCAACTTTTGGTACAGTCTTAACGCTATCCAATTTTGCCCTTAGTGATGTGGCATTTCCTTGTCATTGTTCTAGTTTTTCCCTAAATTTCATATCCAAAAAGTCCTTTGGAGATGAATTTTCATGTCATCCCAAATGATGTCTTCTTGGACCTAACTAGAGGAATTAAGTTTGACTTTATGCAATTGTTGTTATTTTAAGAGTCTTCCTTCCATCCCATTCAAGGATCTTCAATTTTATGCTCAATATTCAATCTCTCATGCTTGAGTGTCTTCCCCGATGCTCGAATAGTTTGTGCTTAGGAGTTTTCACCTCTCAGATGTTAAGAGAAATTTTTATGGCAAATTAACGATGGTAGATTTGAGACTCAACTCACGGTTTATAACTTTTTATGCAACAATTTTTTTTTAGGGTAAATTGGGACTAGACTTTAGGTTAGTGTTTTTTATGTTGAGATTTTTTAGGGTATTAGGCCTCTACCCTCGTTTGTATCTTCAACGATAAATATCAAAAAAATTCTAAATCTATTGTATGAAATACAATTCAATCATAAAATTTTCAATTTAGTTAATTTGTCATAAACTTTTTGATTATTTACCAATATAGTCATTTCAGACAATTTTGACTGGAAATCATTAATGTGGTGGTGGTAGGACGGCCGGTGTTGATATTGACAATTTATGCAATTTTTTCTTATTTTTCTTCCAATTTTTGCCTTTTGTTTTCTTTCCTGCGCTAGACACGTAACCACCATCTATTGTGTCCTCCACGTTAAATTAGTGGTTTCACATACGTCATGAATCACACATGGCAATCCTACTATCGTCTTCATGGAAAGAAAAAAAAGAAAAGCCTTCTATAGTCTTATATTCTTGGGATTATGAGAATCTACCGCCACGTTTGTCACTGAATCATGGGGCCCTAAAGCAGTCCAAGAAAATCATGAATATTGCTTATGAATCTAAGTGCAACCGGGTGACTACCAAATCACGAGGCTTAGAGCAGTTCCACCAAAATTACTTCGGTTGAGACTAGACTTAATCATTGGGCGGGTTGGGTCGCTTGAGCCAAAACCTTTGAAGGCCTTGCCAAGGCACATATGAGTGGGCTTAGATAAGTGCCAAAAATTTGACGTGACATGACATTAGTAGTGTATTTGAAAGTTATAATACTCAAGTGGTTAGTTAACAATTATAATATTTAAGTAAATATCATTTAGAAGTCATGGCATTCAAGTTAACAATTTTTAGAAGTTATAACACTCAAATAATGAAAAAAAAATTATAACACTTAAGTGAGTGCTATATGAAAACGATGGTACTTATAATGTTATTATACCATATTAAGTACTATTCTATGAATTGTGCCAATGATGTCTACTTTAATTTGTTTAATGTGTTTTTGGTACTATTTATAAATGTGCATAGTATGCTCAATTTACTTAGAAGAGATTTGTATCAATCATTGAATAGTGGCTTGCTTATCCCATTCATCTCAATAGTTTTCCAGCTTCTATAGATATCAATGATGAGGATGAGAGTAGTATCGGCAGGAGATTTGAATGGAATGGGAATACTTTGAATATAGACTATGGGATGCAAAATGGGGATTCAATATTACATTGCATATTAAATTAAAATTTAGATTCAATTTATATCGTTCGTCCTTTTTTGGATGGAATGGGAACACTTTGAATATAGACTATCGGATGCAAAATTTATTCCGAAAATGGAAGATGCGAAAAATGGTGAATGCTTCTAATGTGGGGACGGCGATTGAAATTGTCAACAACGAGAAACCTCCACAGAATTAACTAATGGCGCCAGAACAGTGAAAAACCCCAGTAGTATCTTAGCCATATCCATGTCCATGTCCATCGTCTCAGCCACAACACCACCACCACCACCACCACCACCCGCCACCGCCAAGAGCCCCTCCGTCGTCCCACCAGCCCCGACCACCGCCAACGCCGCTCAGCCACGGAGGCTCGCGTCCCTCATCGACAGCTCCACGTCCCTCGACCACCTCCTCCAAATCCACGCCGCCCTCCTCCGCCGCGGCCTCCACCACCACCCCATCCTCAGCTTCAAGCTCCAGCGCTCCTACTCCTCCCGCGGCCGCCTCCGCAGCTCCGTCGCCCTCTTCAACTGCAGCTCCGAGCCCTCCGTCTACCAGTGGACCGCCCTCATCCACGACCATGCTCATCTGGGTCTCCACCAGCAGGCACTTCTCTACTTCGTCCAGATGATGGGCGGCGGGATCGAGCCCAATGCCTTCACTTTCTCTTCAGTCCTTAAATCTTGCCCGCTCGAGAGTGGCAAGGCCCTCCACTGCCTCGCGGTCAAGCTCGGGTTTTGCTCCGATCCGTACGTGAGGACGGGCCTTGTTGATGTCTACGCGAGAGGGGGAGAGATCGTGTCCGCGCGCCGGTTGTTCGATTCTATGCCCGAGAAAAGTTTGGTTTCTTTGACGGCAATGATCACGTGCTATGCGAAGCACGGGGAGCTCAGGGAGGCGCGGGTGGTGTTTGATGAAATTTTGGAGAGGGATGTGGTCTGTTGGAATGTGATGATTGATGGGTACGCGCAACACGGGGAGCCCGACGAGGCTTTGGTCTTGTTCAGGCAAATGTTGAGTGCTGGCGTGAGGCCTAATGAAGTGACTGTGCTGTCTGTGCTCTCTGCTTGTGGACAGCTTGGAGCACTGGAGGTGGGTAGGTGGATCCATTCTCATATCCAGAATAATGGAATTCAGATGAATGCTCATGTTGGCACTGCATTGGTCGACATGTATAGCAAGTGTGGCAGTTTGGAAGATGCGCTCTTGGTCTTCGAAAGTATGAATCACAAGGACGTGGTTGCTTGGAATTCGATGATATTGGGGTATGCAATCCATGGGTCTAGCCAGTGTGCTTTGGGGACATTCAATACAATGTGTAGATTGGGTGTGAACCCTAACGATATCACCTTCATTGCCATCTTGACCGCGTGCAGCCACACAGGGTTGATTAAAGAGGGTTGGGATTTCTTCAACTTAATGAAGGATAAATACGGGTTTCGGCCAAAGATAGAGCACTATGGGTGTATGGTAAACCTCCTAAGCCGGGCCGGGAATTTAGAAGAAGCATATCAACTTGTCAAGGAAATGGAGATAGAACCGGACGCTGTCATCTGGGGAACTTTACTTGGGGCCTGTAGGCTCCATGCTAAGACGGCACTGGCAGAGAAAATTGCGGAATTTCTTGTTGGGAAAGACTTAGCGAACTGTGGAACCTATACTCTTCTCTCCAACATTTATGCTGCTTCCGGTGATTGGGAGGGGGTTGCAAAGGTGAGGACATTGATGAAGTCCAGCGGCGTGGTAAAGGAGAGAGGCTGTAGTTCAATAGAAGTAAATAACAGGGTCCACGAATTCCTTGCTGGAGATAAGAGACATCCAAAGAGCAGAGAAATTTATTCAATGTTGGATGAGATCAACGGTTGGCTTAAGGCTTATAATTACAGAGCACAGACGGCGACGGTGCTGCACGATTTGGGAGAAGCCCAAAAGGAGCAATCCCTGGAAGTTCACAGCGAGAGGCTGGCCATAGCTTTTGGGCTTATCAGTACTGAAGCGGGAACCACAATCAGAATCGTAAAGAATCTTCGAATATGCTCCGATTGCCATGAAGTTACTAAGCTTGTTTCGCTGATGATGGGGCGGAAAATAGTCATGAGAGATCGGAAAAGGTTCCACCACTTTGTAAATGGTTCTTGTTCTTGTGGCGATTACTGGTAGCCTCCTATTTGTTAATCTTGTGATGTTGGCTTGTCAGATGAAGCTGAAGCTGAAGAGATCCAGTTTCCTGTCAGATACTAGTTAGAATAATGTATCAGAATACTTAAAGGTAGAAATAAGGCTCTCGATACAAGCTACTTCATCTACCTCTGATTGCTTAATGCATCTTAAGCAAGTCATTAACATATCATAATCCACACACATAATTTTATTGGTCTTTAAAAACGGAAACACGTTTGACAAAGTGAACGTCGGCCCTAAGAACATGGGCTTCTGCGATTATGAGGATAGGAACTACATCAATCCGTATTGATATTCAAAAACTGTTTTTCTGCATTCCATCTGCTGATGGAAAAAGTACCCCAGAAATCGCCTATGCATCTTGAACAATCGAGCTGCTCTGACCATAACCACTCCGATTTGCGAAATTTTTTCAATTACCGCTCCGTCAATTTTCAGCGCGAGAGCTTGACTGCAGTATTTTCTTAAGGACGGGACTTCTCAAATTTGAACAAGATTGCAAAACCTGAAATATTAAAGGGTCTTGTGCAGAGGGAGATTTTCGGGAACTTATCTCCCTCCACGTCGTATGAAGTTCGAAGTTGTACAAATTTCTTTTTTCAGCCCACGTGTACTTTTTGGTGCAAAAGCAAGGGAATTATCTATGATTAATGGTTGGTCATCTCTCTGAGTGAAACGTCTCACTAGCTCCATAAATAGAAAGAAACAAGCGCACTCAGATGACATAGCCAGCTTTGATGCTTAAATGGTTGCAACAACTCAACACGATTTCCCGAGGATAAAAGTCAAACGAGAGCTTATTACCCTTTGCCACTCAAAGGAGACAAGTCAACTCATTGACAATGGTTAGAGGATGCAAGGAACTTGAAAGAAGCTAAGAATTATAATTGCAACAGGACAATTCCTTCCGATGTTAAGTGCCTCCAACAAGACTTCTTAGGAAAAAAAAAAAAAACAGAAAGGAACGAAAAGTTGAAATACATCAGAACCGTGATGGAGCTGCACTCTGGGAACATCCACATCTAAAAAGCATTTGCAATTAAAATCTGTCCATGTGAAGGCTACAATTAGCAAATTACATATGTACATGGTTCCTACAAACAATCTGGCTGGAAAGTGAAAACTGACAAATTGCCAAGAGAAGATATGATAAGAGAAGTCAGAATCAGTGAGAGAAAGCCTACAGCCTAGGGTTAAACATGCATGACCTACACACCTGCAGAGCACAGCCACGGCAACCAAAGTAGGCAAAGCCCATGTCTTCTTGGTGATTGCCTGAGTTCTAACACTTGAAAAGCCCTCTAGACTTCACATTCTAAAATCCAAGACACAAACTGTATTGTTTGCAAAACATGCGGCGATTTTGTCACCTTCCTTATTCCAACAGACTTCAAAGATTCCTCCATTACCAGTGTATGTCTTCACGATCTTACCCTCCTTCAGTGACCAGATGTGAACGGATTTATCAAGAGATCCACTGGCCAAATACTCTCCATTGGGGCTAAATGCTACAGAATATACAGGTTCCCTTTTCCAAAAGAAAAAGAAAAAAAACGAAAAATCAGAGACCAAACAATCAAGCATCAACATGTCCACAAATCAATCAAACCAGTTATTCGTGAAGTCACAAGAAGGACAAAGCATAACATGCTTCCCATTATACAAGTTCAACAGCACAAGAATAATCTTCTCAACATTCCACATAAATAGCCTTTAACTGTCACAGAAGTTGCTTGGCAATCATTAGTGATGAACTAGGGCTTGCATCTTTCTATCAATCCAAAGTGGAGATGAACACAACAGAATTTACCTGTGACCATTCAAGCTGTAAATAAGTTTCCCCAGTTCAACATCCCACAATTTCACTGTTGAATCAAATGATGCACTGCATGACAAGACAACAACAATATTATAACAACTAACAAAGAACAGCCTGCAGAAGTTCTTTTCAGTTAAAGCAACAGTGAAATTAAAAGAAAGCTCAGGATGGGAATGCTTCACAATTTAGAAGAGACAATAACGAGAAGTTAAAAAAGTCAAATGAATAAGAACTCCTTCAAATGGATTTTGGACACGACACTCTAACCAAAGAAAATATGTAACTTCACACACAGGTTAAGATGCAAAGAACTTATAGATACGAAGACCTTCACAAAATGACCTGGAGTACTTGCATTACCAGAATCATCATCCTACTAGACTGCAAAAGAATGACACGTACCTTTGACCAAAAAAAATAAAAAATCTACTAACTGTGCTCAGAGGTCTTAAATTTTTCTGAATTCTGAAACAATCATCCTCTCAAGTACATGCCGCAGCTTTAAAGATATCCTCCAATGCCCGAACATTTCAAAGATGTTGCAAGAATTGGGTAAATTGATCCAGATAATAGTACCGACTCTTAAAGGCATAGTTTTGACAATAGCATACTTGTCTCTGAAATTTTTAGTATAGCCAAAACTGTTAACTTTTTTAAAAGATGATATGACAAGTCCCACCACCCATATTAAGAAAATTGAAACCACACAAGCCTGGATGGAAAAATAAACTTGGCTAAAAGTTTCAGTAATTCACCTTGCGAGCACTAACTGCTGGTTAGGATTGTTTGTGCCAGATCCAGTGGGGCTCCACCTGAGAGTGTATATTTCCTGCAATACAGTAATCAGTACAAAAACATCCAGGACAAATAAATAATTAAAAAAAAAAAATTGCTTAAGCATAGAGTACCTTTAAATGCTCCCTTAAGTCATGAACATACTTGTCCTGCTTCATGCTCCATATCTGTAGCACTTAACAAGTTAGGAGGCCAAAGAGATGGAATTACTAAGAGAACAGACAGATCAAAGACAGAAATGACTCAAGATGGGATGAATGCAAGACATGTATTGATTTACTTTCCATCCAAAGCCTAAGAACAGAAAAGGCTATATCTGGAAAGCAATTACTGACAGAGAAAGAGTATCAGTGAATAAGATAAACAAGAGTTTCATTTTTATAACCTTCGCAGTAATGTCATCAGAGCAAGAGGCTAACAATGTGCCAGTTGGATCCCATTTGACACAATTCACCTCACCCTGAAAGAACCACCAAAAGAATTAAAAAAAAAAAAATGCAAGCTCAATTAGGGTTCAAGAACCTACAATATAATAAGCATTTAAATGACGTACATCCACCAAAAAATAAATCATTTAGAGCCACAAGCTGTTACAATGAAAGTTGACAATCACTGCTGGTACACTAAGATAAGGAAAGACGAAACTCCCAATATAAACCAACCAAATCACACAAAAATGAACTACATCAGAAGGGTACAATCTACTGCTATAAGCAAGCAATGTAGTTTACCCACCAACATTGGTAAAAAGTAATGCCATAGCAGGTAAAACACAATTGGTTTATGAATTCTCAAATAAATCACAGCGCCTAGATTTCAAACTAAGACATTATTTCTCACATGACTACATGTAGAATACATGTTTGCTTGCTGGTACTTATTGCCCTTACATGTTATGAATAAAAAAATCTCTAAATCTTGATGTGAAGTTGGGACACTTTGATTTAGAATTTTCTGAGCAGCGGGAAAATCCAATAGAATGTCATGAGGTTATCTTCAAGTTAAGTAACCTTGTTAAGATAATACTGCGAAAGGACCTGGAAAATGGGTCCCTCACTGTAAGTTGCTTCCGACTTTTCCCCATTTTTACATTTTTTGACTGTCAGGTGGCCACACAATTACCACCTTTTCTCCATTGTTTCCCCTTTCTGTTGTCTATGTTTGTTCCCATTCTCTCAAATTCATTTTTCATTTTCACTAACCAGAGGCTTTTGAGGACCCCACTGTGGGATGAGGACTTTGTGGTGGTTGTAGTTTGTAACAATGCTTTTAAGCTTTCGATCAGCTCCTCCTGCTTCCTAGTGCCTCATCTAAGGCTTTTCTTAACCTATGCTCTATGTATTGTTATTGATTGATCTAGGGGCTGGATGCCATTTTGAAATTTTATTAGGCTCAATCCATGTCTCAAATCTAAAAGCTCTACAATACCCATATGGATCTTGCCTTGGCTTACATGCCACCCATCTTCTTTGGATCTTACTATTAATCCCGACGTAACATCTTTCCAATAAAATTCTGTGTTGACAAAACTAATCCGCCAATGACGAATCTGCAATCCTATCCCTAAAATCATTTTTTCCCAGAATATATGGAAGAAAAGAAATATATTACATTACGTGTGCGTGCGCACAGAGAGATTTCAATTTTAGTGGCTTTCAAAGCATATAGAAACCAAAACTATACCAGATGCCCTGCAAAAGTTTTGATTGGGCGATTTTCTCCAATCTTGCAGACATATATCATGTTGTCTGTGGAGCTTGTTGCAAATGAAACATTGTTGCGCCAGTCAACATCAAGTGTTGGACCTAGAAAACCACAAAAAGATAAAAAATCAGTAGCCCAACCTATAATTTCAACCTAAAACCAAATTTATGTTCCAAACCTGAGTGAAATTCAAATTGCTGTTTCCCTTCCTCTGCCTTGACATCCCACACAATAGCAGTTTTGTCACAGCTTCCTGTGAGCAGATAGTCTCCTTTCTTGTTCCATTTTAGAGAGAATATGGGCCCCTTATGTCTACTCAAAGTGGTCTTCAGTTCACCTAATCACGATAAGCAGCAAAAATTCCAACATAGAGTAAATGGCCAGACATTGACAGAGAGAACTCTCATAACACAGGTGAGTCCAAAAGAAACAATAAAAGCATGCCAAACAGGCACAAACAAAAGTTGAAAGATGCTGTCTACTAAAGTATGCAAAAGTTGGGAACTTATTTCATTCTGTTTAGGTTCCTCTCTCATCTGCTTTTCCAGTCTTTTCTTCCATATTACAGTATCTTTGGTATACTCCACAATTACATGGATAGTGTAACTTCCTCTGTATGATATATAGTCTCTACATATCTGACAGGAAATAGAGTCAAAGAACACTACAGCATCTCATGTGTAAACACAGGTTGGGGACCCAAAATGGCACACATTTTGACTTATCAATGATGGGAGCTTAACTATCGTTTGGGGCGACTGGGACATCAGGCTCCCCTCAAAATTTAGTAACAGTTTTATCCTGAAAGTGCACCAACAAGTTCTCCCGTTTTATTTACATCGGTTATGCGTCCAGATGATGCCTAAACCAGAGTGTTTTTAAAGGCACCGCCTGATAAACCCTGAAAAGGAAAATGAAGTTCGGCATCTTCTTATTTTGTTGTCTATGCCATAGAGGATAGAAAGTTTTGGATCTTATTAATCATTGGAAACTAGAAGTGCGTGACCCACACTCTCAGGTATTTGGGTTCTGAAATCATGAGAATCTACAAAAGATGAACAATTCAATCAAGGATTGTGAATCAGGATTGTGCTAAGGAACCATTTGAGTGTCAAAAGATTGGGTTGCATAGTTCAAACAAGGACTGCCATATACCAGTAATGATTATAAATATGTACAAATAATACAGATGTTTGTTTGGAGTTAAAACATTTTTACGGTTAAATCAGAAAGCAGCATGATCTCAAAACATACCATTTGTGGTCCAAATTCTTGCTTGCCCATCATATGAACCTGTTGCAAGAAGTGTTCCGTCCCCCTGCAGAGAGACATGCAGGTAATTGAGGTTTAAAAAAAGAAGCAAATGGAACCTGCTTAATCATGGAAGTTTTAAGGCACCTAAAATATATTTGAGAGAAGCAGTTCCTAGCTTCAAGAGATTAAGAAACAAGCCATTCCAGTTAAAAAGAAAAAAGAAAAAAAAAACAGAAAGAAGGCAAAATGACTAAGGAAAAGATTTGAACAGAATGAGTTATATTTTCTCTCACAAGTCATCATTAGACTTACATTCCAATCAAGAGTCGTGACATCTTTGCTCTTTTCATTTGTCCTACCCTTTACATGCTTCAATATCAGAACGTCTGGGAGACCATTTTGTAGACTAGATTTAGCGGTCCCATCAGGTATGGTCCATATGCGAGCAGTAGAATCTCCAGATCTGACAAACAGGTCATTGCAGTGAATTGGAAAACATAAATTCTTGACATAAATCTTTCAACTGTAACATAGGTGAGAAGGATTTCATTATCTAGGACAATCTATCAATTCCAGAATGAAGGAAACAGAAACAGTACACCAATTCAGAACATAGACGTCAATTGTAATAATGAAAAACCTGATGCAAGCAAGTTACATATATTAGGGACAATCGCATGGACTATGATATCAACGATTCTGCAATTCGTCAAGCTAACCAGTCTAGTCATATAGTTTCTAGAGAATTACTATACTTACCCCAAGTGTGAACTTTGGTTTTATATCCTATCAAGAAACTGAAAGCCAAACACAAAATAATCTCTTAAAAAAGTTATCATTCGGAAAAGTGCTACTGCACAAAAGAAAGTAAATTGATCATTTTACAAATGAAATCAAATCCAAATGGACTGGTTTGAGAAAAGCTGCAAACAAAAAATATTGAATATTTTCATTTGAGAAATGCTTGTTTTCAAATAATTATTCTTCCAAACAAGTCCTCCGACAGCTTTCCATTCTCCCTAAACAAAAGCCCCAAATCTTTGCAAGGAAGTTTGCTTTAAACCAACACAAACCGAACCTCCTGCTAGTGTAGAGAATCAAAATATGAAGTTTGCAATGACTAGTTAACCGAACAATGATGTTGTTCAGCCAAAATATGAAGGAATCTTGAATACAAAACGTCATAGAGAATCAAATAACCCATGACCATGCAATGTAACAACTGAATCTTTCATGTATAATTCTATAGCTTGCGAAGGTCCACATACAACCACCTCGCATCACTGTGATTTACAGGAATAAGCAAATAACAAAATCCAATTCTATTTCCACCATAGCTTTCTTCAGAAAATTTAACTCATTTAGCAATTAGAAATACGCATCCAAAAGCAAAATAAAGAAATTGTCATTATCTCAGCTCAAATAATCATCTTTAAAAGTCCAGATTTCATGGACTAAAATCCACTTCCTATAGAGCTACACTTCAAGGGGTGAAGAGTAAATGATTAGAAAGTTACTGCAAAGAATCTAGTTAATGTAAGAACCCAATGCAAATAGCAGAAAATAGACCAGTCAGAATTATCCACCAGATAAAGTACTGACCCTGAAGCAAGAAGTGAACCTGCAGGACTCCATGCACAGGCGCAAACCTATAATGAAGAATTGAAAAGAGGTCCATTGTCAAAATATGAATGATAGATTTCAGGTACAAGAGTAGTATCTATAGTAGTTTGAAATGAACAAGGGAAAGTATCCCAAAGATATGCTATGCAAAGATTCGAACCTCAGAAGTATGTCCTTCTAATATTGTCACATCTGTACTAGGAATCTCACATGGCTGAGAAGTTGACGCAGTAGAAATTTCCATTGGTTCAGGTCCTAAAAGAATACACAAAAAAAAGTTACAACCTTTATTTGAAAATGATATGTAGAGAGAGATAGAATCTTCAACAAGAAGGAGAGTCATAAGCCAAAGTCAATCACACCCTAATGGATGTCAAATTGATTTCCTATTGCCTCATACTCATTTCCATGTCCTTCATAACAAGTCATACAGGAAAAAACATGTATAATTCAATTCAGTCGAAAACAGCCACGTGAAAGATCACAACGTCTTCAGGTCATTTTTTGTTTCTTTCTTGTGTTTACCCAAAGAGCAATAGAGACACTAGAAACTCTAAACTGATACTGCAGTGATAGACAAGTTCATGTTTGAAGTGACAAAAGAAATTTGCAAGAAAGCACATTCACCAGAAGGTCCATTTTCTTCAAGCTTTGTATGGTTCCTGTCCACCTCTTGATTCACAATTATTTCCTTTTCAGAGTGATCTTCCCGATGTTTTGGTTGCTCCTTCTCCTTCTCCTTCTCTTTCTCTTTCTCCTTCTCCTTCTCCTTCTCCTTCTCCTTCTCCTTCTCCTTCTCCTTCTCCTTCTCCTTCTCCTTCTCCTTCTCTTTCTCCTTCTCCTTCTCTTTCTCCTTCTCCTTCTCCTTCTCTTTCTCTTTCTCCTTCTCTTTCTCTTTCTCCTTCTCTTTCTCTTTCCTTTCCCTATCCTTTTCAAGTTCCTTCTCCTTTTCATGTCTATCTTTCTCCCTTGCCCGTCCACGCTCAGCTTCATGGTCCTTATCTAATTCTCTATCTTTATCTCTATCTTTTTGCAAATTTTTCTTTTTCTCTCTTATAATTTTCCTGAGTTCATAGACATCCTTTGTAATAAGATCCAATGGTTCCAAGAAGGAGAAGTCCTCATCCACATCTGTGTCACTCTGACAAGCTTACAGGGAACACCGATCAACATAATTTCCAGAATAGAGTAATTAAATTAAAAGATGACGAATGCAACTTCATAATAGGTTGGGCGTGCTCACGCTATTCAAGTTTGCTTCCATCTCCAGATACTGAAGTCCTTTCTGCACCAATGTAATAAGAGCACTAGGGGGAACCATATTCCCGTCAATTGTGCATTTGTTAATGCCTGCCTCATATCCCAAGGCAAATGCAGAATGTGTAAAACCTGCATACATATTTTCAAGCATGTATCAGAAACATCAGTCCAAGATCATATTCAATACTAAAAACTTGCAGTTTTGCGAAGAGTTCTCATACCAAGATTAAAACTTTGTGAAACAAAATAATAAAGAGATAATATACTAATACATGGAGCAAGCAATCGCACTCTCGCTTCTACCATGTCCTAGGTAATACAATTACTTAGTACTCCTATGACGACAAAGAGGGGTCTACTACATGGATCAAGCAATTGCACTCTCACTTCTACCACGTCCTTGGTAATATTGAAGTACTCGAGATCTTTTCTGAAGTTCCCACTCATCTCTGCCCCCAACTTCTGTAGCCCCTTCTGCCTTGCATTTCCACCATGATGTCACACCTTCTCATTCTTCTAAAGTTTGCATTTCAACAAGTCCAAACATTTTTACACATGTTTCTCCCATTTTATTCAAGTGAAATTGCAACAGTGTTTTCCATGCCCAGCTTCCCATGCAATATTCCATCATTGTTCTCCTTAGATTATGCTCTAATATTAAATTAATATTTTCTGCTCGCACAAGTAGCAAATGTGTTTCTCCACATCATCCACTTGACTAATCCTCGATGTTATTTTCCTTCAAGTAACCTATTGACCTACAAAATGTACCCATAACATTATGAAGTTTGTTATTCGACACCTTGTGGTCTCCAATTTGTACTAGGGCTTTCTTTGAACTTCTTTCCTAATGCAACTTGGAGTATGAAAAACTCTAGGAAGTTACATCACTGCAAGATATGGGATCCAAGAGTTTCATCAGAATGAGGGAACCAGGATTGTCTCTTGAAGCTGCATCATTTGATGTCTCTATTAACCCAGCCAGGATTGCATACAGCAAAGATATTACAGAATATTCAAGACGTGACCTCCTGTGCCACAACTGAGAGAAGCTTTTACGTACGATCGAGTGAATTAAAACATGATATGCAGCCTTCTGAATGTGAACATTCATGAAAACACAGAGAGGACAAGGGCTGAAATAAACATGGCACTATTTGACACAGGTGGTTAACAGACAATAAAGTGACAGCCTCAGCATTAGCCCATGGAGACAGGATGGAAAGACATTAAAGTTACAAGCATCAGGTTGCACTGGACATTCATGACCTTTGCAAAACAAATCTGGTGTGATCAACAAGATAAGAGTCACCAAACTGTTTTCAGTCGATGAGGAGAAAGGACACTCTTGTCACTGGAAATGCCAAAAGCAAGATGGCAATTTCTTGATGTATTATTTAGCAGGATTGAGAAGACTGGGAACTGGAAATTCGCAATAACTGAATAACAAGGTTAACAATATCACAATAATGGTTGCCGCAAAATGAATTGTACATAATAAATATCCAGAAAAGAAGGCAATTTTTCTGCCAAATCCAGACTTAGGGGAGAGCTGAATATAAGCCTCTTTCCCTGGGAAAGATTGTTTAGAATACGGAGGCACAAAAGACAGAGCCGTCTTCTAATTGGAAAATGAGTAGGAAAGAACTTCTGCAGACCCTAGAAAGTCCACAAGACAATGGAGAACAGGTGCCCTACTTTGCAAACGAGAGGCCAGAGCAGTTAGGCATTTCGCTTTGCATTCCTCCAAAGGTCACACCTACGAAACTAAGCACAAGCTGCCCTCATAAGTAAAAAGCTTCTTGCATCGCTCAGATGGTAGCTAAAGGAAACCACAAATTCATGCACAAGAAACCCTTCCCCCTTCAGCCAAACAACAAAATCTACGATTGGGCTCCTCCGCATAAGTCCCCCAGCCTCTTCGCAGCCAGATACGCAATTCTCGCAAAACCCTAGAACAGCTCTCCAAGCCAAAATCTAACATTTCGATGGGGGTAAAACAACTGGGATTCCAGCCCAAACCAAGAGATCTCTCGCCACGGCCGCTAACGAACACCCATTCAGACGCCTTTCGCCCTAAGCGGAAAATCAATTCAGCCGTCACAGCAATTTTAGCAAACAAACAAGCAGGAACAAAACCCCAGCCTCGAGGCGCCGTAACGCCCGCACGAGCCGGACCGCCAGAAACCCTAGAGCCACCGACAACCCTAAAGCGACACCAAATCGGCCGACGCCGGTCCCTCGTCTTGCGGAAACGAACCAGGAGGAGAAGGAGAGGAAATGAGGTACCCGATTCTTGAAGGTAGCGGAAGACGAGGTAATTCAACTGGACGGAGGTGATGGAGGCCATGCTCGCGCGAGCGTAGGGGGGGATTCAATGGCCGCGGCGAGCTGCTGCTGCTACAGATGCGTCTGCATGAGTTTCAGAGAGAGGGGAAGAGAGAGAGAGAGAGAGGAAAGAGAAGAGAGAGAATCATCAACAGTGCGTTTTCCACCAGAAAGGGGTGGTGCGACTGCGTTCTTGTTTCGAACGGGAAAAAAGAGGAGATCTCAGCGAACCGCCCGTTGGTGAGAGGGGCCGACGGGATCGAACCGGACGCTTTGCCTAACGCAAACCGAACCGCTAGACCCTCAACTGTTATTTTGACTGCCGTGAGCTTTGAGCTACCTAATTTCATTAGAAGAAAAAAAAAAATCCAAACTTAGGTCGAGTCTCAATTTTGTCCGGAATTTTCTCTTATTCGAAAAGAACCTCAACTTTAGATCTAATCCTAATTTCAGTCTGAACTTTTTTTTGAGTAAAAAAACCATAGATTTTAAATTCAATTTTAAATCTGCCTCAAATTTTTTTCATCTAAAAATAATCAGCAACTTTCAATTTAAGATTAAATATACCCCGTTAACCCTCTATCCAATAATGGCAATTAGTTGTTTGGCATGGCAATTTCACGTTGGTAACAAGTCCACATTAGCAAGCTAATGTAAAAAATTATCTTTAAAAAAAAAGAAAGCTTGCTGTTTGATATGAAAATTATGGAAAGTAGGAATGATTAATGGCGATTTTTGGACGGACGAAGGCAATAGATATGAGATTAAAACTAAATTTGGTGATTTTTTTAGACAAAAAAAGTTCAGAAAAATTTGGGGTTGGACCTAAAATTGGAGTTTTTCTAGACAAAAAAATTCAAGGCAAGATTGTGATTGGATTGGAAACTTGGAGATTTTTAGGGACTTAGAACGTTTTGATTGGAATGGAATAAGACTAGAATGAATATTTCATGAGAATTGATTAGGGAAGGAATGGAAGCGGGTTAGTTCCTTTTTTTTTTTTTCAATTTAGTTTAAAGAATTTTTTTTTTTGGTCGGTTAGTGTACAGAATTGACAAGCCGCATTAGAAGTAATTTCTTATCTGTTTTAATAAATTGCACGAAAATAGAAGTTAGGAATGATATTATCATTTAAATTCTTATATTGAAAATTCAAGATAATTTTTAAAATATCAGTAATATTTTATTTCTAATAATAAATACAATATGGCCATTCTTTATTATAATTAAAAATGTTTGTAAGTACAAAATTATAATTGAAAAGTATATTGAGTAGATTTTTTTTGGGTCTATCTTAAATTAGCCCTAAATTCACTCAGATTTTTGCTCTACCTTTTTGCAAAGTGAGGGAAATCAAACTCCACACGGGCATATTTCATAACCATCCAAACAGTGCCAAATTCTATTATTTTGTTCCCAGGAGTAGTTTTGGAATAGAATCGTGTTTGGTAAAATTTTTGTTCCCGGGAACAAATTTCTTTTTTTTTTTTGTTCTCGGAAGTAGATTTAGAATAGAATCAAGAATAAAAAAAAAAAAGTTGATTTTTGTTCCCAGAAACAAATTTAAGAATCAAGCCCATATATTCTCTTCTTCTTCATCTACCGCCACCACCGCGATTGCCGTTCGCCGATGTCCATCGTCCACTGTCCACCGTCATCGGGCCGGTAATCGGTCCGGCAAGCTTGCCGAAGGCAAGCCCAACCACTAGTGAGGCTCGACCTTGCGCAGCCCCAGTGAAGCCTGCTTAGCCACTGGCGAGACTGGGCAAGCCTCTTGATCTGGTGAGACCAAGCCTCGCCGGTGGCCAGGTAAGCCTCGCCCAGCCCCGGTGAGGTTGGGCGAGCCTCACCCAACTACCCGCGACTGGCCATTTGAAGAAGAAGAATAGGAGAGAGAAAAAAAAAAAAAGAAAAAAGAAAAAATAAATTATTTAAAAATTAAAAAAATGATTTGGAGTAGAAATTTTGAGCACGGTACCAAATGCAATTATATTCAAGAATCAGAAATTTTGGACAGTTAGGGCCTATTTGGCAACGTGCCAAACAATGCCTGATTCTGATTTTTTGTTCCCAGAATCAATTTGGGACGAGAATCGCGTTTGGTAAATTTTTTTTTTCCTAGAACAGATTGGGAAGAGAGTTGAGAATAAAAAAAAAATATGATTCTTCGTCCGAGAATCAAAAAAGAATCAAAACGGTGAAACTCTCATTCTTCCCTTCGTCATCTCGGTTGCCGTCCGCCATCGCCCGCCACCGCCCGCCACTGCCTGCCGCCACCCGCCGCCGCCGTCCGCCGCCGGTCGCTGATCCGGCGAGGTCGCCGGAGGCTCGCCGAGCTAGGGCGAGGTCCGCGAGCTCGCTGGAGGCAAGCCCGGCCTCGCCCGCCTACCGCCGAGGCTCGGCCGACGAAGGCGACCTCGCGAGGGCCGGCGACGCTCCGGTGAGCGTAGCCGGCCCTCGCTGGCCGCCACCGGTCCGGCGACCGGCCACATGAAGAAGAAGAAGAAGAATAGGAAAAAGGGAAAAAAAAAAAAGAAAAAGTAAAAAAGTAAAAAAATTATTTAAAAATCAAAAGAAATTAATTTGGAATATAATTAATTAGCACGATATCAAACGCAATTCTATTCCGTATAAAAAATTTTGGACGATTACCAAACGCACTTTTTACTCTGAATCGGTTCAGGAACGAGAATAAAAAATAATCATTTCTAGTCGAATCGCTCGGGGAACAAATTCGATCGAAAATGATTCTTTTTTTATTTTGTTCCAGAACAATTTCTAAGCATTTTAAGCCGTTTGGTAATCGTCCAAAATTTCGATTTCGAAATAGAATTGCGTTTGGTACTATGCTCATTGATTCTGTTCCAAATCAATTTCTTTTTAATTTCTAAATATTCTTTTTTTACTTTTTACTTTTTTCCTTTTTCTCATATTTTTCTTCTTCTTCTTATGGCCGGTCGTCGGACCGGCAACTAGCCAAACAAGGGCTGGCGACTTCATTAGAGTGTCGCTAGCCCTCGGTGAGGCCAGCACTCGTCAGACAAGCCTTGTCGAGGCTGGGCGACGCCTGTTTGGCCACTGGCGGGGTTGGGCGAGCCTTGCTGGGGCTAGGTCAGCCTTGCCAAGGCTAGGCGAGGCTCGGCCTCGTCAGATCGCGAGATTTGCCCAACCCCGGTGAGTCGAGCTTCGCCGAGGCTGGGCAAGGCCTGCCTAACCACCAGCGAGCTCGCCGGACCTCGCTCTAGCCTGGCGAGCCTTCGGCAAGCTTGCCGAACTAGTTGCCGGCGACTGGCAGCGGCGGCGGACAGCGAAGGACAGCAATCGCGGGATGGCAGTCAATGAAGAAGAAGAAAAGAGAAGAAGAATAAGAGAAAATTGAAGAAGAAGAGTTGGTTTTGATTCTTAGATTTGTTCCTGGAACAAGAATCAACTTTTTTTTATTCTTGATTCTGTTTAAAATCTACTCCCGGGAACAAAAAAAATAGAAATTTGTTCCTGGGAACAAAAATTTTACCAAACATGATTCTATTCCAAGACTACTTTTGGGAACAAAAAATTAGAATCAGGTACTGTTTGGATGGTTACCAAACAGCCCCATATTCCCGTACTTCCGCGAGTAATCATTGGCCATAATACATCTTATCTTTGCCTTCCATTTTTGCTTCATCAAAAGGGAAATCCTTGCAGTACATAACATAATGCCTAGCTTGTCGCATGAGTAGCAAAAGTGTGATAGCTGTTCATAGCGAAAGTCCAACCATAGGTTTTTCCTTTCTATACGAATCAGCTGACCTGTTTTTAGTGGCTCTTGTAAGTTGATTTCTACTCTTGCTCTCCTCGCTCTAAGCATTGTTCCCTCTTTTGTTTCAATTTTGACATCCAGCACTTTACCAACATGTCTAACAGCTTTGCATATCATGTTCTCAGTACACCATTCCAGTGGAAGGCCAAAGACTTGTACCCAAAAAGCGTAGGTCGAGAAACCATAACAATGTAGGGGCGTATTTGGTGTCCAAGGCTTGAAGATTACTAGGTGACTAGAGAAAAGCCAAGGGCCACTATCCAAGACCCACTGTTTTTCCCCTTCAGATTTAAACTTAGCAACATACAGACCCACTTCACGTTGGGATAGCTTGACTTGGTCTATTCGCCATGCTCTCTTCATAGTATTTTGAAAAGCTTGGAAATTAATGGATGGATTATAGAGTATCTTACCCACTAAAATTAGTTTACATTCCTCAAGTTTCTCCATTGGCCTTGCGTCGTCCCATATCTCAATTTCTTGTTCGAACCATAGGCGACCCAACCTGTTGCAGAGGGCGGCAAGGCGAGAATCTCCCTCTTAATCATTGTGTTCCATGAAGGTCAGGTAGCAGGGCAATTCACAGGAAAGTCCGACCAGGTGGAGAAATCCACATGTAGATTAGCTTGGGACAACAAAAGATGGAATCCAGACAGTCGAGATAGGCGTCCAGTAGGTCAATTGAGTCATGTAGAAGTCGAAAGATTGGAGCAAAGAAAGACATAAACGGAATAGTCACTCGGTAGGGAGGTGTAGTGGGTCGTAGAAGTGGGCAGGAATTACTTAGTGAGGGAAGATGTGAAAAGATGGAAGATGGGAAGGTTCAATACCCATTACCGTATCATTAAAAAAACCAAGGAATTGAAAACAGGAAGAACTGGAGGGGTGATGGAAGGGAATTGAAAAACAAGGGAAATTGAAAAAACGATGGAAGGGAAGAGGGTGGGAAGCATCGGTGATGTTAGGGTTTAGGAGACAAACTACCATTAAGGTAGAAGGAAAACTCTACATTTCGAGAGGGTAGTTCGATTTTCAATTTTTCCCAAAGAAATTTAGATTGATCCATTCAAGACTATTATTCAATTTCATAAATCTAGGTCTAATTTTAATATTAGACTTTGATTCATTTTTTACCTAAGTTTTGGCACTTTAATCCAAGTTCAATTTAAATGCATTAGGTGATCCTATACATAAATAATTAGTCAAATAGGTCTACTACAATATTAATTGAATTCAATTTCAATTAATTTGCAATTTTGGCCAAAGAATTGCAAAATTGCTTATTTTAGCCTATAAGGCTTGATTTCATGTACCCGTGATTTAGGTCTATTGTTTTTCACAATAATCACTCAATTAAGTCAATAGAGAGTCCATAAATGGCATTTACGAGTTTAATTGGCTTAATTTGATCAAAATCGGACAATTTCTCCTCAAATCGCAAAAGGCTTCTCTTCAATTTGGTCATTGAATGACCAAATTGCATAAATTTTGAACCTTTTGGACCACATGGGTTAGAACTAGCAAGAACCAACCAAAAGTGGTTTAACCAATTCAACCAACCATTAGCGAGGTAGGACGGTTCGACCCCTTGTCGGCCGACTCTGAACCTTTGGCAACCGGTTTCGAGCTCATCACTATGTCAATTTTACCCCCATGCCCTCACTTTTTCACCATTTTGCAAATTAAGTCTTGAATTTTCGAAATTTACGATTTAGCCCTTAATTAGGTGCTTAAGCACAATTCTCGTTTTAAATCCCAATTTTCGTGAATTGGACCCATCCGATCGATCATACTACATATCTTAAGGGTGATTAGCCTTTTAAAAACCTAACTTGGCTAATAAGTTTTTGATCATCGGACCAAACCAACGGCAAAGATCGATCGATTTGGGACCAATATAAAAGGGTTTTCTCTCCAATTTTCAAAGGAGAGCTCATTTTGTGTAGATAATTCTCTCTCTAAACTCAAACTCTCTCTCCCCCCTCTTTTATTGCTCTCTTTCCTGAACTGCCTCACGCTAGTCTGCCTTGCTGCCATTTGCTGACCTTACGCCGATAATTAACTAGTTGCCATCCAACCCCTCAGCGATCCTCTCTCATTCCTTGTCCCTCCGGTGGTTGATGTCTCTCATGTTTGCTATATGACTAGTGACAATCAACAGCTTCTCTCCCTCGAGTGCAAAAACTGGCGACCGGGCCGATTTGTGCTTTGACTGGCTTGATCATCGATCCGACGGTCCAGATTGGCAGAGCAACCCCTGCGATTTCTCTATAACTTAGTTCGTAACCCTACGGTGGTTGTGACCAGCCATTAGAATAGTTCCGATGGCCTGATCTCCTCTTGGCATTGAAGATCAGTCCAATTTTGGACTGGTTCAGTTCCAAGCCAAAACTGATAGTTTGACGGCCTTTTCCTGCTCGTCAATCATTCGAGCTACCTTCATTGAAGTATCTCCAACTTGCTGGTAGTTGGAGCATTGATCAAAGGTCACCGAAAAAGCTTTGGTCTAGTTGGACTGGATCTATTCTGACACCAAATCGTGGCTTAGTTGGTCATGTGGCGATCCGTGGCGATCTGATCTACTCCTTGGAGCCTTGATCATACTTTGGCGACAGTTGTTTCATCCGATTGCAAATCAAATCGAAGAAAACGTGAAAAGGTTGGTTTCTTGAACTTGAATATGATGAAGCGAGATTGACGTATCCGATCAAGACTAGGATTCAATCTTATAATTATATAAAATGCTTAGATCTTATGTTAATGAGATTATTTGATGATTTGCTGAGATTGAATTTGATGTTGTTTGAATGTGATTTGTGCAAATCTACGATTTTCGTGCAACAGTACTTAGGTTACTGTTTGGCTTAAAAAGAGGCACTAGATAAGTTTATTTTGTAACAACCCCAACTCCATCCTTAGGGTCTCGAGCTACAATGGTTATTTTCGCGTCGTCCCGGTGCATTGCTATCTAATTTCTTTTTATATTTTCATTGAACACATGTGGAAGCATACATACAACACTCAGACAACAACAAGCAGCAAGGAAAACAATTATTTGCATGCAAACAATTACATCAATTACATTTACAAGCTCTTTTATGACAGGCTGTTATAATTACAACCATTATATGTTCTATGCTCAAAAGGCCGGGGTAAACCTTAGCTTCTTTAGCAAGACTGTAACTCTTCTATGCCTACAATTTTGAAAAACAATGGGGTGAGTCATGGACTCAGTAAATAAAACGCCTAATTTTTTACAAGAATGACATCTCATCATCATAATATAGCAAGTACAACACTCGCAATACAATGTTGATAACAGATCAATAACAAACTTATTGTTATCCTTGACTACATGCAAATATCCGTCACAAAATGCTTCAATGCATACTTACATTTGGCTTATCAAAAAACATATCAACCTATCATACTTATGCATAACCGGCACTCATGCAAATTCATTTACTGTCGTCCTGACTCAACCGGGGCTTCTAGCTCCTTGTTGGGCTTCTTGGCTCAACCAAGGTGTCCCAACTCAACCAGGGCATTCAAGCTCACCAAGGCATCTGAGCTCAACCCTAGCATCCTAGCTCAATTAAGGCATCCCAGGACTAGCTTACTTGTCACGCCCTGATCCTCTGGGCACATGTCCATCCCTCCATGGTCGATTAAATAGCAACGTCCAAGGACGCATTGCCGACCCATTCATTTTAATATGCGCATGCGGAAGCAAATAAATAATTTCCCCAGACAACAACAAGATGGGATAGGAAAATAGAGCCTTAAATTTTGAAAAACCAACAACACTTATATATACATATCATATCAAGTCATACACAAACCAAGCCGATATATACATGCCCGGTCTACAAAACATAGGGTTTGCAAACAACTACTAATCCTCCTCTTGCTCCACATCCTCACTAACGTTGGAGTCTTCCTCCGAGAACATCGAAGTTCTTGGGTTTTCAAGATCCGAGTCCCCTGGGTCTACCATTGAACCTTCAAGGGGATCTGCCGTGCCTTTCCCAAAAACAACCTCCAACACATACACAAATACCTTAGATTCCGGTATAGCACCCTCTCTCTGTCCATGCCGCTCCCAACGGTACCATGATCTGTATTGATGAGGTACCTTATGAGGTAGAGCCTCATCATCAACCCAGATCACAGACTTCACGAGCTTATGATCAGATCTCTTGTGACATCCCAGATTTTTAGTCTTGTTTTTTACTGAATAAATCGGGCATTTTATTGACGCGCCTATAGGGCTGTTCTCATAGCTTATCACTCTCGAGATAACTAGATTATCAGGGAAAGCCATTAAGAATTTTAAGGCAAATAGACTTGAGAATTCGACCAGGAATCGGTTTCTCGACCGTGTCCATCTTTAGAGGTCATTACGACACAGATATAAATCGATTTGAGATCAGAGATAGATTGGTTTAACTGAGATGTATGGCTAATCGTGGGTGATACCATTAAATTAGAAAATTCTCGTCAGTCGACACTAGACTGATTTTCTTATTGTTTTGGTACCCTATGTTCGTATTTGAATCATTGAGATTTTCACGACAACTTAGAGTCACCAATGTGTCGAGTAGGTTTATTGTGACTCGAAGAAAATTGACCATGGGTCATTTGCACTAAAAATCTCTGAAAACTACCCGATAGCCTAGGTCACGCTAAAAACTCATCGAGTGAAAATTAATCGCGAATTTAAGTCCGATTTTCAGAAATTGAAGATTCTGTCATGTCACGATCTATTTTAGGAACGTTGACTCATCCTCCGAAGAATTTTCAGAGATTTAGAGAATTTTACGGAAAATAGATTCGGGCGTTGCGGAAAATTAACGGAAATTCAAATGGGCTTAATTGAAGGGAATTTGGACTTCTAGACCGGACTACTTGACAACAGGAAAGTACGGAAATTTTGTAGGCTTTCTTCATCAATTTTTGGACTTCGAAATTTGGAGAATTTGAGGATGAAATTGAAGTCTAAATTTAGTGAAATGACCGATGAATGGTCTGATTAACATGAAATTGACTAGGCCGATTGATCGAGATATCGATATGTGATGTGAATTCTTGGGTGCCTATTGAACTGTGCTAATATGCAGGTAGAATCTGAGGCCAAGGTAAGTCCTCTGACCCGTGTGTGCATAGGCAGCCCGGTTAACGTATTTGTTTACTAATCGAGTCTTAAAGGGTAGAACTCGCTGAGACATGGTCTCAATGGTTATTGTATAACCATTTCAGGACCCTGATGAGGAGCTTGAGGAGGAGAACCCTGATGTAAAATTTGAGGAGGAGGAAGATTAAGAAGAAGAAGATGATCCAGAGGAGGATCCTGAGTACGACCCGGATGAGGACTAAGATCCCATCTTGTTTTGTTAGACCTTGATTATATGTGGATAAGTGTTAGGCCAGACCCCTGTGAATAGTATTGTATTATATACTATGAGGTGCTTGTATAAAAGTGTGGTTGTATATTTCAGTATGAAAATTATGGCCCTGCTTTTCTATCCCATTACTTTATTGTTTGGGGATTTATAATTGTTTTTGCATGTGCTATTGAAAATGAAAGGGTCGGCGATACGTAATCTTGGGATATCGCATTTTAAAATCGACCAAAGATGAAGGATGGGCACGTGACCGAGGATTGGGGCGTGACATCCCTAGGGTGTCCATGAATTGGAACATAGAGTACCTGTTCGGTGATCTTCTTCGGTTGACCAAAACGCTTGGGTGGAGCGACCATCCAGGGACTTGAAATTATTATCCCTAATGGGGTGAGACGATGTCTTAACAAGTTTAACCCCCAAAGCCCCAACTAGGAATAAAATACACCTTAAGGGCTACCTAAGCACAACCATAAGTCAAAGGACTTACCTTAGCCTTGGCCTCTTTTTGCAAGTCAGTACAATTCGAATAACCATTCAATCATTTCAACCAATCAAATCGAATCATCAATCAATCGACTCAGTCGATTACATGTTATCGAGACTATTCCTCGGTCATCTCAATCAATACTATCTATAAAGTTCGATCATAATCTATGACTGCTCACTCTAAGCTGATAATAGATAGTATAGCTCACCAGAAGCTGCCAATAGATAGTATACTGCTTGCTCTAAGCTGACATATCGCCCGTGGGTTGATATAGTATACTAATAATGCTCATCAGAGCTGCTAGGTATACTACTCGCTCTAAGCTGATTTATCGCTCGTAGGCTGATATAATATATCGGTATACTGCTCACCAAAAGCTGCCTTATCACTCGCAGGCTAATATAGTATACCATCTTGATCATCTAATCATTTCACCATTTTTATCATACTCGATAAAAATAATCATGTGTGAATACACGGTTAGCCTTAGCCAAAAAAATAATATTTTCACCTTTGAAAATCCTACCAATTTCCACAGTCCAAAAACACATTTTTGACACAGTAAACTGACACCCGGTGATTTTCTAATTAATTATTGAAATTATTAAATTTTGGAATAAATGCCCAAAATTACAAATCACACTCAATTAGCACAAAATAACAGTCAATTAAATAAACCAACCACACCAATGCAATTAGCATAAAATTCCGGTCACTAGCTATCTCGATCTAATTTCCAGAAAATAAATAAATAAATAAATAATTATGAAAATTAATTATTATATACTAAAAATGCACACTTAGGCCCCTAAAGCCTAATTAAAAGTCGAGACGGGTCCGGAAAATTTCCGTACCACTTTAGATAAACACTAAAGCTTGTCTAAACTCTAATTACGCTACTCTAACCACCTAATATGAAATAACAAATAATTAAATTGCTAATCTAATCTAATTATCCACCTAATCCATACTTAGTCTAAATTAATCAACCCTTAAACATCATTAACTTACTAAGTAAGGATTAGTGAGTTAAACTCACTTGATTAAATATCCGTTCAGATCAAAACGACGGGGACGTGGTGAGGGTTGAGATACTCCAAAGTGGGACCACCAAGCAGGGTCGAGAAAGCCACCAAAATGGGCCAAACAATGCTGGCAAGACCCACATTGTTCGATTTTGCAGCTAAGCCAAGAAGGGCTGGACAGTGGCTGGCTGAGGTGGAAACGGCGACCACAGCTGGTGGAGGGGCTGCAACGGACTTGGCGGAGCTCGACAGACTTCTAGGCGGCTCCAGCGACGGCGCACGGTGGCTAGTGAAGCTGGACAAAGCTTCTGGACTCAAGAACAAGCAGGAACAACGGCCAAAGTCGGGCAAGTAAGCAGGCAGCACGGCTGGCTTGCGAGTGACAAGCGAACGACGGTTCGACGGGAGGCAGGGTGGCTCCAGCGGCTTGCTGGCTTGGCTCTTTGGTTTTTGGGGACTTCAGTTAGTTGGGAATGGAGAGGGGAATGGGGGTCGACAAGCAGAAGGAGACGGAGGGGGACCGGTTGGGCTGGAAGGGGCCACCAATGGCCTCTTCCTCATCTCTTTGTCCCCTCAACCTTGGCCCACCAAGCCCAGTTGCATTCCTTTGCAATTTCCAGCAGCTAAGCCCTCTTCTAGAAGCCTGAAGTGGTCCAAAGAGTTGGGTCCAAGGGGGCACACGAATTTTGGTTAAAATTGCTTCATTTCCCGTTCAATTCCTCATCGAATCAATTAATTTCAGCTTCTATAAATTCCATTATCGAGCTCATGATCAAATTGGCATTTTTCCTCGTCAATAGAACTTATTTGCTTCCTAATTTTGAGATAAAAAACGGTCCTCTGAATTTCCCGGTTGAAAACAGCCCTATATCGACTTTTTCCGCCAAAACCTCAGTTTGCAGAACAATTTTCAGAGACTAAGTCGACATTCCTAAAATGACTCATGACATGACAGAACTTTCAATTTCTGAAATCAGATTCAAATTTACGGTTAATTTCAATCTGGCGTGATTTTAGCGTGACCTAGGCTATTGGGTAGCTTTCAGAAATTTTTAGTGTAAATGACCCGTGATCGATTTTCTTCGAGCCACAATGAACCTCTTCGACACATTGGTGACTCTCGGTGGTCGTGAAAATCTCGAGATCTCAAATACGGACACAGGGTACCAAAACGATGGAAAATCAGTCTAATGCCGGTCGACGATAATTTTGTAATTTAGTAGAATCACCCATATTTAGCCACACATCTTTATCAAATCAACCTATCTTTGATTTCTAATCGACTTTTTATTGTGCTATAATGATCTCTGCAGATGAGCACGGTTGAGTAATTGATTCACGGTCGAATTTCCAAGTCTATTGCATTAAAATTCTTTAATGACTTTCTTAGATAGTCTAATTATCCCTAGAGTGATCAGCTCGAAGAATAGCACTATAGGCGCGTCAATGAAATGCCCAATTTATTAAATTGAAAACAGAATTGCAAATTTCAGGATGTCACATTACCCGAGGCATCTTGGCTCAACCAGGGCATCCCGTTCAATAAACGAGGCATCGCCACTAACGCTATGTGGTGATGGACGCTTTTTCCACTTTAAGTGCATCATAAAAGTACATCACACAAGCCGGTTCTTACATTTCTTCTTAGTCCACTCATACATGGCCCAAATGTGTGCTCATTCAAGTGAGTGTGCCATGGATCTTAACATTATACTATATGATATGCCAGGCACGATTCTTGGTTTGTGGCTTGAGCCGCACGCCTAGGCCGATATCTGCATCAAGATTTAGAATCGACACGCTTCAATGCCAATCTAAGGCCTTGCAGCTTAGGCCATCGTGACTTGACGTCAATTCCAACCCGAGCGAATCTTGACCTCATCTCGGAGCATGAACATATTCAAGCATGCAAACATAAGTAAACAATACAAAAGAACATTACAAAATACACACGGTTTATACGGGTGAGCGCACCACTAAATTTGACAATGTAGGCTATCGCCCTAGTTAAGAGTTAGAGATTCTACTTACTTTCGATGAACCTTGATGAACTATTGGCAATTTTACCAAGAGGGGGCCATTCGGTAAGGTAGTGGGCAAACAAGGTTGAGAGAGGGAGAAAGGGCGATGGTGAGAGGGCATGAGAGAAAAAGAGAGCAAGTGAGGGAGAAGAGATGGGATGGTGTGTGTGGTAATGGGAGGAATGACTCTATTTATAGGCAAACCTCTCATCATTACCCTTCCAAATTGACCAATAGGATTTCTTTGGGTGGCAAGCTTAAGTGGATAAGATAACAAGGCTAAGGAGGAAGATGTGACAAGCCTACTTCCTAGGGCCACACTTGTTCCTTCTCTTATCGGGCTACCTAAGTCTTGTAATGATGAAATGGATACTTGCTCTCCAACTTTTAGGTTAGGTGTCATTATGGCCTATTCTTTTAGGGGACACCTAAGCTAGATGGCTCACCTCTCTTATTAATTGCCTAGATTTCGTGCAATCGTTAGGCTTAGATGTGTTCATATTACCTAACTTGCTCTCCAAGTTTTTTCTCTTTAACATACTAAGGTCTAGAAGTATTTAATGCATTCTTATATTCAAGCCAAGAAGACTCTAGAATAGCTTCCACCTCAAGTTGGGCGTGCATGCCCTCCCATTCTAAGTTTTGGGCGTGTGGCTCTCCCATTCCAAGGTGAAAATGATTTTAAGCAACTTTTGAGATCAATGTATGTTGTGGAAAAATGATCTTATCAAATGAGTTCGAAAAATTATAAAATTTTAGTATGTTGTGGAGAAGACCTCAAAAAAAAAAAAAAAAAAAAAATTCATGGAGCAAACTTAGCCAAATTCGTGCTATGGAAAGAGCAGCAATCATTGAACACAACCCAAAATTTGTCCGTCGAGCAGGTTCAATGATTGGAGAGAAATGTTCATGAAACTTGAAATACATGTCATATCCATTCCAATGATGTATGATTCATATGATTCACTTGTCGATTGGTATGTCATTTACATGTTCAAACGTGCTAGGGTACTATTGCAATTAGGATATTTCGTGTTACGTATTTGTTTTGTCATTTTCATCAAGATTTGTGTGATCTCAATTAGGTTTTGATATCTAACAATAAATGTTTGTCATTATATGTTCTACATGTAGGATTTTTTGTTAGATTTTTGCATGTTGTTAGGTAAGCAAAATCAAGCGTGTTATGTGAAATTGATGTGAAATCATAGGCTTATCACGAGTATATGTAAACACATGTGCTAGTGTCTCTTAAAGACCAAATCTCGCATTAAGGCTTTCTCAACTTTTGAAATATACATTACAAAGTTCATATTTATATGTGGTACGTCATGATTGAGTATCATTTGATATGTGAACGTCATGTCACAATTAGGCTAGTTACACTTGAAAATTGTTAAGCATGTCATTTTAGTTCTAAGTTATTTTGCGATGTCAATGATTTGTATGATGCATTTGCATGCCCACTTAGGGTTAAATGTTTACTTGAATCATTTGTCGCATCCAATTCTTTGTCGTATGCGAATTTCATGCCGATTCACACATTGTATAAGTGATTTTAGAACTCATTAATACATATTATATTCTGGTTTGTTAATGACTAATGTGCACATCTTCATAAACCTCAACTTTTGAGCACTGAATTGACCTCGATTGAATCGGACCCTTCTAGGAAGTCATAGAGCACGCTTAAATCTTTCAAGTTCACTAATTTTGCACAATTTGCTTGTTGTTAGACTTATTTTCCATTTTTTCTAAACTATACTAGAATTTTGATCTATGAGTAAATTCGGAACCTTGTTTTTACCCTTGTTTAGGCGGGCTTTTTCTATTTTTGTCTGAATTTTTCATTAAGGATTCTTGAGTTTGACCCATAATGGAGCTTGATTTTCACCCTTTTATCTTCATCGTGGTGAAATTTCATGATTTTTAGACTTCAATGATAGGGCAAATCTCAGTTGCAATGGTTAAATGTCCTGCTGTTTTGTCAATTTCCTAATGCGATGATGTGCCTTGTTGGATTTTTGTAAATTCATGCTTAGCTTTTGTAAGGAAACTTTCTTTACAAAAGTTGTTCCATATGATGTTACACATGCTATGTGATTTTCTCAAAAGTAAATCATCAATGGATATTTTTCAATTTTGCTGATTTGACCTACTTTGTATGATATGTTCTATTGTAGGCCTTTATTGTGAATGCTTATTTAGGCTTTTTAGGATAACTTGTGTATGGAATTAGGATTCATTGCCTCCATGAATTTGTTTCAAAGTCTGTGATTTTCATTGTCAAAAGGTTTTTAATAAATAAATTGATCTTTCGATCACCTTTGTCTCAATATTGATTGGAAATGCCCATTTTTGCACATTGAAATGTCTTTAGTATATGTGATCTTTCCAATACCAAATGTTTAGAGTCTTTCAAAAACTTGAGTTGACTTTGGAAAGGTCGTGGTTTGGACCGTATTTTAAATGCCTGCAATATCTGTAAGTGCATGATATGCGAGCCTCAAACTAGCTTTGGCAATTAAGTGCATTCCATAGCCACGATATTCCTTTATCTAAATGTCTTCAAATCTTTTGAACTTTCGATTTGGCATTGTCATGGTTTGAATCATATTTAAAATGCTTGCAATGTCTGTGAGTATATGATATGCGAGCCCTAATCTAGAATTGGCAATCAAATGTGTTCCTTATCCAAACCTCACTTTTCATTAATGATAGTTTAAAAACTCGTCTTTGAAGCATCACATGGACCGCTCATGCATAAAACCATATCATTAATTAGAAATGCTTGTATTTGTGATTGGCGTGTACCCGTTGAACGGTTCACTCGTTTGGTCGATTGTTTGAGAAATAAGGCTTAAAAGGCCTTCTGTGTGTTTAATTTATGCCAATGCCCGTGGATTCTAGATGTATGTTAGGTGTGATGTTTGATATTGTGGGTAGATCTTGGGATTCACCTAGAACATCCTTTTAGGGACTTATAAGCATTGTTGGCCATGCGAGGACATAAATGGTCAATAATGGCTATAAGACATAAAATGAATTGGATAGGTGTCTAGAGGGATCTACGCGTGAATTGCAAAGACCGACCCCGAGGCCTTATTTGTTCATTTGTTGTGTATGACATTATATTCTCGATTGTCATTGATTGTTCCTATACTTTTGACGGTTTTGTCATGTATGAGTATTTCTTTCCATTGTATGTACCTAACTTAAATTTAGGTTAGGACTAGATTACATCCTTGGAGATTAAGATCATCAAGACATGAAGATGGTGAAAGTCGATGTCCATTCCAATCGTGTTTTTGTACTATTTGTCCCCAACATATGTTTGGCGTTCTTCATTTGTACAAACAACTGACAAGATGCGAGTTTCCTTTCTTGCACTTATTTTCGTTTGCCAATTAGGATTGCATGTTAGATTTATCACTTTTGTATATTGCTTTCTTGATTGTCTACTTATCGTCTCGCATTTAAATTCAATTGTGTGATTTCTTTTATCTTTCTTAGAAATAGAATTGCATGAAAATGGCCATACGTGCATGATCACTTAGTTTAGGTTCAACGATCTTGAAAATGTAATAAGAAACGCATCGACACCTTAGGAAACATGACAAACCGTTAGGTACCGAAAGGGCGATAATATAAATATTAGTATAACCCAAGTCCTCCAATCTAGATATCTAGTTGCGTATAAATTAAGGGATAACGACCGATCCTTGATTGGGTTTTTAGCCAACCCTAAAAAACAAGGCTAGTGGTGACTCCCATCTTATTTTTTAGGTTGTCTTAAACAACTAAATCATTTAATAAACCCGTCGTGTGGGGTGTCAACCTCAATGAGGTTCACTGTGATTTAGCATACCAATTGTTGAAAGTTCCTAATTGATGAAGTGCTGTCATTCATAGGATGTGTGTGCTAATGAGAAGGCTATCATGATAAAGGTATCCCAAAATCCAATATCTACATTCGACCTCCTCTCTCAAGGTGTGTTGCTCATGTGGGTGCAAATCCCGGCACTCCGCTATCACGTGGAATATGAGCTTGGAAGAACTCGCGATTGTGATTGAGTGAATGGTTTGCTCGAAAGGCAAGATGATAATGCCTTTGTGGATGAGAACCGTGAGGGAGCTCTTGTGGTTAAGTATCTCTAAACCCGACCTTTTTCCCACAAGGCCGGATCGTGACAAGCATTAAGCATACCACTTTTTGAATAGGCAACCTTATTCAGTGTCAAGTAACTTAACAAGGACATGAATGAGCCAAAACACACATAAGCACATGCTCATAGACAAGCACAAAAGTTGTATTAGACCCAATATGGAACCCAGTCAAAATCAATCTCCTCTTCGCTCTTTGACTGGATGGATCCCCCGCTTAAACCCTCTCCTATTCTTCTCTAGCCATATATTCCACATATTGCTGTGACTGTGTGCTGCTCCTAAGTTTTCCGTTAATCTGTGGGACAATGCCTAAACTCACCTGGTTCCCCTGCCTTCAGAATATAATAGACCAATCCGCAATGACAACTTAACCTCTTTCCATAAACTTTCTTCCCTAGATGATGATTTAAGGAAGAAAGCAGCCTTGGTTCCAGCACTTCCTCCAAAATATTTCCATGGAAATTACAGGTAATACCTCCTTGTGGGACAATGTAAATAAGATTTCATGATGAAAGCTGTACCTCATTGAATGCCCTATTATCAAACAATAGGTTGTCTTTTAATAAATAAAAATCAATTCTGTGAGACACCAAGGTTAGTATCAATCAATTTTTGAGAAGAGCTAAAAGCCGAAAGAGAGCTCATTGATGATAGAAGGAATCCTCAGTTAATCAAAAGATCTGTTTATGGGTCATTGACGCTGATAAAGTCTACTGATGAGTAGTTTTTAAATGTAAGAGACCCGGGAAATTTCCCATTCACTCGTTGCATCACAATTTCTAATGGAATAAATTTGGAAATGAGTTCCATTGGATCAAATATCATGCTAAAATCTAACTTCGTTGCCAAGTCCAACTTGAGAAAACGTAATTCCTTCCACAGCTTTCATTTCCATTGCCAGATACTTATCCCGTGAGGATAATATGTTTTCACAGTAAGCCAACCAGTCTTGCTGCTCTCCACAACCTTATTCTTCACCAGGTAGTTACATAACCATTCGCAGAAATCTCTTTTCTTAAATCCATCTTTCTGCACATGATCGTCGATAGCGTGCCAGTTAACCGCATAAAACTTACTGATTTCACTCTAATCTTCCCATAGAAGGTCTATTACTCTCTCCCTTTTGTGCAACTGAAGATGTAAAAAGGATATAACCCCCAACAAACAAATCTGATTTTCAGACCTGTTCTTCCTTTCAGCTATCACCAAAATGTTATTCCAAACCAAAAGTTTTGCCCAGTTAACCCAAAGTAAGACCCATAAATTCATCGGCACTGAACCAATATAGCCAAACAAGAATCTTAAGAATCTTAGTTGATCACCCTCCATCACCAGCAAATTGGAGATATGGGATTTGAACAAGGCTGATATCACTCAGTTCAACCTTAAACCAGCCAAGTATCTCATTTCTACTGCTCTCAGATCTGATTAAGAACTCTCTCGACAATGATAAAGGGAAAGGTGAATCCTGGATATTACGAAAGATACCAGCAAGTATTCCAGAACTTGATCCTGCCATACAGTACCCAAGCACTGATAGCAAATAATCCATTTATAAATCTGATAGGTGAATGATTTCATGAATACTAGCCTTGATCCAGCTACACAGTACCCAATCACTCATTAGCAATGGCGTCCTCAGTATCTTCCCCACGGATAAAGCATTTGGATAGAAAAATAATCTTTTTTAATTGCAAGAGTGGATGATCATTCCCATAACAGTATAGATTATGCGCCAAAACCATAGAGATAAACATTTTATGAATCATATCAATACTCAGCTCTTGCCACATTCGGAAACAATGCAATAACAGAAGCATTTCTCCATAAAGAAAAAATAAGAATTATTTGTAAACAGCTTCTCTAACCACAGCCTAGCACATTTTCATAAATCCGATTGTCAAACATCACAAATGTTTGTCTCCAAGGCAACTTAGCTTCCTTAGCTAACCTTCGTCTTTTTGACTGTAATCCATCATGTCAAGCTTTCATCTCCACGTCTCCAATCCAGCCTCTGCCTCATTATAGCCAATGCACTTCAATTCATCCCAGAATCTCACTATTCATTATGAATAGACACCTTTCTAATTTTCAGAATACCGAAACAATTCATTGGATCCTTTCAATTTATCTTTCAAGACTTTAAATGCTTGCCAAGACAAAACTTAGAGAAAAAACAGAGAAAATACTTCACCAATCAACACGTGAAAAAAATACAACTCAAGATAAATTAGAGGAGGACCTGCAAGGGCGTCTCTTCACCATTGTCTTCTGAAATACTGCCCATAAGCATCCCCATTTAGTATTAATTCCAACGCTCGTTACACAAAAGAAAGAAAATATCGTAGGCAATCTGAACTCTAATTAAGCGAACGACATGTGCGTATGTCCATGCATATGAGAAACAGCAGTCACTTTCTCAAGCTCAGTAAACACTTCACAATATGCAATTACGAGAAATATCTTCAACACTAGTATGTGCAGCTAAAGCTACATCAAACAAATAGGCTGCCTGAGGAAAATATTGCATATGACTTGACCAAAGCCACTACCACGCACAATTCAATATCACCCCGAAGCATATTCAAGAGAATACAGCTGAAGGGACCCTCTAATACTTGACTTGGAGCTTAACTATATTTCCATACTCCCACTGGGGTTGAACTAAACAGGTTGCCAAATTCTATTGTTTTGAACTCTCCATATCATAAGTCATAAACCTTTTCATTAACATAATAAAGGACATTCAGATGCAAAAATGTATGGGAACATCTTAAAAGACAATTCACAAATCGTCATTTAATCAGTAGGACTAAATTTTGCGCCACCGTATCAAGATAATTAGTAAGTTACAACTTCAAATAGAGTGGAAGGGCATGCCAGTATTGCTTGTATCTAGATAAAATGGATATGTTTGTTGTGCATCTCAAGAATTGGCAGTCAACAACGAGGGAACATAATGGGGGACATTTACAAGAGGCAAGTAACGGGAGCAACGGGACTTAAGCCAATCCACTTTATATCATTATGTATTCATTATGCACTTTAACAACTACATGAGACTCCAAGGACGTCAAAGGAGTGACTTATTACGCCCAAGAAGAACTTAAACAAAAGAATCTACGAAAGAATTAATTTTACCGGCACGTTTCCACTACCATGAGCAACTTTGCATCCAGACATTAGATAAGGATGCCTCGAATCTTTATGAACCTTAAAAAAAATTAAAAAATGACTTACTAGTCAAATTGCATGATATAACACTCAGAAAAACCAGCAGTAAGCCATACAATTTTGCTCTCTCCAGTCATGCTAGATTCATCGATTGCAAGAGAATGACCATGACCAGAAACCAAAACTCCATCAGCGGGTACCTAAGGATGATCGAGTGGAAATCAGGTCGCATAACTACCAAACAGCGTGTAGAAATCTCAAAAGATGAAGCAGCTTACCTGATCGCCAATATTAAGGGATACAATGTCACCAACAACTCTTATCATATGTTGACACCTTAACTCTTCGGTCACCTCTGGAAACCTACAATTATGCTCCACCATATCTATGCTTAAAACTCAGCTACGCAAAATATCCTGATTGATTCATCCCGAAAGCAATATTTTTTCTACAGTTGAAGCACCTCATACTTGGAAACCTAAATGTGATTGTAGAAGAACAGAAACAACAGGAATTCTGATTGACCAAGCTCAACACAAATATTTCTGAAGGCCTTTGACATAGATTATGTGAGATATCCCGGAAATCGAAGTAGAATTACCACATCAATGGATGGGAACAAAACTTTCCTGACAGACAAGGTAAGCAGTCAAAATTTTTATCATCGAACAAAACTTAAATGACCACTTGAAATGAAAAATCTTAATCTAGAGGTAGAAGCACGACCTAGCTAAGAATGACGAGTTTTAGATGCCCCTGTGACCACATAACCACCAAAAGAGTTGGGAATTTTGAGGTAATAAGCTCAACTAGGGGGCCCACTCAATGGCCTATCCCAATGGTACGTTGCATATGTGGATCCTACACATGACAACCATAATAAGAAAAATGAATATTGAAACCAAGTTGACACAATTGTCTTACAAACATCAAATTTAGTAAGAGTTGGGTTATGAGGAAAGTGTTAAGTAAGGATAACTTGGATGTTAAAATATTTCCTGTGACTCTCATTTGTGAATGATAGGCTGTGTTAATAGGTGGTGCACATGATTTGAAATAAATTAGAATTTGAATCCATATGATTGCAAAAGGTAGAGTTCATGATACTTGGAGGGGCAAACATAGCCAATTGGATTCTTGAAGAATGGAATGAAGATCCTCTAAGAATAGAGTGACATATAATCTATCAAAGCTTTTATGGTAGTAGTAGCAAATGGATTTACAACTGGACCTCTATTTCTGGGTCAATTGTACGGCCTTGTAGGTTACATAGGTTATAGTCAATAGCAAGTAGCCATTGAAACTTCATTTTATCCGTAGTATACGCATTACCAATTAAACAAAGCAAATTGAACAAGGAATATAAAGAAACCGGCACCTAAGGATCATATATGGAGAAACCAAGGCAAAAAAGGGACTCAACACATAGATATACCTCACAAATTGGTTAGAAAACATCAAGAACTAGCCAAAGACAAGTTGAAACGATCAGACAAGTAATTGAACCGGTCTGGTCGCCCATCAATAATGGTCAACGACAATTAACACCGGTCAAAGATGGTCAATAATCAACAGTCTCCAACGCTAACATGGACTGTTGATACGGCAAGTGCTGACATGACGGAGGATGTGTCCTAATGACGTGGTGGATGACATCAATAATGGAGTCAGTGGATTCAATTGATGTGTAGCTCTTGATGATGACACCAGCAATGACGTCACTCTATGCGGCAGGTCACCACATGGCATGTGGGCGCACGGATCTCACGTGTATAGGCTTCTAGTGACGCTTAAAGGCACATCCATCAGTGGATCTAGACATTATTGCTGTTATGTGACTTGTTAGAACACGATGAGGTTGATGGTAGTGTTTATTTTCCAAAACAATCAACAAAAAGTGTTGAAATCAGCACTCAAAGATGTTGCGCTCGGTGGATTCGAGTGTGGTTGTTCGTGGTAGCGCATGAGATGGCGTAATGGGCGTGAACTATAAGGGGGTAAGAAGACAATTTTGTCCCCATCCAAGTAAAGGGCTTCTAGAAGGCTTGAAGGCAAAATGGTAATTTCACCATTCAAAATACTATTCATGCCACTCAAAATCTTATAGAAATCTTAAATGGGCTCAAAATGGGCTTGGGCCCATTATCTCTCTCTCCCCTTGCACCTTGCCATGGCTAAAATTGTCTATGGGCTTGATTTCTTGTGGGCTTCTCATCATGGGCCCTTTATGTATAAATTTCACAAAATAATCCAAAATAGGCCTTAAATGGCAAAACTGTAATTTCCACTTATTTGGGCTCTTGTGGCCGAAATTTAAGGAAATGTGTGTGGGCCCCATTGAGCTTCCAATTTTCGGTCCAATTTTACTTATCCAAAAATTCAGGGTTTATCGATAAATAAGTAATTTGATGAAGCAATATCCAATAGTTGTCTCTTAATCTCTTAAAGTTCTATTAGAATTTATGGTTGAAATATATCAAATGCAGTCATAGCATAATTAAAAATAACGAGCAGCCTTTAGGGGTTTCATGAGTTCTATTTGTGGTGAGCCTTTTCATTTCATGGATGACTATTGATTGTCATGTAATCGTGATGGGTCAATTGCTTGTCCTAAAGTACACGATTATTTGGAATTAGTTTAGTATTGTTTGTAATTAATATAGTAATCGTGCAGAATCACCTGCAATCCGATTATATACTATTGTCGAATCGATCTATAACTATTTTTAGATTGGTTTGAAATGGCTTAAATTTGTCCCTCATCAATCCTTATGATCGAATTATCAATCCATGGTTGAATTATTTGATCGTGCACATCAAAATCCCAAATTGCTTTTCCCAATAGGTTTAACACTCTTAAATGATTCAAAACTAATTCAAAGTCTAATTATATTAATTGCACATTGATAAAAGTAACTCTTTATCATATCCTGAATAAGGTTGAATTTTGAGGATATTACAATATTATTATATCATGTAAACAAATTGAATTAATTTAGCAGGTATTATTGTGTTTTCAAAATAAGCAATGAATAAATAATAACAGAAAATAAGCAATGAATAAATAATAACAGAGATGATTCGGTATTTAAAAAATAATTTCACAAGCCTAGCCTCACAATGGCATATGACTTCTCTTCATACCCGACTGCTTTTCTCACGAAAAGTAATATTATACTCTCTTTCTCTCCAACTCTCTCTCTCTCGGTCCAAGGAACCCGGCCCACGGATGAAGCACCGAAGCGTCATCAATGACGAAAGCCTCACAATTGCGGCGCTTTCAATCCTTCTGCTCCTTTCTATAATTTTTTTTTTTTTGACAATGACGAAAGCCTCACAATTGCGGCGCTTTCAATCCTTCTGCTCCTCTCTACAATTTTTTTTTGACAAAAAAAAAAAATTGCCTCATCAAATTCGTCAACCACCAGCTGGTCCTTCGGATGGCGATTCTGACCTGAATTTGCAATTAATAAAAGTTTATTCGAAAAATGGATTCACCTTATTAAAATAATTTTACGATGTATTACCATGTTGTTGTGTTTAGTTATAATATGCGTAGCAACGTGATTCATACCATACACTTTCAACATTGTAAAAGTGCCCACGTTTTCAATAGCAACTTCGGATGAATTTGAATTATAGTTGAACACGAAGTTGTTTAATATCATTTTGAAATATAGAAAAAGGACTGAAATTTACAAAAATCATTTGTAGCAAATAAACATAAATTACAAGCATTATCATCCCATGCATGAATTTTGGATAATGATGGAGTGTGAAGTCAGCATCAAACCGTAATCAATGACGATTCCATCTCATGGTAGTCACTTTGCTTTCAATTTCTTCTCTTCGTCTCTAAAATTGACGGGTACCAGGTGGTCCTTGAGATGGGGATTCTGACAAGTATTAGATTCCAATATATAAATATTCATCGATCAGAAAATTAACCACAGTGAGATGCATGACAATTTTACACTCCACATTGACTGTTAGTTCGGCTTAAGGCCTTTAAATTAGCGTAATTCTAAACTCAATGAAGCATATACTCTAGTTTCCAAAAGCACGTTAAGATATATTTTTGTTTGGCTATAAAAACAATGAGTAAAATAGACGTAATAACGTATCGAGTTCTAGTACCAAAAGGCCAATAATATCATAAGAGAGATTACTAAAAGGAAATTCAAGTGCAAACTTATCAATATATTTAATTGGATCCATTTTCATTTAAGATTTTAAATTAATAAGTTATGAATCAATTATGATTAATCATTTCACACTGTGCCAAATTTTCAATGTTTGATTTTTTCAACTCCCACGTGTAAAATTATCATAAGAGTTCCATGGCATACAGCTTTGACTATTTTTCTAAGAGGTGCTCGATAAGGCAAAATTGAGACAAGAGTGGACCATTCCTTCCGAATTACTGGACCAATGTCTCAAACCTGCCGGGGCAGGAGGGATGAACCTCGAAAAGAGCATTGTCCAGATTTGAAGTTAAAATATTCGCCACATAAATACAATAGATGTGATTATAAAACTGAAAAATGTCCAAAACGCGCCAATAATAGAGTACGCCCACAACTTCTCCTTTGCTTCGTCCTTTGCGGCTTCTGGCAACAAGGATTTGGCCTCTGGTCTCGATATAAATACACCCCCATGCGAAGAACCTGCATCAGCAACTAGTAACACGAAGCAAAGTAAAAGCAATGGAAGGCACAGTTCTTTATGCGATCCTCCTCGCTGTCCTCTCACTTGTTATTCTCTACTTCTTCCGAGCAAGAGAATCCAAAAACCTTCCCCCATCCCCTCCTTCTCTCCCCATCATCGGCCACCTCCACCACTTGAAGTTGCCCCTTCACAGGACCCTCCACAGCCTCTCCACCAAGTATGGCCCCATCATGAGCCTCCGGTTCGGGGTCCAACAGTTCGTGGTCGTGTCGTCGCTGCCGCTCGCCGAGGAATGCTTCACCAAGAACGACATCGTGCTCGCCAACCGCCCCAAGCTGTTCATGACCAAACACCTTGGTTACGACAACACCACCCTCGCCTCGTCACCCTATGGCGACAGGTGGCGCAACCTCCGGAAGATCGCCACCATCGAGGTTCTCTCGGCGCACCGCCTCAACATGCTCTCCCACGTCCGGAGGGACGAGATCCGGCGGCTGATGCTCCGGCTGGCCCGGGGTGGGTTCGGGTCCCACCACCGCGTCGAGCTCAAGACTCTCTTGTCGGAGCTGACGTTCAACATCATGATGAGGATGATCGCGGGGAAGCGGTACTACGGGGAGGGCGTGAACGTCGACGAGGCCGAGGCGAGGGAGGCGAGGGAGGTCATTAAGCAGATCCCTGGGAGTGGCGGGATAAGTTACGCGGGTGATTTCCTGCCCATTCTTAAGTTAGTCGATTACAATGGGCTCAAGAAGAAGGTGGTGTCGCTGAAGGCGAAGATCGACGCGTTCTTGCAGAGCTTGATCGATGAGCATCGGAGGAAGAAGGGCGACCCGGAGCTCGCGAACAGCATGATCAGTCATCTCCTGCGTCTACAAGAGTCTCAGCCGGAAGACTACTCGGACGTCATGATCAAAGGGCTTGTCCTTGTAAGCGTTGTTTCTTGCTCCTCTCTCTACATCTCCATTTGTTATTTTTTGGGGCAAATCCGTGCCGTGTCTCATCAGTCGTTTCCCTCTGCCAGTTGTTATACGTTGTCAATCGTTGCATTAATATCCTGTCACGTCAGCGTAGATTGACCGTTTTTTTTTTTTCTTGGCCAGTTGCGTAGATTGACCGTTGTATGTTAGCTTCTATTTCGCAGATTTAGAACGCACCTTCGCCACAAATGATAATACTAATTATAATAATGGTGAAAAATCTTGAACAGAAATTCGTCGCGCTCTCTCTATCAAAAATACTAAAATATTGGATAATACTATTTTACTGAATAAATGTATAACTAGTGGTTCCAACTTCCAATAGCTATTGTCGTTTTTTTCTCCACATGTATTGTCTATTTTCCTCGAGAGTGACATTGCGATTGGGCTGATGTTTGTGGATGTGGATGCTAGGCCATTCACTCTGAGTCTACCACTTGGATATTTTCATTACTGGTGGGCCTGTGGTAAATGAGGTGTCGTGTTTCAATTTTCTTTCCCGACTTAATATTATAAGTACGGTGCCCTTTTCTTTTCTTTTAGATGGTCTTATTGTAAGTATTGTTATTGTCATTTCAAGTCTTATATCTTGACTCCTAAAGTCGATTTACCCAATAACTTCTTATATTTATGTACAGGTTTTGTTAGTTGCCGGAACAGACACATCATCACTTACATTAGAGTGGATGATGGCAAATTTATTAAACAACCCTGAAAAGCTAAAGAAGGCCCAAGACGAGATTGATTCTGTGATTGGCCATGATAGTTTGTTAGAAGAATCGGATGTTTCAAAACTACCTTACCTTCAATGCATTATCTTGGAGACCCTTCGACTGAACACGACGGCACCACTTCTCCTCCCACACGCATCATCGGCTGATTGCACTATCGGAGGATACTTCGTCCCACGCGACACTATTGTGATGGTGAATGCATGGGCCATTCACAAAGATCCTCAGTTGTGGGAGGATCCATTGAGCTTCAAGCCTGAAAGGTTCGAGGGCAATGGCAGCGAAAAGAAACAAAAGCTAATATTGCCTTTTGGACTGGGACGGAGGGCATGCCCTGGTGCCCCCTTGGCTCAGCGGGTCATGGGGTGGACGTTGGGCTTGTTGATTCAATGTTTTGATTGGAAAAGAGTAAGCGAAGAAGAGATTGACATGACGGAGGGCCCAGGGACAACCATGCCAAAAGTAGTACCTTTAGAATTAATGTGTAAAGTACGCCCTTCAATGGAGAAACTCGTCCCCAAAGATTAAGTTGGTCAATTAGTTTGTCATAAAATGGTTGGTTGACATACTTTCATGCTATGTGTAGTAGGAGTTCACATCTAATTTATGAGTTCAACTTTTGTATATTTTTATTTTCTTAATTGTTTTGGAACTTTTTAAACTAGGCTCCTAGTGTAAAGGATATGTATGGTGCTAATGGTGTCTCTATGGATTGTTCTTGTACAAGCTCAGTATTACTTTTCTTGAATAAATGTATTCGTTCTGAAAGTACACATTTAGAGTTTTTTTTTTTTTTGGTACTTTAATTTTTTCTCGCTAATGCAAGGTCGCATGCTTTTTTAATATGTCTTCTTTTCGCGATTTTCTTTCTTTACCCCCACGTTTTTGCTATCGAGGAAGCTGCTCTTCTCGTTGATCTTTCTATAGATATAATCCAAGAATATGCTTCTTCTTATCTTTTATTGAAAATTAGTTATAGAGAATTATTTATTTCCTAAACTAGTTACCAGCAAATGTTTTTCAAAATTGAATGCCATGCCCTTATTCAAGTGCCGAACAAAAAAATTTCACTACATCATTGAGCAAATCCATCACTTTTCAACTGTTACTAGCTTATGATGTACTATGGCAAGTAGCCATACTATGGCAAATTTAATACATAATTTTGCCCAAAGATTCCCATGGTTGGTGTAATTGATTGAATGTCACTTGCTCAATTCACACATACGGCACACAAATTGATTTGAGTCAGGGGTTGACGCCCAAAGTTTTCGATCCATTATTGCATATTTGTATGTAATTGGAATTTATATCCTACCAAAAGGATTTTCCACCATACATTACATTTCATGTTCGGACATTTTAGTCGCGTTTCATGCATACACCTAAATAAAAAGGCATATTGTTCACCTTTCGTGTCCAGAGGTTACTTTCGTCACTGTTCAAGTTCGGGGTTCTCTGGTAATTTTATTAAAGAATTAGTTCGAAGTGATCATGCCCGTTCCAACTGTGGCACGTGACAAACTTAAGACGTTGACAGGAGATGGCCTAGACTAACAAGCTTGGTTAAGTTGTGGCTCGGCTACAATGAGGCAATGGTCAGGCCACGGCTAGGTCGACTAAAAGGAGGGAATGATTTCTCCCGATTGACGCGACCTATAAGGTTTCTAAGGTTCCTATAGGCTATAAATGACAATTTTTGAGCTTGAGAGAAGAAGGCGACGATTGAAACACCAAAGGTCTCAGCAACCTTTTTTTTATTTAACCCCTCTTGCCCAACCCCCTTTTCCGATCACCAGATCGAGCCCCGTCTTTCCATACACTCAAAACATATAAAAACAGCATGAAATCTTTAGTATTGATAGACAAATTCTTCACCATTTGAGTTGTCAAGAACACCCCCCCCTTCCCCCAACCCCCAACAAACCAAAAACCAATATAGTGTATGCCACCCAATTCGAAGGGTTATGTTCTATCGTCGAAACAACTCTAAATACAGGTAAATACCGGCAACATTTCAATTTGGATCGATCTTCCGAGCTGTGGCCTGGGACTCCTCTACGTGGTCCATTCTGGGTAGTTATCTGTACCATCACCAGGAAAACATCCTTTTAGGGACTTGATATCGTGGGTAGATCTTGGGATTCACCTAGAACATCCTTTTAGGGACTTATAAGCGTTGTTAGCCATGCGAGTACACAAATGGTCAATAATGACTATAAAACATAAAATGAATTGGGTAGGTGTCTAGAAGGATCTATGCATGAATTGCAAAGACTGACCTCGAGGCCCTATTTGTTCATTTGTTGAGTATGACATTATATTTTCGATTGTCATTGATTGTTCCTATACTTTTGACTATATTGTCATGTATGAGTGTTTCTTTCCGTTGTATGTACCTAACTTGGATTTAGGTTAGGACTAGATTAGATCCTTGGAGACTAAAGATCATCAAGACATGAAGATGGCGAAGGTCAATATCTATTCCAACCGTGTTTTTGTACTATTTGTCCCCGACATGTCTCAGATTTCTTCATTTGTATAAACACCTGACAATGTGCGGATTTCCTTTCTTGTGCTTATTTTCGTTTGCCAATTATGATTGCATATTAGATTTATCGCGTTTCTATATTGCTTGCTTGATTGTCTACTTACCATCTCACATTTAAAATTCAATTGTGTGATTTCTTTTATCTTTCTTAGAAATAGAATTGCATGAAAATGACCATTCACATATGATCACTTAGCTTAGGTTCAATGATCTTGAAAAAGTAAAAAGAAACGCATCGACACCTTAGAAAACATGACAAACTGTTAGGTACTGAAAGGGCGCTAATATAAATATTAGCGTAACCCAAATTTTCCAACCTAGATATCTACCTGCGTAGAAATTGAGCGACAACATCCGATCCTCGATTAGGTTTTCCAACCGACCCTAAAAAACAAGGCTAATGGCGACTCTCGTCCTATTTTTTAGATTATCTTAAACAACTAGATCATTTAATAAAACCGTCTTGAGGGGTATCAGCCTTGATGAGGTTCACCGCGATTTAGCATACCCTCTATGGAAAGTTCCTAATGGATGAAGTGATGCCATCCATAGGAAGCGTGTACTAATAGGAAGGATATCAAAATAAAGGTATCCCGAAATCTGATATCTACATCCGACCTCCTCTCTCAAGGCATGTCACCCATGTGGGTGCAAATCGCGACACTCTACTGTCACATGGGATATGAGCTTGGGAGAGCTCGCGATTGTAATTGAGCGAATGGTTTGCCCGGAAAGCGAGGTGATAACACCTTTGTGGATGAAAACCGTGAGGGAGCTCTTGTTATTAAGTACTCCTAAACCTAAGCTTTTTTCCATGAGGCCGGGTTGCGACAAGCATTAAGCATACCACTTCTTGAATAGGCAACCTTATTCAGTGTCGAGTAACATAAACAAGGATATGATTGAGCCAAAACACATATAAGCACATGCTCATAGACAAGCACAAAATTTGTATCAGACCCAATATGGAACCCAGTCAAAATCAATCTCCTCTTCGCTCTTTGACTGGATGGATCTCCCGCTTAAACCCTCTGCTATTACTCTCTAGCCATATATTCCACTATTGCTGTGACGGCGTGCTGCTCCTAAGTTTTCCGTTAATCTGTGGGACAATGCCTAAACTCACCTGTTTCCCCTGCCTCCAGAATCCCCTGCCTTCAGAATATAGTAGACCAATCCGCAATGACAACTTAACCTCTTTCCATAAACTTCCTTCCCTAGATGATGTTTTAAGGAAGAAAGAAGCCTTGGTTCCAGCACTTGCTCCAAAATATTCCCATGGAAATTACAGGTAATACATCCTTCTGGGACAATGTAAATAAGATTTCACGATGAAAGCTGCACCTCATTGAATGCCCTATTATCAAACAATAGGTTGTCTTTTAATAAATAAAAATAAATTCTCTGTGAGACACCAAGGTTAGTATCAATCAATTTTTGAGAAGAGCTAAAAGCCGAAAGAGAGCTCATTGATGATAGAAGGAATCCTCAGTCAATTAAAAGATCTGTTTATGGGACGCTGATAAAGTCTACTGATGAGTAGTTTGTAAATGTAAGAGACCCGGGAAATTTCCCATTCACTCGTTGCATCACAATTTCTAATGGAACAAATTTGGAAATGAGTCCAACGGATCAAATATCATACTAAAATCTAACTTTGTTGCCAAGTCCAACTTGAGAAAAGAGCCATTAGAAAATTCATTCCACAGCTTTCATTTCCATTGCCAGAGACTTATCCCGTGAGAATAATTTGTTTTCACAGTAAGCCAACCACTGAAGCTGCTTTCCACAACCCTATACTTCACCAGGTAGTTATATAACAATTTGCAGAAATCTCTTTTCTTAAATCCATCTTTCTGCACATGATCGTCGATAGCGCGCCAGTTAACCAAATAAAACATACTGATTTCACTCTAATCTTCCCATAGAAGGTCTATTACTCTCTCCCTTTTGTGCAACTGAAGATGTAAAAAGGATATAACCCCCAACAAACAAATCTGATATTCAGGCCTGTTCTTCCTTTCAGCTATCACCAAAATGTTGTTCCAAACCAAAAGTTTTGCCAGTTAACCCAAAGTAAGACCCATAAATTCATCGGCACTGAACCAATATGGCCAAACAAGCATCTTAAGAATCTTAGTTATCCACCCTCCATCACCAGCAAATTAGAGATATGGGATTTGAACAAGGCTGATATCACTCAGCTCAACCTTAAACCAGCCAAGTATCTCATTCTACCGCTCTCAGATCTGATTAAGAACTCCCTCGACAATGATAAAGGGAAAGGTGAATCCTGAATATTACAAAAGATACCAGCAAGTATTCCAGAACCTGATCCTGCAACACAGTACCCAAGCACTCATAGCAAATAATCCTTTTATAAATCCGATAGGTGAATGATTTCATGAATACTGCTACTCAGTACCCAATCACTCATTAGCAATGGCGTCCTCAGTGTATTCCCCACGGATAAAGCATTTGGATAGAAAAATAATCTTTTTTCAATTGCAATAGGGGATGATCTTTGCCATAACAGTGTAGATTATGCGCCAAAACCATAGAGATAAACATTTTATGAATCATATCAATACTCAACTCTCGCCACATTCGGAAACAATGCAATAACCTTCGTCTTCATGACTGTAATCCATCATGTCAAGCTTTCACCTCCACGTCTCCAATCCAGCCTCTGCCTCATTATAGCCAATACACTTCAATTCATCCCAGAATCTCACTATTCATTATGAATAGGCACCTTTCTAATTTTCCGAATACCCAAACAATTTATTGGATCCGTTCAATTTATCTTTCAAGACTTTAAATGCATGCCAAGACAAAGCTTGGAGAAAAAACAGAGAAAATACTTCACCAATCAACACGTGAAAAAAATACAACTCAAGATAAGTTAGAGAAGGACCTGCAAGGGCGTCTCTTCACCATTGTCTTCTGAAATACTGCCCATAAGCATCCCCATTTAGTATTAATTCCAACGCTCGTTACACAAAAGAAAGAAAATATCGTAGGCAATCTGAACTCTAATTAAGTGAACGACATGTGTGTATGTCCATGCATATGAGAAACAGCAGTCACTTTCTCAAGCTCAGTAACCACTTCACAATGTGCAATTACGAGAAATATCTTCAACACTAGTAGGTGCAGCTAAAGCTACATCAAACAAATAGGCTGCCTGAGGAAAATATTGCATATGACTTGACCAAAGCCACTACCATGCACAATTCAATATCACCCTGAAGCATATTCAAGAGAATACAGCTGAAGGGACCATCTAATACTTGACTTGGAGCTTAACTATATTTCCATACTCCCACTGGGGTTGAACTAAACAGGTTGCCAAATTCTATTGTTTTGAACCCTCCATATCATAAGTCATAAACCTTTTCATTACATAATAAAGGACATTCAGATGCAAAAATGTATGGGAACATCTTAAAAGACGATTCACAAATCGTCATTTAATCAATAGGACTAAATTTTGTGCCACCGTATCAAGATAATTAGTAAGTTAGAACTTCAAATAGAGTGGAAAGGCATGCCAGTATTGCTTGTATCTAGATAAAATGGATATGTTTGTTGTGCATCTCAAGAATTGGCAGTCAACAACGAGGCAACATAATGGGGGACATTTACAAGAGGCAAGTAACGGGAGCAACGGGACTTAAGCCAATCCACTTTATATCATTGTGTATTCATTATGAACTTTAACAACTACATGAGACTCCAAAGACGCCACAGGAGTGACTTATTACGCCCAAGAAGAACTTAAACAAAAGAATCTACGAAAGAACTAATTTTACTGGCACGTTACCACTACCATGAGCAACTTTGCATCCAGACATTAGATAAGGATGCCTCGAATCTTTATGAACCTTAAAAAAATTAAAAAATGACTTACTAGTCAAATTGCATGATATAACACTCAGAAAAACCAGCAGTAAGCCATACAATTTTGCTCTCTCCAGTCATGCTAGATTCATCGATTGCAAGAGAATGACCATGACCAGAAACCAAAACTCCATCAGCGGGTAACTAAGGATGATCAAGTGGAAATCAGGTCGCATAACTACCAAACAGCGTGTAGAAATCTCAAAAGATGAAGCAGCGCTTACCTGATCGCCAATATTAAGGGATACAATGTCACCAACAACTCTTATCATATGTTGACACCTTAACTCTTCGGTCACCTCTGGAAACCTACAATTATGCTCCGCCATATCTATGCTTAAAACTCAGCTACGCAAAATATCCTGATTGATTAACAATCATCCTGAAAGCAATATTTTTTCTACAGTTGAAGCACCTCATATTTGGAAACCTAAATTTGATTGTAGAAGAACAAAAACAACAGGAATTCTGATTGACCAAGCTCAACACAAATATTTCTTAAGGCCTTTGACATAGATTATGTGAGATATCTCGGAAATCAAAGTAGAATTCCCACATCAATGGATGGGAACAAAACTTTCCTAACACACAAGGTAAGCAATCAAAATTTTTATCATCGAACAAAACTTAAATGACCACTTGAAATGAAAAATCTTAATCTAGAGGAAGAAGCACAACCTAGCTAAGAATGACGAGTTTTAGATGCCCTTGTGACCACATAACCACCAAGAGAGTTGGGAATTTTGAGGTAATAAGCTCAACTAGGGGGCCCACTCTATGGCCTATCCCAATGGTACGTTGCATATGTGGATCTTGCACATGACAACAATAATAAGCAAAATGAATATTGAAACCAAGTTTACACAATTTTCTTACAAAAATGAAATTTAGTAGGAGTTGGGTTATGAGGAAAGTGTTAAGTAAGGATAACTTGGATGTTAAAATATTTCCTGTGACTCTCATTTGTGAATAATCGGTTGTGTTAATAGGTGGTGCGTATGATTTGAAACGAATTAGAATTTGAATCCATATGATTGCAAAAGGTAGAGTTCATGATACTTGGAGTGGCAAACATAGCCAATTGGATTATTATAATCTATCAAAGCTTTTATGGTAGTAGTTGCAAATGGATTTACATGTGGACCTCTATTTTTGGGTCAATTGTACGGCCTTGTAGGTTACATAGGTTATAGTCAATAGCAAGTAGCCATTGAAACTTCAATTTATCCATAGTATACGCATTACCAATTAAACAAAGCAAATCGAACAAGGATTATAAAGAAACCAGTACCTAAGGATCAGATATGGAGAAACCAAGGCAAAAAATGGACTCAACACATAGATATACCTCACGAATTGGTTAGAAAACATCCAGAACCAGCCAAAGACAAGTTGAAACGATCAGAAAAGTAATTGAACCGGTCGGGTCACCCATCAATAATGGTCAATGACAATTAACATCAAACCACTGGGGGTTCGCCCCAGTGGCCACCCTTCCAACATGGAAGGGGGAGGTGAGGGGTTCAAATCCCCACCTTCTCAGGGGGGGATGGAACCGGTCGGGTCACCCATCAATAATGGTCAATGACAATTAACATCGGTCAAAGATGGTCAATAATCAACAGTCTCCAACGCTAACATGGACTGTTGATACGGCAAGTGCTGACATGACGGAGGATGTGTCCTAATGACGTGGTGGATGACATCAATAAGGGAGTCAGTGGATTCAATTGATGTGCAACTCTTGATGATGACACCAGCAATGACGTCACTCTATGCGGCAAGTCACCGTATGGCATGTGGGCACACGGATCTCACGTGTATAGGCTTCTAGTGACGCTTAAAGGCACATCCATCAGTGGATCTAGACATTATTGATGTTATGTGACTTGTTAGAACACGATGAGGTTGATGGCAGTGTTTATTTTCCAAAACAATCAACAGAAAGTGTTGAAATCAGCACTCAAAGATGTTGCGCTCGGTGGATTCGAGTGTGGTTGCTCGTGGTAGCGCATGAGATGGCGTTTGACAGCCTTTCGAGATGAAATGTCCTAAATTGGCTCGCTTAAGGGTAGTGAGTCTAGTGGTAGTGTTTTTTTCTCTAAGATGAGTAGCAAAAAAGTGTCAAAACAACAACTTGAGGCTGCAGATTGGTGGAGAAAACGTGGCTAGTGCAATTGGTGTTGTTACAACCACCGCGGAATAGACTCAATGGGCACTTCCTTAGATAACAACGATAGATTTAGTATCATTGTCGCGACCTATTTTCGGGGGGAGGGAACAGGTTTAGGGGTATTGTCTAAAAGACGGGCTTAAGGCCCATGATTGGGCATGGGCTCTCCCAAGCCCATATCCCGTGTGACGTTGGGATATTTTTCATGAATTTTGCACAAAAGGAGTCGCCATTAGCCTATTGGGGTCGGCTAGAAACCAAGTGAGGCATGGGAGCGTGCCTCACTTCCTACGTGACCAGAGAATCTAGGTTCGGGGACTTGATTACACTAATTAACCAATTAGTGCCCTTTCGGTACTTAATCTTATTTATTTTAACAAAATGATTTTTGACAAGCAGTTTGAATTGATTTTATACTTATCCACTAACATATGAGGTGATCATGTGGGTGCGCAATCATTAAAGTAATAATCATAACTATCAAGATCCTAATTGCCATAAAATTAAACACATGCAATCAAACATAATTAGATATGCAAATTAAACATGCAACATAATCAATATACGAGCACATAAAGGTCTAATTACGCTAAAATGGCAATACATGGCAAGTCCTAATCAAACCCCATCATTTTTGGATTTTCGAAATTTTTAATTTTTTTTTTAATTTTTTAAAAGAAAAATAACTAATTTCTAATTTTTAAATATTTTTTGGATTTTCGAAATTGTTTACTTTTTTTTTAATTTTTTTAATTTTTTAAAGAAAAATAACTAATTTCTAATTTTTAAACATTTTTTTGGATCTTCGAAATTGTTTTAAAATTGTTTTAAATTTTAAATTTTAAATTTTTTAAAGAAAATATTTTTAAAATTTAAAATTTATTTTTTATTTTAAAAGGTGAACCGGGTCGGGTTTGGTTCGACCCAACCCGGTCAACTCCGACCGGACCCGGGTTCGGTCCAAATGGGGGGCCGGCTGAATTGGCCCGACTAGCCTTGGTCGGGCCTTTCTTCAGTTCGGATTGGGCCCAACCAGCGGGCCCAATTTGGTCCAATCTCTTTTATTTTAAAAATGAAGCCCACAACTCCCTAAACCCACAAGCTCTTAAATCCCTAAGCCCGCAAGCAAAAACAACCCAAGCCCAAACTCAGCCCAAATCGTTCAAAAACCCTACCCGTTTCGCGACCCGCGCCCGACTCGCGCGACCAGGTTCGTGGCCGAAGCCCTACGGCTCCTTGGCAGCGCTGACGACGGCAGCGACAGACTTGACGGTAGCAGCGACGCGGCGGGTGGCAGCGGAGACGCGGCGGGCGATGGCGAGCTGCTGTAGGGCTCACGGATTCTGCAGATGGAGGCGCGGCAGAGTAGGGGCGGAGATGCGGCGGTCCTCGCAATTGCAGGCAGAGCGCGGCGAGTCACAGGCCGGCGCGGTTTGGTTGGGACGGAGGTAACGAGCGCAGGGGTCGGCGGTGCCGGTTTGGATGACGTCGGGCAGGGGGGCGGCGGCTCAGTTTGGACGGCGTCGGGTTGAGGCTGAAGCTGCAGCAGTGTCGCGGCTCCTAGGCAGCAACAGCGACACGGACGGGATCGCGGGCAGTAGTGGCTCGGGGTCAGCGTTCCGGCGCGGCAAAGCGGGTGATGACGGCAAGAACGGCACGAACGGCGACGGCAAGTCTTCTTCCCCCCGAGCTCACTCTCCTCTCTCTGCTCTCTGTTTGTGCCTCTCCCTCTGGTTCTCTTCTGCTCGATTGGCATAGGGAGCTGCGGCGACGGGTACTATGGGTCGACGCTCGGAGGGCAACGGCGGCGTCGCAGCTTCAGGCTGCAGGCGTCACAGGGGGTAGCGGTGGCGTGGCGAGGGCTGCCACCACGATTCCTCCGCTATGTTTCTTTCTCTCGTTTTTCCTCTTCTGTTTTCTCTTTGTGCTCGGTCCCCCTTATTCTTCTCTCTGCCGAGCTCCCTTTTGTCGATCCTTCGGCTCGCGCGCGCGTGCGAATCGGCTCTGACCTCTCTTCCACTTCCAATGCTCCCCTGCCCCGCGAGATGATGCTGTCTCCTCCGCCCTCTGCCCCTGCTTTCGGCTTCGCCATTTCCCCACGCGAACGGCTACTTTCCGCTTTTCTCTTCGCTGGTTTCTCGTGCAGAAAGCGGCTGAGGGAGAAGACAACGGGGTGGGCCGGGCCGAAGGGAAGAAGAGGGCTGGGCTGCGCGAAGGGGAAGAGAAAGAAAAAAGAAAAAGTAAAGGGGAGGGTTGGGCCCAGGCCCACGTAGGGAGAAAATAAAAGGAAAAAGGGGTCGGGTCGGGCCAAGGCCGGATCTGGCCCGACCCGAACACTCACAACTCTTTTTTTTTTTTGTTTTTTTTTTTTAAAGGAAATTAATAATTAATAATTAATTTTTTTGATTTTTGATTTTTGATTTGATTTTGATTTTTTTTTATATATATACTATTTGAAAGATAAAAAATAGGTGTCAACAATCATGTAAGACTTTGTGAGGCCATAACCAACTATTCTAAATTAAATATGTTAGATGAAAAACGTAATTTAATATCCCATAGTTCTAATACTTCTCCTCATGTGTAGTTTGGATTTTGGCCAAAAAGTAAAGCATAGAATTATATGATAGAGGAAGCAAATTAGAGCTGAGAAAAATTTGAACTTGAAATCTCCTTATCTAATATCATGTGAGATTTCATAATAAAAGAGAAAAAAATGTAATATTCCGAATACTACCACATGGATAGTACAAGAACCCTACACATAGGGAGAGAATACTTACACTTGTAAAACAACAAATAACCTAATCCCAAATGGAGATCCTAGTTATCTCTAACAGTACATGTATATATACATACATGCTAGAAGTGAAATTTCCTTTAATATGGACTCTTGGTGGAGCAACTTCAATTAGGAGTTGATCTCTATTTCTTGTTTTCTAACCAAAAGTCAGAAACAATCTAAGTCTAACATGGACTTTACCAATGCATGCCACATTTGAGTACGCTAAAAAGAATATTGGATCGGGTTTGTTTGTGGTGCCAAATTCAAGGTATAATTTAATAGATACCATACAATTAGGTTTTTTGTGATGGGTTGTCAACTCCACTGTATCTTTTGTAGATGGATAGCAAAAAACTAACGTCTTCTAGATAGTTGGAGACTGTGCTTAGACTTTTCCTTTTAAACTAAACTTTGAATGGAGAACCCTTTGAGTTGATGTGGACCCCTCAGTGCATGAACCTTTGAAATTGAAAACATTTAACATGGGAAATTAATTGACGCGGACCCCTCATGACAAGGCTCTGGTGACCTCGAGCTAAGATCAAGCCTTGCCTTGTTCCTTGGATTTGGTAAGGCCCAAGTTTGCCGGCCTCAGGCAAACTTGGCTCTACCAGATCAGGCGGGGCCAAGCCTCGCATCGGGCGAGCTTGAACCTCATCAACCTATGGTGAGACCAAAGCTCGCCAATTGGCCAGTCGCTAGCTGCCACTGTGGCCAACGACTAGCCAAGTTTGAAGAAGAAGAGAAGGAAAGAAAGAAAAGAAAAAAGGGAAAAGGTAAGAAAAAATAAAATAATAAAAAATGTTGAAAATGAGTGCATGTAGAAAAAGATTTTCCTTACTGAAAGGCTGAAAATATTTTCTAGTTCATTTTCAAATTTTAGCCAAATACTGAAAAATATGATTATTTTGCTTGAAAAATAACTTCTTCACACCACATTGTTCGCAAAATGAATGGAGTCTTAGACTTAATTATAAGTGATGTAAATAACAAATAACCTAATCCCAAATGGTAATCCTAGTTATCTCCAATAGAACATGTATTTACATAAATACAAGAAAATGATGTCAATTCTAATTGAAGTCGCTCCACCAAAAGTCCATACTAAAGGAATTGTGATAGGTTGTCATCTCCGTTAGGGGTGAGCATCAGTTCATAAGTAAACCTTGAATCGACCTAGGATCGGCCCAACCTTGTCGGTTCTAGTCTGGTTCCTAGGGATACCAGGTTGATCTTTGATACTGGGATCTTTAGATCAACACTATGCAAGTTGGTCATCGGTCCTGAGAGTTTAGAGTCGGTCCAATCCGAACCAATCCTAACTAACTAACTAACTATATAATATATTTGAGGTTGGGACACTGAGTGCCAAAACTTGGCACGGAGGGACACTTAAGTGTCAAAACTTTGAAAATGTATATTTAAGTGCCAGTTTCGGAGTAAAATGGATCACTTAAGTGTCACTCTGGCCAAAATCCGCTAAATTGCTGACGTGGCAATTTTTTGGTGAGGTGAGTGCAAAACGGCGTCATTTTGCACGCTGACGTTGCAAAAAATTGCAAAAACGACGTCGTTTTGTATTTGATGTGTAAATAATTAATATAAAAATTAATTAAATTAAATTTAAACTTAATTTTATTTAAAATATTCTAAAAAATAAAAAACTAAATATTAAAAAAAGGGGGAGGCGAAGGGGCGGTTGAGGGCGAGCCCTCGCCGCCGCCACCTCCTTGCGTCACCGGGAAGGGCTGGCGATGGAGGGGTAGGGTTGGCCGGGGTTGCCGGCCCCCGGCGACCGACGGCGCCGGCCCCTAGCCGGGCCCGGCGACCCGGTCAATGCTCCCCCACCATCACCGGCCCTTCTCGACAATGGCGGGAGGCGGTGAGGGCTCGCAATCCCTCGCCTAGATTTGGGGTGAGGGTTGTGACCCTTGTCGCGATTTGGCGAGGGCTCGCGGCCCTCGCTACCGCCGGCCGGGACAACCCCGGCCGACCCTCCCCCTCCTTCGTCGGCCCTTCCGGCGGCGGTGGGGAGGGCTCGGCCCCATTTTTTTTTTTTTTTTTTAATTTTTAGTTTTTAATTTTTAGAATATTTTAAATAAAATTAAGTTTAAATTTAATTTAATTAATTTTTATATTATTTATTATACATCGACACAAAACAACATTGTTTTTGCAATTTGTTGCCGCATCAGAGTGCAAAACGATGTCGTTTTGCATCCAACTCGTCGGAAAATTGCCACGTTAGCAATTTGGCCGGATTTTGGCCGGAGTGGCACTTAAGTGATCCACTTTACTCCGATTTTGGCACTTAAGTATATCTTTCTGAAGTTTTGGCACTTAAATGTCCCTCCGTACCAAGTTTTAGCACTTGGGTTGAACTTCTGCCAAATATATTTCATATATTATTTATAATTTTTTTTATATAAAATCCTAAGTCAAACGGTATCAACAATATTAAACGGTTTTTTACAGTGTTGAAAACGTCATAAACAGTATTAAACGACTCTTCACGACGTCCTCCTCCAATACTCATTTTGTTTTATCTTCTTTGTCCTCTTAGTCTTCAATTTGCCAAAATTGAAAGAAACAACTTATTCGCTTGACACTCACCTCGCTCAACTTCCTTGCTCACCGCTCAACTTCCCATTTTGTCCCATATCTCTATAAGCAGTCTTAATTGTTTTTATGATTTCTTGCTTTTAGCAGGTGTGAAATTTTTATTATTGCCTTATCTTAAAATTTGTTGAATATGTACGAGTATTTATAATTTGATTGCAGAATGCCACATTATTAATAGATATGTAATTTAAAATGGTATATTTTCCTTATCATTGAATACAAAAAATGAAACAAAAAAATTATTAGTTTTTGTCAAGTTAACTCTAACTAGACCAAACCCATTGGGTCGGTTTAGTCCTTGGTTCCAGACTCAATAGGGTCAGTCCTTAATCTCAAAAATTGAGGAATAATACCATGTGGGTTGGTCCTAGAGTTAAAGGATTGGCATAACCCGAACTATGCTCACCCATATTCTCTACTGTATTTTTCTAGATGCATAGCAAAAAGCTAAAGTCTTCTAGATAGTTAGAGACCGTGCTTGGACTTTTCCTTTAAAACTAAACTTTGTATGGAGAACCCTCTGAGCTGATGTGGACACCTCATTGCATGAACCTTTGAATTTGAAAACATTTAAACGTTAGAAAATTTTTGTTGGCTACAAATCCTTACTCGCCAGTGAATATCTTGGGTTCTTACCTTCTCGTTTATTACTTGGTTGTAACACTTAAACTATTCTTTATCTATGAACATTTAGATGTTAGTTCTATGGACTTGTTGCCTTAATTATTCAAATAATTTCGAAGTTAATGATTGAATTTTTTATTATTATGCTTTCTTGCATTTTATTATTCATTTTACTTAAGATGTATATTTGTCACGTCACGAACCCTTGAGTGAGCGACCATCCCTCCATGATTGTTTAGTTGTGACATCTCAGGATGCATCACCAACCCATTCTTTTTATCTTTTAATTAACTGCAAGCAGATCATGCATAATAACTCCCAACAACAAAATATAACAAGGATAATAAGGAAAATACAATAAAATCAAACCAACACACTTCTTTTTATATATTTACTGTTTACCCTAGGAAGTTTAGTAATTACAAGCCCATCACAAAAGGGCAACTTCCTATGCGACCGATATACAAAAAAGGGTTAGAAAGGTCGGGGTTAACTTAACTCCTTTTATCATATGGGCTATCCAAAAAGCAATTCCCACACAAGCACTAGTTCACTAGAGCAAGCTATCAAGCCTTGGAAAATGACCAATGAGATCCCCATTGAACTTAATGAACCAAGCCACAAAACAATGGAGAATCAGATGATCTATTCCCTCATTAATCCATATAGTGCTGGTGTGATTCAAAAAAGTCACATTGGTTCCCGTCACTGCATACTCGGCCATGGTCCATTCAGAAGGCACGAGGGTCCCAAAACGAATAGGGTGCACATCCATAACTACGGGCCTGAAAACATTTAAACAATAACTAGTGAGATAAACTCAATAATTAAATTCCCTAAATCTCACGTAGGAGGATCATTTGCCTCGAAAACGCTCTAAAAATTCAATATTATTGTTGATGGCAGATCTGTCATGCCCTGAACCCCAGGCACGCACACATCCTTCGACGGTCGACTATAATGCGATGTTCCTAGGATGCGTTGTTGACCCGTTCGTCTTATGCACATGCAGAAGCGAATTAAACAGATACCCTAACAACCATCTGGGATAGTCTAAAAACATACCGATGCCTTTTATCCACAAACCAAACACACTTTATATACACATTAGGTTCAACCTACAGGTTTATATAGAGGACTCTATATCCAAAAAGAAGCTACCAAGCCAACTTTATCCCGGACCCTACCTACTCGAGATCCAAGTCTATTACGACACCATCTGGAATGTCTCAGCTATCTTTACTCTGGACCTTTCAGCCTCGAGCCTTGAGTTCACCATGATATCGTCCAGTATATCCATATCCATGGGACCAAGTATTTCTTCATCCTTGGGTTCGACGGTAGGCCCGTCAAAACCCTCCAAAGGACCCTCCCGAATCCTGTTGGGCTTGTTAAGGAACCATGCTTTAAAGCAATGAGGTACCAAGTGAGGTAGGCCTTCATTAACCCAAATAGTGGTCACCATAAGCTCACGTGTCCAGGTGGTCCCGATGATAGGGAGAAGGTAGTCTCGGTCTCCACCTCTTGTGGACATTTAAAATGGATGTGATAGACTTCCATCTAAGGACCTGAAAAAAGGGTTAACCATGACGAGGTGAGATAAATCTCAGCGAGTCTACACTCTAAATCCCAATTAGGACGAGAATTTACTTAGAGGTAGTCTAAATAGACGTCACACACAAACTTACCTCGTCTCAGCACCTCCTTGCACATTAGTATGCCACATATATCATATGAGTACATCAAACATATTTCATAACTGGAACACATCAATTCATCTTTCAAACAATCACAAGGGTTCTGATTATAAGGCCAAACCGTTATGACACGTCACATTTCGTGCCACACAATTTTGTCCCATAATTAGTCGCGGCTATCTCAATCACTCACATGTGTCCTAGTTATTACGACCTATTGGCCATGTCCAACTCAACAGTCGGTAGTCATTTGGCGTAACCGAGCGTCGTCTCGCCCCATTGAGCACGGCATCATCTCGCATAAACACATTAGGACGACATTCCATGAGGAGCATCAGCCCAGCCTCCATTACAACCGGCATCCGTTGACGTGGAGCATCCGAACTTAATCAGGAATTGTCCTGCGTAAACGCATTGGGATGGGTTCATTACCCCGCGTAAACGCATCAGGATATTTAGATGATCACACACTAGCACATACTTGGCCAAGAATATCGTGCTTTGCACTCAAATACCTTAATTTCAAATAATGGACTTGGCCAATTTTCCTTGTATTAAAAATTCCCAATAAAATAATTGTGCGTTGTCACACATTCAAATCGAACCAGTAAACACGGTACTCTCCCAAATTTATAAATCAACGATTTTATATAACACATAAAATATTTTTAGCATCAAAACCCGACACCCGGTATTTTTCTAATTAAATACCATAAAATCAATTTTTGGCACTAATAATCCAAAACGACAATCAAGTACCCAATTGCACAAATACAAAATCAATTTAACATATAAACGCATCCATGACGATTAGTGTAAAATTTTGCAAATCGGCTATTTTGGTACAATTTACACTAATTAAAATTTAAACTAATCCGCTTAATTAGTCTAAATAATCTAACCAAACTAATCTAATTAATCTAACTAAATTAATCTAGCTAGGCTAACTACATTAACCTAATAAGCCAACTAACTAACCTAACTAACCACCTAACTAACTACTCTAGGTTGTCACGCCCCGAACCTCGAGTGCGCCAACATCCCACCATGGTCATGCAAATGCGACATTTCCAGGTAGTGTCGCCGACCCCATTAATTCATTATTGCGCAAGCGGAACGTATTATAAAACCCCTGACAATGAAATACGAGATAGAAAAGCAGGAAGCAAAACCACAACATAACACTTTCATAATTCAACAGAATTACAAACAGAAGCCTATAGCCAAAAGTCTACAAATGACCAGCTCTTAAAAAGGAACTGTCCTACGACCTACAAGTCGGACACGTTCTCCAATCCTTATGACTTCACCTCTGCAACTCCTCAAGGCCAACCAAAGCTATCTAGCCGCTCCGCCCACCAGGGACCTGAAATTTTAATACCCAAACCGGGATGAGACAATGTCTCAGCAAGTTCAACCCCCTAAATCCCTATTAGAAAGAAAATACGCCCAAGGGTGGCCTAGCCACATTACATAGAGAACTTACCTCGCCTCAATTCCTTCCTGTAGGTTAGCACAATTTGAATCACACAATCTCAGGTAGTAATGATAATTCAAACAATTGGAACGCCATCACTTTCATATAAATCACAATCGCACTTAGCACACATTCCAATTATTATTCAATGCCACACAAGGGCATAACCTACTCGCAGTTCGGCTATCTACTGACACTAATGCCAGGCATCGCCTCCCCCCATGGAGCGCGGCTTCGTCAGTACGTCGACGGCATTCCCGAAGGAGCATGGGCCCAGAATCTACTGCGACCCGCAACCACCGCGTGGGCATCCCATATAGGGGCAAGTCCGGCTTAACAGCCCAGGACGATTCCTCTTAGTTATCACATAGTCAAAGCATACTCGGCCCTAGGACACTTTGCATTTCACTCAATACTTCTACTTAAAATAGTGATACCGGACATTTTTCTTCATATTAAAAATATTCCAGAAATTACTCACGTGTGTGGGGACACGCTAATTTCGAATCAAAAAGCTAAATATCTCACTTTTTCAAACCCCACTATTTAATATAATCATTAAAATCCAATTTTTGCATCAAAACCCGACACTTGGGTTTTTATGAATAAAATCCCTATTTACCACGATCAACACTCAATTTGCCACATCAATTCATCAAATTCAAATTCTAAACGCACAAAGAGCGATCAGCACGAAATTATGAGAATTTAGGGTCCCAAAATAATTTTTCGGAATTTATTAAATAATTAAACTTATTCTGAAATTTAATTAAATAATAATATCCATATTTTTCACAATCCTTACTCAATTTATAATATCCGATCATCAATTTCAAAATCTGACTACGCAGCAGCGACCGGCACGAAATTCTGAGCAACCGGGGTCAAAAATAAATTTTCCGTTTTTTTTAATAATAATATTTTAATAATTTCGGATTATAATATAATATTATAATTTCCAGAATTTCGAAGCAATTAAATAATTCAAAATTAAAATCCTATTATGTCCCATCAAGGTTTATTATTAAATAAACTCTCTTAGCCTTTAATTAAGCATACTTTAAATTAAACAAACATCTTAATCTAATTCACAATTAAATAAATTAAACTAACCACCTAAGCTTAGTTAACTTAGGCTAAGCACACCTAAAGCATAATTAACCCTCTAATCGAGGTTTAGTGAGTTAAACTCACTAGATTAGCGAACCGAGCGGACCAAAACGACGGGGATGACGCGAGGATCGACTTTCCTCAAGGCGGGCCGAGCATCCGGGCTCGGGAAGACGGCCAAAACGGGCCACGAGCAGGCCGAAAAACCCATTTTCTGCAGCTGCTGGTCGGGGTCGGACGGAGGGCTGCACGGCGGCGGTTCGGGCGCGAAACCGGCGGAGAGGGGCGGCGGTAGCTCGAGCGGTGAGGCGGAAGCTCCGGTGGGACTCCCGGCGACCCTAGCGACGGCGACGACGGCTGGACGGAGGGGATGGAGCTCGGGCTAGCGCGGGCGAAGGCTGGAGGCGGCGCGACGACGAGCGGGCACGGCGACCGGCGAGCAGGGAACAGCAACCGCGACGGCGAGCTCCGGCGAACGGGCGACGGTGGCTTTGCTGGCTGCTGCTTTGGCGTCCACCCCAGATCTACGGAGGCGTCGAGCACGAGCTGGAGATGGAGAGAGATGGAGATGCGAGCGGGTAGGGCGAGCGGCGAGGCACACGGGCGGCGCGAGGCGGTGACGGACGAATGGCGAGACCTCCGGCTGGCGAGCTGGCGGCGACGGGCGAACGGCGAAGGGGCTCCGGCGGTTGGCTGGCCACGCACGAGCAGCTCCCTTCCTTCCCCTTCTCTCTCTCCCTCTCTCTCTTCCCAAGGTTGAAGAAGAAGTTGGTTCAATCTCCACCCTCCACTTGTCAAATTCTTCTTCAATTTGGCCAACCACCATGACATAGGGTGATGTCATCTTCCACTAAAATTCAAATCCTCCACAACTATCTTCAATAGGTTCAATTTCATTTTCCGCCGGGGCATAAAACTTTGTGCAACAATTTCTTCAATTCCACTTAATTCTCTTCCAATTAAATCTTAATCCCACTTGAATTAAATCAAATTGACCCCCATTAATTCATTCAACACCTCATCAATCAAATTGGTGTTTTTCCTTACCACTGTGGCGTACTTGCATCCCAATTTCACAATCTCTGGCTTCAACTGAACGAAAACGGCCCTATTTATCCAGTCGAAATTAAAACCCGAAAATTTGGATGTCATATAGGTAACTAACTAAGTTACACTAACTAAACTAACCATTAATCTTTAATTAAGTCTAAACTAATCCACTAAGTGCAATTAACTTTCTAATCCAAGATTAGGGCGTTAACTCATTGGATTAGTGAGGCGACGGATTCACGGCGTTGGTGGCACGAAGGCAGTGAGGAACCGTAACTACGGCGCCACCAACGGAAGCTAAACTGAGGCTAAAATTAGCCTTACAAGTCATGGCTAAAGGGAGGGGAAACTGGTTCTGTGGTTGGTTGGTTGGTTTGGGCTGAGGCGGTGCTGGCTGGACCGAGACGGGTGGCTGGACGAACGGCGGGGGTGAGCTAGCGGCTTGGTCGATGGTGAGGGCTACTCGACGCTGGACTGGAGCTAATCGAGCGTGGGGATGGGCTGGACAAGTAGGGGCTACGGACGGCGAGCTGGCGAGCTGGCTAATGGTAGGCGGACGGCGAGCGCGAGACGAGATGGCGGTGTGGTGAGGCGCTGGACTAGACAGTGTGGGGCTGACTAGCTTTGAGCTAGTGGCTAGTGGTTTTAAGGGAATGAAGATGAAGAAGAATTGAGGAAGAAGAAGAAGCAAAGCAAAAGCAACTAGTCGGCTGGCAGGGGTGTGCGCACAACCAAGGGGGACAAGGGGAGAGGAAGTCAAGATGAGGGCCAATCACCTTGCATGCAAAATATCCCATGCAATGATAAAATTGGCACAAAGTCTTCAGCCACAAAAATCTATGCATCCTCCAATGGCAATTTTCCACCATTTCCTCACCCAAACAAAGTCTTTTGGCAGCCCAAAAAATCCCATGTAGCAGCCCTTAAGAATTTCTTTCATTTTCTTTACAAACCAAGCCATTTTGGTGACCAAAAGTCCATGGCAGCAGCCCATACAAATTTTCCTTCAATCCTTCACATAACAATTCAGATTGGTGGTTTCTTACCAAAAAAAAAAAAAAAAAACAATTTAGATTGGTGGCCAAAAATCCAATTAAAAATACCCATCCGAATTTCTCTTGCATTTCTTTTTGCCGAATTGATTTTTTTGCAATTTTCGGGGCTCGACGGAATTTCTTCAAAAGATGAGATGAGATCCTAAAAATAAATTATGACACGCTCGAACGTTTGATTCTCAAAACCGAGTTCAATTTTGTGGTTAAAATCGACTGGACGCGATTTTAGCGCGACCTAACCTACCTAATAGCTTTTAGGGATTTTATCGCGTTTGACCTATGGTCGATAATTTTCAATCCACGTTTATGCATGTTCAACTTGTCGGCAACTCTCGATTGTCATAAAAATTGGAAGGTTTCAATTATGGGTACTGAGTACAGAATCGACAAAAAATTAGGTTAGTGTCATTCGACACAAATTTTGCAATCGTGCAAAATCACCCACAATTCAATTACGCCATTCCATCGAATTGACCTATATCCGATCACTAATCGATTATAACGGTATCGTACTGACCCTTGCTGATCATCACGGTCGAGTAGTCGATTTCTAATCGAATTCTCGAGTCTGTTATGTATATATTCCTTGAACGGCTTCACCTAATAAATCAGTTAACTCGTGAGTAGCCAACTCAGAGAAAAATGACTATAGGTGCGTCGACGAAATGCCAATTTCATATAATCAAGACGGGTCGAAATTCAGGATGTCACAACATCAATTGCAAAGCCCTTACTTTGCCTTATCTATAAACAAGAGGCGAACAACTCATCCTCTCAATGCCCTCATAACATAATCACATAGATAATTCTCACAATAATCCACATATTTAAGAGGCATAAACAAGAACATTTAATGCCCATAACCATGCACAAATGTCATTAAAAAATCCAGATGTAATCAAAAATCTTTTTCATGCACATTACACTCATATATGTCCAAATTATTACAATCATTCTTGGCGGTCTTCCGATATGATCGAGCATTATCCCGCCCCATTGGGTATAACATCGTCCCGAATACTCATACGCATCAAAATGACATTCTACTTGGAGTATCCGTTCGGCCTCAACTGTGACTTGACATCCGGACCCCCACCGGGCATCCAAACTTAGTCAAGTATCGTTCCGCATGTTCATACCCATCATGACAAAACCATTATCCCGATTAGACCCATTATGTGGTCACACGAGCACTCAACCATTCGAGCCAATTCTTATCAACTTGGCATTTAATTCATACATAACAAGCCAATGCAAGAGTATTTAAGTGCTCACATACTACGTAATAACAACTTTACACATAACAAGCCATGAAACACTCTCACTTGTCCATGCAAGCACACCAACTTGGCATTTAATTCCATCACTCCATAATTCACCTTAATATGCCTTTAAAACTTCCTTTCAAGTAACAATTCACAAACAATGCATAAGATTACCACTTATCAATAGTTAACATAACTTATCTCAAACATTTATCACAATTTAGGATAAGTTATTACAACTAGTTATCATGTTTAAGATAGGCTCTTACTTGAAAAATGGTAAATTATCATCAAATACTAGATAAGCTATCTCTTAAAGTATGATAAGCTATTAATTAAAACATGATAAGTTATCAATCAATATAGGATAGGTTATCACCTAAGAATTGATAAGTTATCATACCCAAGCAGGATAAGTTATCATTATTCAAGATGACCTATTACTACCAACTATCACTATCCATGATAAGTTATCACCTAAGTACTTATCACCTATCAAGATACGCTATAATCTAATCCATGTATTTCTAACTTAATCCTCATTAATCCACTCTTCATTCTAAATTAAAGTACAATTATCACCCTCAACAAGGGTTAGGAAGTAACTTACTCTAATTTAAGCTAAAATCCATGATGGATGACGAACGAATGGCTAGCAAGTGGCACGATGAGGGTGCGGTCACGGTGAAGGGCGGATGGCAATGGCTCATGGATGGATGCTCATGGCATGGCAATGTCATGAGACGGATGGCAATCGTGGTTCACAACGGTGAGGAGTGGTCAAACCAAAAGAAACAAGAGAGAAAATTGAGAGGGTAGGGTGGTTTTTGGGAGAGAATTGAGAAAGTGTAAATGAGAAATGAGAAGAATGAGAGACAAGGGAGAGAGTGGGTAGCTTATCCTTCAAGCACAAGCCAACTTACTCTAGCCTATTCTTTCCTAAAGACTTCCTCTTCAAGCAAAATTACTTGCCTAAGAATTACTCTTGCATATATCTACCATAAATGCTCATTAAGAGTGCAAGACAAAGGAAGAGAAGCAAATTTGGACTTCCCTTCTTCATTGTGGGCGTGAACTACAAGGGGGCAAGAAGACAATTTTGTCCCCATCCAAGTAAAGGGCTTCTAGAAGGCTTGAGGGCAAAATGGTAATTTCACCATTCAAAATACTATTTATGCACAAAAGTCAGAATCTTCTAGAATCTTAAATTGGCTCAGAATGGGATTGGGTCCATTTTCTCTCTCCCCTTGGACCTTGCCATGGCTAAAATTCTCTATGGGTTTGTCCATGAGCTTGATTTCTTATGGGCTTCTCATCTTGGGCCATTTATGTGTAAATTTCACAAAATAATCCAAAATGGGTCTTAAAGGGCAAAACTGTAATTTTCATTTGTTTGGGCCCTTGTAGCCGAAATTTAAAGGAAATGTGGCCCATTGGACCTCTCCAAATTTGTGGGCCCCATTGGGCTTCCAATTTCATGTCCAATTTTACTTATCCAAAATTTAGGGTTCACCAATAAATAAAGAAATTGGCGAAGCAATATCAAAACGCCATTTCTTAATCCTCTAAAGTTCGATCAGAATTTATGGTTGAAATAGATCAAATGTGACCTTAGCATAATTAAAAGCAATGGGCGGCCTTTAGGGGTTTCTTGAGTTCTACTTATGATGAGCCTTTTCAATTCATGGATGACTCTCGATTGTCATGTAATTGTCAAGGATCAATTGCTTGTCCTAAAGTACACAATTATTTCGAATTGGTTTAGTATCATTTGTAATTAATACAGTAATCATGCGGAATCACCTACAATTCGATTATATACTATTGTTCGATCTATAACCGTTCTTAGATTGGTTTGAAATGGCTTAAATTTGTTCAGAACCAATTTAAATTCTAATTCTATTAATTGCACATTGATAGAAGTAACTCCTTATCGTATTGAATTTTGAGAATGTTACAATATTATTATATCATGTAAACAAATTGAATTAATTTAATAGGTAGAATTGTGTTTTCAAAATAAGCAATGAATAAATAATAACAGCGATGATTCGGTACTTAAAAAATAATTTTACAAGCCTAGCCTCACAATGGTATATGACTTCTCTTCAAACCCGACTGCTTTTCTCACGAGAAGTTTTCAAGTAATAGTATACTTTTTCTCCAACTCTCTCTCTCTCTCTTTCTCTGTCCAGGGAACCCGGCCCACGGATGAAACATCGAAGCTTCATCAATGACGAAAGCCTCACAATTGTTGCAATATCGCTTTCAATCCTTCTGCTCCTCTCTATAATTAAAGCACACGAAAAATTGCGTCATCAAATCCGTCAACCCCCAGCTGGTCCTTTGGAGGGCGATTCTGACCTGAATTTGCAATTAATAAAAGTTTATTCTAAAAATGGATTCACCTTATTAAAATAATTTTACAATGTATTACCATGTTGTTTTGTTTAGTTATAATATGCGTAGCAATGTGATTCATACCATACATCTGTCAACATCGTAGAAGTGCCGACGTTTTCGATGGCAACTTCGGATGAATTTGAATTATAGAATTATAGTTGAGCATGAAGTTGTTTAACATCATTTTGAAATATAGAAAAAGGACTGAAATTTACAAACATCAATTGTAGCAAATAAACATAAATTACAAGCATCATCATCCCATACATGAATTTTGGATAATGATGAAGTGTGAAGTTAGCATCAAACCATAATCAATGACGATTCCATCTCATGGTAGTCACATTGCTTTCAATTTCTTCTCTTTGTCTCTAAAATTGACGGGTACCAGGTGGTCCTTGAGATGGGGATTCTGACAAGTATTAGATTTCAATATATAAATATTCATCGATCAAAAAATTAACCACACTGAGATGCATGAAAATTTTACACTCCAAGTTGATTGTTAGTTGGGCTTAAGGCCCTTTAAATTAGCATAATTCTAAACTCAATGAAGCGTACACTCTAGTTCCCAAAAACACGTTAAGATATATTTTTGTTTGGCTATAAAAACAATGAGTGAAATAGACGTATTAACATATTGAGTTCCAATAGTAAAAGGCCAATAATTTCATAAAGGAGATTACTGAAAGGATATTCAAGTCAAACTTATCAATATATTTTATTGAACCCATTTTCATTTAAGATTTTTAAATTAATAAGTCATGAATGGCATTAATCATTTCACACCATGCTAAATTTTCAATGTTTGATTTTTTCAACTCGCACGTGTAAAATTATCATAAGAGTTCCATGGCATACAGCTTTGATTATTATTATAAGAGGTGCTCGATAAGGCAAAATTGAGACAAGAGTCGGCGCTGCTCTTCGACGGCGTCCGGGCGCGATTTGCGACTGATGGTTTTAGATGATGGGCTTAAGGCCCGTCCGCCTATGTTGGGCCTGAAAGCCCGGCCCACAAAATTAAGGCCCATGGATGAAGGGATACGTTTCTATTTTTGGGGGAACGTATATAAGGGATGAGAGAGAGGGAGGATGCACCCTTTGGCCATTTTAACGTACGTTCCTCACTCTCTCTTTTCTTCAAAACGCTTAAGGCGATGCCGTTTCCCTTTTCAAGGCAAATTGACATCATCGGATTAGAATTTCTTCCTCGATCTTCAGCATTGGTGTTTAATCTGTGGCTAACAAGGTACACTCGATTCCGTGGTGTGCTTTAGGATCGGTGATACGTGATTTTCCCGGGCTTGTCTTCCGCATTCGTTTTAGGAGTTCGATTTAGTGTCGAATCCTGTTTTTGTGAATCCGTTATTCCCAACATTGGTATCAGAGCCCTAGTTCATGTTTTCCAGATCCCTTTGATGTTTTATGGATGTTTTTTGATTGATTTTTCGCGAAGTTATTCGGCCGACACGGATCGGGGCAAGAAATCCCGACACCCGAGCACTGTTCATCGATTTTTTCGAGTTTCCGTAAGTCTAAATCGATTTCTGAAGGCACAGGGTGAAAGGGCTCGTCGAGACGAGTCCGTCGACATGTCATGCGCCGCCAGGAGACGCCGCACGCGCCCACACGCGCGTCCTGAAACCGCTGCGCGTGGGCGCCACGCGTCCGAAGTGCTGGCATTGGCCAGCGCGTGCGCCACACGCGCCGGTGGCGAACCGGCACGTGTGTGCCGGCGGCCGGCGAACCAGCACGCACCGGTCGGCGAACCGGTGCGTGTTGACGTCACCGTGACGTCACGGTAACCGCCGGGATGACGTCATTGGTGACGTCATCGCCGACGACCGTTGGCCGGCCAGTCACCGGCCGGCGACCCGACCGGCGACCCGACCGGCGACCCGACCCGCGGACGCCTGGCACGCGCGCGGCACGTGTCGGATGACGTTTGCGTGACGTCATCCCGCGCACATGCGCGGCACGTGCCGGTTGGTTAGCCCGACCGGCCCGACCAGCCCGACCGATCCAACTGGTCCGAGGACCTGCCGCCCGTTGACCGTTGACCGACCGTTGACCAACAGTTGACCGTTGATCCAAAAAAAAAAAAAAGGAATTTGTTTCTTTTTCATTTATGCCTATGTGGGTTATAGGTAATCCATTTTTTTTTATTCTGCATTTGTTGCATGAATCATGGAAAATTATGTATTTTCCTTTATGTTAATTATGGATTATAAGTGATCCATTTTTAGTTCTGCATTTGTTGCAGGAACTATGATGCGTTATGCACGGATACCTGCAATCCCGAGAACGGACGAGGGAAATGCAAGACTTAAAAGGCTGATGTCAGATTTAGCTAATTATCGGTGGCATGACGGTGATTTAGTATCACATATGGTCAAGGTCAATCAGATGATACAGGAAATCATCTGGAATGGTTATCTTATGCCGGATTTTGAGAATATGCCGGCTTTGATGAACACTCTTCCACCTGAATGGCAAGCAATGTTAGATCGGCTATAGGAGGTCAACGTGGTCCCGAGTTATAGGAAGCTAGTGGAAGCTTTTGTTAGAGAGTACTATAGGATTGAGTTAACCAAAACTTCAACCCTTAGATTGAGCGCCACATGGCGCAGAGTGAATGCGCCTTGGAGGCGACATGAAAGCTCTCCAAAAGTTTTTTCCATGGTTGGCAAATGTGCCTTCAAATTTCTCAGATATTTTGACTGATAGATTAGAAGGGACATTCCCTACTTATTTCTTAGATTAGTTTGAGATGTTTTTGGATGTGAATATCTCTTTCTATGTTGATATTTTTCTTTAGATATATTGCTTAGTGTGATGGATAGTTGTATTATGTGAAAGCATTGTTATTCTATTGGATGTTAGATATTATTTGCTTTCTGTTATTGTTGACTGCTGTGGGTAGTTAATAGAAGTTTTTGTAACTTCATAGAATTTATTTTGCATAAGACAATTATATTAATAATAATTTTGAGTTAGGATTTTTGGAGGATGATTGGAAACATAGTGACCTTTTGATTCTAAAACCTTACTTGAAATTATTCATTGATATGATGGGTCTATGTAAAGTGGATGCATAAATGATATGCATTAATTATTCGTGCATGTATGTCTGATGTGTTCAGACCGATGGTTTCAGCAACTAAGAACGTGATTGCTGATATGAACGGCAACGATTGTGAAACATTGAATATGAAGATTCAATATGTGCTGGAAAAGCAAGAAGCACTAGAATCTCTTGACCATATTATGGAAGATTTTGAGGAAGCTGTGCGCCACCTTGAGCTAGCTGAGGACCGCCTAACGGCATTTGAGCCGAAAATAGATATTTGCAATGCTGGTTCTAGCTCAGAAAGGGCTTTGTGCTCTAAGCGCAAGCGTATTGATTCGTTCAATATGTGGGAATGCAAAGGATCAAGTCCTTATTACAAGAAATCAAGAGTTAACCAACACAAGAGATGAAAACGCCCTCAAGTAAAGAAAATGTCAAGGGTAAGGTGTTACAATTGTGACAAGAAGGGTCACTATGCTCGCAACTGATGTGAGCTGAAAAAGGTAAACACCTCTTGTACATTTGAGAACTTTGCTTATGTGTCAAGTTCTGTATTATTGGCTGAATCCAATCCTTTGTGAACTATAGATTCAGGAGCGACAGACCATGTAGCGAAGGATAGAGAATCCTTCGTGGAATTCCGACGAGTACCAACTGGAACTAAGTGGATCTGTGTAGGAAATAACTCCAGAGATGAAGTTAAAGGAACTGGCACCTGCCAATTGAAATGCGTGGTGGACGCACCTTGTTCCTACATGATGTTCTATATGCTCTGGAGATTCGTCGAAATTTAAGTGTTTGTTTTTTGTGTTGGTTAAGCTTGGTTTTAGTGTGAACTTCCGTAAAAGAGGTGTAGATTTGTATTTGGATACAAACTACTATGATTGTGGTCACTTTCTGGATGGTTTTATTGTAATGTTGACTGTGGTGATGTCAATATTTGTTATTCCCTTGTTTCACGTCTTCTACTTTATATGATAATGATGTAAATATGTGGCATGCTAGACTTGGTCATATTGGCCAACAACGTTTGAATAGACTAGCCAAAGAGGGCTTGTTGGGCAACATTGAAAAAGTCGATTTGCCTATATGTGAGCATTGCCTAGTAGGGAAACGACAAAGAAACCATTTGGAAAAGGTAAAAGAGCTGAATTTCCTCTGCATTTAATCCATTCTGACGTCTGTGGTTCAATGAATGTGAGAAGAAGGCAATGGGCTGTTTATTTCATCACTTTTATAGATGATTATACTCGATTCGGATATGTCTATTTGATTTCTCATAAATCTGAAGCATAAGTTTTTTCAGAAGGTTTATGAACCTGGCAGAAAATCAATTAGACAAGAAAATAAAAGTATTTAGATCCGATCGAGGTCGAGAATATTTATCTGATGAGTTCAGAAAATTAAGTGATGAAAAAGGAATAGAAGAACAGTTGTCTATTCCATATACTCCTCAACAAAATGGTGTTGCAGAGAGAAGAAACAGAACCCTACTGGAACTGGTTAGGTCCATGATGGTGCATGCTAACTTACCTATCACTTTTTGGGAGTGATGCGTTGTTAACTGCTGCTTATAAACTTAACCGGGTGCCTTCCAAATCAATTACTTCAACTCCATATGAGTTATTGACAGGTAGAAAACCGGACTTAAGTTTTCTTAAGCCATGGGGTTGTGCTGCCTATATTCATGAGTCCTCTCACAAGTTTGGGAAATTGGGTCCCAAAGGAAAGAAGAGTATTTTAATGAGATACTCCGAACACTCGAAAGGGTATGTGTTCATAGGTGAGCAGGAAAGTGGGAGTATAACTGAATTTGAATCACGGGATGTCACATTCTTAGTGGATGAATTTCCTAAGAAGGGCGAAATAGGGGAAGATGACTCCCTATTTGAAACATTGGATCAAGATAATGATATTAGTGGAGTTCGTCCAAGTGGGAGTAATATGAGAAGTGATGAATTGAATTCAACTCATTCTCAATTACAACCACATGATGAGACAACATCATCATTATCTAATCCAAGTGGGAGCATAATGGGGATTGATGTGCAAAGTGTACAATTTCCCATACAGCGAATAAGTCGCCAAAGTATTCCCGTCGATGTTTTGACATTGAAAGGGAAACTTTTATGGTTGCTCCACAAGATGAGGATGAGCCAAGAAATATTAATGAGACTCTGAATTGCCATAATAAGGAAAAATGGATTCATGCAATGGAAGAGGAAATGGAGTCAATGAAATAAAACCAAGTTTGGGAACTGGTTGATCTTCCAAAAGGACGCAAAGCTATTGGGAACAAGTGAGTTCTCAAAATAGAGCGAAAGGCTAATGGCTCGATAGAAAGGCATAAGGCTCGCCTTGTGGCGAAGGGGTATAATCAACAGGAATGAATTGATTATGTGGAAACATTCTCTCCTGTAGTGAGATTTACCTCGATTCGCATTATTATGGCAATAGTGGTTAGTATGGATCTTAAGTTACATCAAATGGATGTAAAGACTGCTTTCCTCAATAGAGAATTAGAGGAAAAAATATATGGAACAACCTGCTGGTTTCATAATGAAAGGCCAAGAAGAAAATGTATGTCGACTTTTGGGATTGATATACGGCCTTAAGCAGTCATCGTGATAATGATATATACGTTTTCATAATGCTAAGATGGCATATGGTTTTACAATGATAGATGAGGATCATTATATATATATCAAAAGATCCAAAGATCAATTTGTGATCATATCATTATATGTTGATGATATACTAATTGCCGGAAGCAATATGGAGTTTGTTAATACTGTCAAGAGTTGGTTGTCTTCCAACTTTGATATAAAGGATATGGGTGAGGATGCATACATTCTTAGAGTTAAGATTTCGAGATTGTAAACCCATAGACACTCCTATTGCAAAAGGTGAAGGATTGAGCCATAGACTGTGTCCAAGGACTCCACAAGAGAAGGAACAAATGAAACATGTTCCTTATACTAGTGCTGATGGAAGCTTTATGTACGCTATGATGTGTACAAGACCTGGCATATGTTTTGCAGTTGGAATGGTGAGTATATACCAATCCAATCCAGGTCAAGCACATTGGAAAGCCGTTAAGAGAATACTGAGGTATCTAAAGGGGACTGCTGATTATACACTGAGTTATTAAAGAAAAGATCTGCGACTCTAAGGCTATTCAGCTGCTGATTGGAGAAGAGATTTAGATGAAAGGAAATCTATCTCTGGGTTTGTTTTCTTACCGAATAATGGTACCATATGTTGGAGCAGTAAGAAACAAACGTGTATAGCATTGTCCACGATGGAAATTGTGTTCGTGGCATTATCAGCAGCAGTATAAGAATGTGTTTGACTTAAGAGAATTTTTGGATCATTTAGGTGTTATTGAAAGTGCTGCAGATTTGTTATTGGTTAACTGTGATAGCCAAGCAGCAAAAGTGTACACCAAAGATCCAAAATATCATGGCAAGACCAAACATATAGATACCAAGTATAATTTTGTCAAAAATATGGTTGCACGAAAAGATGTGAACTTAGAGTACATACTACGCATAGAATGGTAACAGATCCTATGACAAAGCCAATACCTAGAGATGTGTTTTGTGGTTATATGAAATCTCTAGGATTGCGTAGAGGCTGATGTACTGAATATTGTAATTTCCCTAAGTGTTCACATTTGATGAATTTGTGTTTTCATCATTAATGCCTATGAATGTTTGTTTGATCTTTATGCATTTTAATGCTTAGTGCATTACTTCAAGTTGAGAAAGTATGTCGGATAGATATAAGATTAGCCCACTCACACGGGTAATCGCCTCTATTTACTGTATGATAAATAGAGATGAGACTGTTTTTAAGCTTATTATTTGGGTGATAATCGAGAGCTCAAGCTTAAAACACGTATGTCGCCTTAACTGGGTGTTAAGATGAGGACATAATACTTACTATGTTCGAAAGTAAAATAGCCCACATATTTTACTTTATCTGTCTATGATGCCAAATGTGAGTTCTGATGAATTTTGTGAATGAGTAGATACGTGAACTCAAGTTAGACATTGGGTATGTTTGAACTATCATCTGTACGGTATTGGAAGGTGTAGACATACGCTCCATGGGAAAGAAGTTAATACCGTAATACGTATTTCATACTACGTATGCATGAGACGACCAATAAGAGTGATAAAAGTTTGATCTCAACTTTTATGTCATGTGAGACTCTTGAGGAAAAGAGTTCCTCAATTTTTTGTCCCCTCATGACTCTTACTTATTCTCAAGATTTCTATTTAGTGTTTGCTATCTTAGGATGTTGCCAATGGTCATGAGTTTAATTCGATCTAATGGGACATTTCTAGAAAAGCAAGCTGAACTGAAATTAAGAGTTTGAAGGAAAGAGGAAAATCGAATTTGGAGAATCACATTGTAGTTTTGTATTCACCGGTTAACCAATTATGACTGTCTTTGGGATAATCATAATTGTGAATACAATAAATATATCATTGTTTGAAAGAGATCAAGAGAGATATAAATGTGATCGATCGATCTAGAGTACTGTATACTAAATCTACTCAGAGTGTGATGCCAATTATGAGCTGCTATATATTCCTAACAGATGTATAGCAACGAGCTCTCAAAGTATGCTGGTCGCACGGATTATTCACCGGTATGAATGTTGTAGAGAGGTAAAGAGAATCCTGTTTAGCCCACCATGTGCGAGTGGGAGATGATGGTTTTAGATGATGGGCTTAAGGCCCGTCCGCCCATGTTGGGCCTGAAAGCCCGGCCCACAAAATTAGGGCCCATGGATGAAGGGATACGTTTTTATTTTTGGGAGAATGTATATAAGGGATGAGAGAGAGGGATGACGCACCCTTTGGCCATTTTAACGTACGTTCCTCACTCTCTCTTTTCTTCAAAACGCTTAAGGCGACGCCGTTTCCCTTTTCAAGGCAAATTGACATCATCGGATCAGAATTTCTTCCTCGATCTTCAGCATTGGTGTTTAATCTGTGGCTAATAAGGTACGCTCGATTCCGTGGTGTGCTTTAGGATTGGTGATACGTGATTTTCCCGGGCTTGTCTTCCATATTCGTTTTAGGGGTTTGATTTAGTGTCGAATCCTGTTTTTGGGGATCCGTTATTCCCAACAGCGACGATGGGGAATCGAGTAGAGCTGCTTCGCGGATTCGCGATTGGATTGAGAGATGAAATCTAGGGTTTCGAACGCGCCAGATGATGAGCCGATAAGAGAGAGAGAGAAGAGAAAACTAGGCAATGCGAAACCGTGGACGTTCCGAGCACGCGCGCGATTCCTTCCGAAGTACTGGACCAATGTCTGAAACCTGCCGTGACAGGAGGGATGAACCTGAAAAAGTCCAAAACACTCCAATAATAGAGTACGCCCACCAATAATAATCCCCATATAAATATAATTGATGCGATTATAAAACTGAAAATGTCCAAAACACTCCAATAATAGAGTACGCCCACCACTTTTCCTTTGCTGCTTCTGGCAACAAGGATTTGGCCTCTGGTCTCGATATACACCCCCATGCGAAGAACCTCCATCAGCAACTCGTAACACGAAGCAAAGTAAAAGCAATGGAAGGCACAGTTCTTTATGCGATCCTCCTCGCTGCCCTCTCACTTGTTATTCTCTACTTCTTCCGAACGAGAGAATCCAAAAACCTTCCCCCATCCCCTCCTTCTCTCCCCACCATCGGCCACCTCCACCACTTGAAGTTACCCCTTCACAAGACCCTCCACAGCCTCTCCACCAAGTATGGCCCCATCATGAGCCTCCGGTTCGGGGTCCGCCAGTTCGTGGTCGTGTCGTCGCTGCCGCTGGCCGAAGAATGCTTCACCAAGAACGACATCGTGCTCGCCAACCGCCCCAAGCTGTTCATGACCAAACACCTTGCCTATGACTTCACCACCATCGCCACGTCACCCATCGAGGTTCTCTCGGCGCACCACCTCAACATGCTCTCCCACGTCCGGAGGGACGAGATCCGGCGGCTGATGCTCCGGCTGGCCCGGGGCGGGTTCGGGTCCCACCACCGCGTCGAGCTCAAGACTCTCTTGTCGGAGCTGACGTTCAACATCATGATGAGGATGATGGCGGGGAAGCGGTATTACGGTGAGGGCGTGAACGTCGACGAGGCCGAGGCGATGGGGGCAACGGAGGTCATTAAGCAGATCTCTAGGAATGGCGGGATAAGTTACGCGGGCGATTTCCTGCCCATTCTTAAGTTGGTCGATTACAATGGGCTCAAGAAGAGGGTGGCGGCGATGAAGGTGAAGATCAACGCGTTCCTGCAGAGGTTGATCGATGAGCATCGGAGGAAGAAGGGCAACCCGGAGCTCGCGAACAGCATGATCAGTCATCTCCTGCGTCTACAAGAGTCTCAGCCGGAAGACTACTCGGACGTCACGATCAAAGGGCTTGTCCTTGTAAGCGTTGTTTCTTGTTCCTCTCTCTACATTTCCATTTGTTATTTTTTGGGGCAAATCCGTGCCGTGTCTCATCAGTCGGCTGCCCCTGCCAGCTGGTATACGTTGTCAGTCGTTGCATTAATATCTTGTCATGTCAGCTTAGAATTGACCGTTGTATGTAGCTTCTATTTTAAAGATTCAAGCAAGTATGATAACCATTTTATTTTATAAATAATTTTTGAAATATTTTTTTTATTTTTATTCCTAAAAGATTTTCTAAGAAAAATAATCGTTTAATAACGACACAAAATTTTTACTCTAAAAATAAAAATTTATTTGATAACAACATAAAACAAAATAAGTTTATTGAACGGATTTTTATTCCCGTAAAGCAGTGCGGAATAGAAAAATTATTTCGAAATAAAAATAAGCGGTTGTCATGCACCCCCTTAGAACGCACATTGGCCACAAATGATAATTGTAGTTATAATAATAGTGAAAGATCTTAAACAAAAATTCATCGCTCTCTCTCTCTCTCTCTCTCTCTCTCTCTCTCTCTCTCTCTCTCTCTCTCTCTCTCTCTCTCTCTCTCTCTCTCTCTCTCTCTCTCTCTCTCTCTCTCTCTCTCACTCAATAATACTAAAATCTTACTAAATAAATGTATAACTAGTAGGTTTTGTTTTTTTAACTAGTACTAGTAGTTGCAATAGCTATTGTAGTTTTTTTCTCCACATGTATTGTCTATTTTCCTTGACAGTGACATTGTGATTGGGCTGATGTTTGTGGATGTGGATGCTGGGCCATTCACTCTTAGTCTACCGGGAAAAGACTACAAAAAACCCTAAAATTTGCCTAAAGTGACACATTTACTCAATTTTTTTTTTGTGACGTGAAAAACCCCAAACTTTTCAAACTGTAACACATTTACTTCATCAATAACATTTTTGTGTTTATTTTTTCTGTTTTTTCTTTTCTTTTTTTCTTCTCCTTCCCCTCGTCGACGTCTGGCGAGGGTTGCCCTTACCGGCGTTGGGCGAGGGTCGCCCTCACTTGGGCTGGCTAAGGCCGCCCTCGTCGGCGTCAGGCAAGGGCGGCCCTCGGTTAGGTCGAGCGAGGGCCTCCCTTGCGCCCTCACCGGCATCGGGCGAGGACAACCCTCGCCCGACGCCGGCTAGGGCATCCCTCACCATGCCTTCGCTGGCGTTGAGCGAGGATGGCCCTCGCTAGATGCAAGCGAGGACGGCCCTCTCTAGATGCAAGTGAGGATGGCCCTCGCCAGCGTCAGGCGATGATGGCCCTCGCCAGATCTAGCGAGGGCACCCCTCTCCTGACGCTGGCGAGGGATGCCCTTGCTGGCATCGGGCGAGGGTGTGAGGGAGGCCCTTGCCCGACCCAGCCGAGGGCCACCCTCGCCGGACATCGGTGAGGGAGGCCCTAGCCTACCCAAGCGAGGGCGACCCTCGCCTGACGTCAGTGAGGGCAGCCATCGTCGGACTTCGGCTTCCCTCCGCCGACCATGGCTGGCCGATGAAGGGAAGAATAAGAAAAAAAAAACTTAATAAGTAAAAAGACCAAAATGCCCTATAATTTTGGGGTAAATGTGTCACATGACAGAAGTTCAAGGTTTTTTGTATTATAAAAAAAAGTTTGGGGTAAATATGTCACGGTTGGCAAAATTCAGGATTTTTTACGTCACAAAAAAAAATTTGGGGTAAATCTGTCACTTTAGGCAAAGTTTAAGGTTTTTCGTGATTTTTTCCCTAGTCTACCACTTGGATATTTTCATTACTAGTGGGCCTGAGGTAAATGACGTGTCGTGTTTCAATTTTTTTTGCCTGACTTAATATTATATGTACGGTGCCCTTTTCTTTATTTTTAGATGGTCTTATTGTAAGTATTATTATTGTCATTTGAAGTCTTATTATCTTGACTCCTAAAGTTGATTTACCCATTAACTTCTTATACCTATGTGCAGAATTTGTTAACTGCCGGAACAGACACATTATCAGTAACATTAGAGTGGATAATGACAAATTTATTAAACAACCCTGAAAAGTTAAAGAAGGCCCAAGATGAGATTGATTTTGTGATTGGCCATGATAGTTTGTTAGAAGAATCGGATGTTTCAAAACTACCTTACCTTCAATGCATTATCTTGGAGACCCTTCGACTAAACACGACGGCACCATTTCTCCTCCCACACGTGTCATCGGCTGATTGCACTATAGGAAAATACTTCGTCCCACGTGACACTATTGTGATGGTGAATGCATGGGCCATTCACAAAGATCCTCAGTTGTGGGAGGATCCATTGAGCTTCAAGCCCGAAAGGTTTGAGGGCAATGGCAGCGAAAAGCAACAAATGCTAATATTGCCTTTTGGATTGGGACGGAGGGCATGCCCTGGTGCCCCCTTGTCTCAGCAGGTCATGGGGTGGACGTTGGGCTTGTTGATTCAGTGTTTTGATTGGAAAAGAGTAAGCAAAGAAGAGATTGACATGACGGAGGGCCCAGGGGCAATCATGCCGAAAGCAATACCTTTAGAATTAATGTGTAAAGTACGCCCTTCAATGGAGAAACTCATCCCCAAAGGTTAAGTTGGTCAATTAGTTTGTCATAAAATAGTTGGTCGACATACTTTCATGCTATATGTAGTAAGAGTCCACATCTAATTTATGAGTTCAACTTTTGTATCTTTTCATTTTCTTAATTGTTTTGGAACTTTTTAAACTAGGCTCCTAGTGTTAAGGATATGTATGGTGCTAATGGCGACTCTATGGATTGTTCTTGTACAAGCTCAGTATTACTTTTCTTGAATAAATGTATTTGTTCTGAAAGTATACACTTAGCGTTTTTTTTTTTTAAATTTATAATTCTGTGCTTTAATTTTCTCTCGCTAATGCAAGGTCGCATGCTTTTTTAGTCTGCCTTCTTTTCGCGATTTTCTTTCTTTACCCCCATGTTTTTGCTTCGAGGAAGCTGCTCTTCTCGATGAAAGGGCATATCGTTCACCTTTCGAGTCCAGACGTTACTTTCGTCACTGTTCAAGTTCGGGGTTCTCTGGTAATTTTATTAAAGAATTAGTCCAAAGTGATCCTACCTGTTCCAACCGTGGCAGGTGACAAACTTAAGCCGTTGACAGGAGACGGCCTAGACCAACAAGCTTGGTTAAGTTGTGGCTCAGCTACAATGAGGCAATGGTCAGGCCACGCCCAGGTCGACTAGAAGGAGCGAATGATTTCTCCAGATTGAGGCGACCTGTAAGGTTTCTGAGGTTCCTATAGGCTATAAATGACAATTTTTGAGCTTGAGAGAAGGAGGTGACGATTGAAACACCAAAGGTCTCAGCAACCTTTTTTTTTATTTTACCCCTCTTGGCCAACCCCCTTTTTCCGATCACCAGATCGAGCCCCGTCTTTCCATACACTCAAAACATATAAAAACAGCATGAAATCTTTATATACAGAAAAAAAAATGTAATATTCTGAATATTGCCACGTGAAGAGCACGAGAACCTATACATAGGAACAGAATACAATTATACTCGATTACAAGTAATTTAAACTACAAGTGACCTAATCCCGACTAGTCATCTCTAACAATATACATTTATATATATACATACTAGAAGTCAAATTTCCTTTAAGTATCCTCTTTGGCTTTTGGTGGAGCGGCTTCAATTAGGAGTTGATCTCCTTTTCTTGTTTTCTATCCAAAAGTAAGAAACAATACAAGTCTAATATGGACTTTGCCGATGCATGCCGCATTTGAGTACGCCAAAAATCAAGAGTCAAGATTTTCATATGTACTTTTGGATCGGGTTTGTTTACGGCGTCAAATTAAAGGTATAATTTAATAGACACCGGACAATTAGGTCTCTTAAGATGGGTTATCATCTCTGCTGTTTTTTTTTTTTTCTAGATGGATAGCAAAAAACTAAGTCTTCTATATAGTTTGAGACCATGCATGGACTTGTCCTTTTAAACTAAATTTTGTATGGAGAACCCTTTGAGCTGATGTAGATACATCAGGGCATGAAACTTTGAATTTGAAAACATTTAAGGTGGGGAAATTTTTGTCGTCTGCCAATCTTGACTGACCCATCAATATCTTGGGTTCCTAGCTTCTCATTTATTACAGTGTTAATAACACTTAAATTAATCTTTATCCGTGAACATTTAGGTGGCAGTTCTATGGACTTGTTACCTTAATCATCCAAATAATTTCAAAGTTAATGGTTGAATTCTTTTAATTATGCTTACTTGCATTTTACTTATTCACTTTACCCCGATGTATATTATCATATCATGTAAACAAATTAAATTAAATTAAAAGGCTACAGTATGTTGTCTCATTTCTTTTTGTGTAAATCTGAGCGAGAGTTTTGAAGACTAAATTGTTTTTTCCAAGATAAGCAAGGATAAATCATAATAGAGATGAGTCAATAAATTTTTTTTTTTTTCAAGGAGATGAGTCAATATTTAATAAATGATTTCTCAAGCCTCACAATTCATCAAACCCGACAACTGTTCTCAAAAGAAGTTTCAGGTAATATTACTCTCTCTCTCTCTCTCTCTCTCTCTCTGTCTGGTTTAGAGGTCTAAAGAACCAGGCCGACGGAGGAAGCACCGAAACGTCATCAATGACGAAAGCCTCGCAATTGTGTTGCGATCGCTTTCAATCCTTCCACTCATATCTAGAATTAAAGCGCACGGACAATTGCGTCATCAAATACGTCAACCACCAGCTGGTCCTTTGGAGGGCAATTCTCACCTGAATTTGCAATTAATAAAAGTTTATTCTAAAAAATAAAAATTCCAAACAAAGATTTAAAGTACCATCATTTTTTCAAATAAAAACATTGAATTGGACTTTATATCAAATAAAGGCATAAAATGGCTATATCGATCTCAAATATGAGCCTGAAGTGGCTACGATAGTTTTAATTATAAGCTTGACCTCGCCAGTCGCCGGCCAGCTAAATATTTCGATCGGTCGAGAATTTTTTTTGTCCAAATACAATTTTAATTTAAAATTATTTGTATTCTTTTCTTTTCTCCCTTCCTTTTTTTTTTTTTTTTTTTTTTTTAGCTTTTTGACCGATGAGGCGACCATCACCCAAATCTAGCAAGGATTGATCTCACTAATGGCCATAGGGCTATCCTCCCCTAGGGCCATCCCTTGCTAGGCATTTGCAAGGTGACCCTTGCCCAAATCTAGAGAGGGTTGGCTTGCCTATGACCATGAGGGCGGCCTCCCCAAGGCGACAGTCACCATCCCTTACTAGATTGGATGATGTTGCCTCCCTCACACAAGTTCGTCCCTCACTTGTAAGAGGGTGGCCCTTACTAGATCAAGCAATGATGACCCTTGCAATTCTGTCGAGACCTTGTGGAGAAGAAAGAAATTACTAGAAAAATAGGAAGAAAGAAAGAGAAAAGGAAAAAATTTAAAGAATGGTAAAGGACAAAAATGCTCTTGACCAGTCTAAAAGTCTAACTCTTATTTGAAACTGACATAGTTACTTCAATGTATTATTTGAAATAAGATTTACTTCAAGTCCTTATATAAGAAAATGATGGCACTTCATTCCCTTATTTTAAATAATGTCCATTTTGAGCCATTATTTGAAAAATGAAGGTATTTTAAGTCTTTATGTAGAATTTTTCCTTCTAAAAATGGCTTCACCTTATTAAAATAATTTTATGATGTGTTACCATATTGTTGTGTTCGGCTATAAGACACGTAGCAATGTGATTTGATACTATACATCTGTCAAATCGTAGAAGTGCGCACGACTTCAATAGCAATCTGGATGAATTTGAATTATAATCGAGCATGAAGTTGATAAACATTATCTGGAAATATAGAAAAATGGCTAAAATTTATAGACATCAGTTGCAGTAAAAAAACAAAAATTACAAGCATTATCATCCCATACATCAACTTTGGATTACGATTGAGTTAGCACAAAAATGTAATCAATATGATGTCTTCTCACGGTATGAGATTGATTTCAATTTCTTCTACTCATCTGTAAAATTGACGCATACGGACAATTGCGTCATTGAATACGTTAACCACCAGGTGGTCCTTGGGAGTAGGGGTGAGCGGGTCCAGGGTGGGTAGGGTCTAGACCTGGACCCTGTTCCCTACCCTGTTATAATCGGTTCTCTTTTTTTGGACCCTGTTCCCTACCCTGTTTTCATTGGACCCTGTTCCCCGCCCACCCTGTTTTTCCGATCCGGGAACAGGGTTGACTATGTTTATATTGGAGCCTATTTTGCAACCGCCCATCTATACGACTTCGAATTTTATTTTAATACGTGAAAAAATAACATAATTCTTCTAATTTATATTGAAATATTAAGCGTTATTAATAAATAAATTTCTACCTCATTTCGTATATATTAATCAAACCCTAGGTGGTTCACTTGAGATTAAGTCGCGATAATTTAGCAACTCTACTGGGGTTTTTCTTTGTGGATCACTCGGCAGGGGGCCTTCTTCGGTCCTTGGCAAAAAGAAACACAAAAAAAAAAAAGAGGAGAAAAAGCTTGAGAGTCAAGGTCAATGTCAGGAGGCAGAGGAGACATGGGCAGCGTAGAGAGGGACGTGAGGGAGACGTGACAAGCCAGCAGGGAGAAAAGAAAAAAGAAGAAATAGAACAGTGTACTGTCCATCTTCTTCACGGGCTCCCTCCGCACGCCATAACCGCTGACCGCTGCGCCTGCGTCGCCGCGGCCGCACCACCGCGCCACCGCCGGAGCCCCCTCACCTGCGAGCTCGCACCGCCACTCGTCGCCCCTACTGTGGCCGCGACGACCCGACAGCTCTGACCGCCCGAAGCTCCGTCGCCGTCGCCCTTGCCCCTGTGAAGCCGCCACTGCACCAGCACCGCCGCTTGGCTCCTCGCGACACCAGCAACCAGTGAAGCCGCAAGGTCGACAAGAAGGCGTACAATCCGGTTCTCAAACCGGTTCCCGAACGGTCCGGTCGATCCGGTTCCCGGGTGGGTAATCCCTCGGAACCGGTTCCCGGACCGGTTCAAACCGGTTCTGACTTTTGGGAACCGGTTCCCGGACCGGTTTCAATGGGAACCGGTTCCCGACCCTGTTTTCCGGGTGGGCCGGTCCGGGAACCGGGTTTACCCGGTCCGGTTGCACACCCCTACTTGGGAGGGGAATTCTGACATGAATTTGCAATTCATAGAGTTCTATCTAAAAATGGGTTCGCGTACGTTAATACACGGCACTACCTCATCTTTTGCAATTCTTTTACCATAATTACGATGGACAATTAGTAAAATAAATTTCTGACGTGTTCTAATATTTTGTATTCAATAATAAGATGGGTTGTAATGTGATTTGATACATTTGTCACATTGTAAAACTTTAATGTACTCGGGGCATCCGTGAGGATCATTAGTTTAGAAAAGACAAGTTCATGTGTCTTTCTTAACCTCACGTTAGATCCGGGTGGTTTTCTGCCTACGAGGGTTGCCTATAGTAATCTCCTAATTGAGAGGCCTGTTAGGCTGCATTTCTTATTTCAACATTGCTGGTACCTACCCATCTCGCATTCCTTATTGGTCAGTGCTTATTTTTTTCCCTCACCAACCAGCAAATACAAGAGGCATAGTAAAGTCTCTCACCTCATGTGGAATTCCTGCCTGTTTTTTCTCTATTGAACCTTTTAAGCACCTGCTCAGGTCCTAACATATGTTAATATACAGCACCACCTCATCTTTTGCAATTCTTTTACCTTAATTTCGATGACCAATCAATAAAATAAATTTTTGACGTGTTATCATATTTTGTGTTTAATTATAACAGGGGTTGTATTGTGATTTGATACATTCGTCACATCGTACAAAACTTCAATGGGCAGCTTCCGCTGAATTTGAATTATGGTTGAGCATGAAGTTCTTTGAACATCATTTGGAAATATAGAAGAATGGCTAAAATTTACAAAAGAACATCACTTATAGCAAATTAAAAATAAAAATAACAAGCATATTTATCCCGTACATAAATATTTGTCGATTAAAGAATTGACCATAATCAGACACATAATAATTGTACACTCCAAATTGCCTGTTAGCTGGGCTTGAGGCCCTTTAAATGAGCTTAATTGTATTGAAGTTTCAAAAACTTAATGATGGACAAATTAGAAAAATCAAATTCAAACAAACACATTCATTTTATGTGCCCACGAGAACGTGGTACCTATACATATTTTCGTTGAGATTCCAGCTCTCCGCTCATTTTCTGGATTGGATGTCCAATCCCCGAAAGCACTCGAAGGTGAATTTTTGTTTGGCTATAACAAAATAAAAAGAGTGAAATAGATGTATTAACGTGTTGAGATCTAGTAGCAAAAACCTAATAACTTCGTAGGGGAGATTACTAAGAAGGAGCCCAAGTGTAAGCTTATCAATATATTTGGGAAAATTGTCCAAAAAGTCTTAAACTTATTGCATTTTTGTCAATTCAATTATAAAATTTTTAGTTTTAGTAATGTAGTCCTAAACATTTTCACTTCTTGTCAATTGAGTCAATCTATCCAATTTTTGGCTAGAAAATGCCAACGTGGAGCCGGTAGTGTAATGTAGGATCTCCGGTGTTGACATGGACAACATTTAATATATTTTTAAATTTTTAAATTATTTTTCTTTTCTTTTTGGCTTTCTTCTTTCCTTTTGCTAGTGCCGGCCATAGCTAAGCAGCTAGCCTAGCGCACCACAGGTGAGGCCAAGCTGAGCGAAGGCGAGCCTTAGCGAGGGGAGCCCTCGCCCAAGCGTGACTTGGTGAGGGTCGGCCTGCCAAATCTGGCCTAGGCTAGGCCAACACTCACTTGGGCAAGGGCAAGCCCTAGCGAGGGCTCCCCTTACCAAATCTGGTTGGATCGGCCCTCGCCTAGGGTAGGGTAGCCTTGCTAGTGTTGCCTTTGCCTGACCGATGCTCAGGGAGGTCGCCCTGGCCTAGGTGAAGGCTGGCCTTGCTAGATTTGGCCTAGGTGAGGCCAACCCTTGTTGGGCCATGCCTGGGTGAAGGCTCCCCTCACCAAGGCTTGCCCTCACCCAACCAGGCTTGTGGCCGACAAGGCCAATTGGCCAGCCGTGGCCTATGGGCAGTGGTAGGCCACTCGAAAAGGAAATGAAAAAAGCCAAAAAGAAAAGGAAAAATGAAGAAGAAGAAGAAAACCAAAAAAAAAAAATGCAAAAAATATTAAGATATTATTAAAATTTGTCCACGTTGGCACCGTCGGTCCTACATGGCACCGCTGGCATCCACGTTATCATTTTTTGGGCAAAATTAAGTGGATGGACTTAATTGGCAAGAAGTGAAAATATTTAGGACTAAATTGGCAAAATAAAAGGTTTATGATTGAATTAATCAAAAGTATAATAGGTTTATGACCTTTTGTACAATTCTTCCGAACATATTTAATTAGAATCATTTTTATCTAAGATCTTAAGCTAATGAGTTATGAGCTAATTTTGATGTATTAATTACTTCACACCATATTAAATTTTCAATGTATGACTTTTTTAAACTTGTACATGTAAAATTATCAAAAGAGTTCCATGGCATACAGCTTTGATCATTATTATGAGAGGTGTTTGATCCCTGTGGAACGCAAAATTGAGATAGGGTTGATATTGCTTACAAATTACATGACAAATGTCTCAAACTATATAGGGCAGGAGGGATGAACATTGAAAAGAGCATTGTACAGAGCTGCAGTCAAAATTTTCGTGATCCAAATATAATTGATGTGATTATAATGATTAGTCTTCAATTATAAAACTGAACAAATCCATGATACTCCAATAGATTACGCCAACACTTTTCCTTCGAGGCTTCTAGGAACAAGGATTTGGCTTCTAGTCTCTATTTTATAAATATGAAGAACCTCCATTAGCAATTTGTAACACGAAACAAAGCATAAACAATGGAAAACATAATTCTGTTGGACCTGAGTAGGTCGTTAAAAGTCTCAAGGAGAAAAGACACTACCTAGGGGTGAGAGACCCTGCTTTGTCTGGACTTTGTATTCCCCTCCCATCGGGAAGCCAAAAACTTGATAGGGAGCTGGAGGTGTCGGGAGCCAAGTCCCCAAGGCATTGTATCTAGGGAATCCAAACAACTCGCAGTCACTGTATATAAAATGGATAAGCACTGATAGACCTAGAATGGTCATTCAAACTGCCTCCTAGTTTAAGGGGGAGGTAAGAAGGGAACCATGTAACTATGTCCTTTCTTACTAAACTTTAGGCTAGCCCTTGGTTCTTTATGCTTGACACGAAGCAAAGCATAAACAATGGAAAACACAATTCATTGTGTGGTCCTCCTCCCTGCCCTCTCTTTGGTTATTCTCTACTTCTTCCGAACAAGAGAACCCAAAAATCTTCCCCCATCCCCTCCTCTCCCCATCATTGGCCACCTCCACCACTTGAAATTGCCCCTTCACCAGACCCTCCACAGCCTCTCCTTTAGATATGGCCCCATCATGACACTCCAGCAAAAGTGTAATAGGTTTAGGTCTTTTTAGATAATTTTCCCCAACACATTTAATTAGACTCATTTCTTTTAAGATTTTAAGCCAATGAGTTATGAGCTAATTTCGTTGTGTTAATTACTTCACACCATTTTAAATTTTCAATGTGTGACTTTTTTAAACTTGTACGTGTAAAAGTATCGCGTACAGCTTTGATCATTATTATGAGAGGTGTTCGATCCCTGCGGAAGGCAAAATTGAGATGGAGTTGATATTGCTTACAAATTACACGACAAATGTCTCAAACCATATAGGGTAGAAGGGATTAACCTTGCAAAGAGCATTGTATAGATTTGAAGTCAAAATTTTCGCGATCCAAATATAATTGATGCGATTATAATTATTTGTCTTCAATTATAAAATTGAACATATCTATAATACTCCAATAGATTACGCCAACACTTTTCCATCGAGGCTTCTGGGAACGAGGATTTGGCTTCTGGTCTCTATATTATAATTATGAAGAACCTTTATTATCAATTCGTAACATGAAGCAAAGCATAAACAATGGATAACATAGTTCAGTTGGACCTGAGTAGGTTGTTAAAAGCCTCAAGGAGAAAAAACAGCACCCAGGGGTGAGAGACCCTGCTTTGTCTGGACTTCATCTTCCCCTCTTATCGAGAAGAAAAGAACTTGGTAGGGAGCTGGAGGTGTCAAGAGCCAGGTCCTCAAGTCATTGTATTGGGAGAATCTAGATGGCTCGCCATCACTGTATATCAAACAGAGAAGCATTGGTAGACTAGGAACGGGCAGCCAGACTGCTTCCTAGTTTAAGGGGGAGGTGAGAAAGAAACCATGTAACCATGTCCATTCTTACTAAACCTTAGGCTAGCCCTTGGTTCTCTATGCTTAACATGAAGCAAAGCATAAACAATGGAAAACACAATTCATTAGGTGATGCCCCCTCTCTAGTTATTCTCTACTTCATCTAAACAAGAGAACCCAAAAATCTTCCCCCATCCCCTCCTTCTCTCCCCATCATTGGCCACCTCCACCACTTGAAATTGCCCCTTCATCGCCCCCTCCACAGCCTCTCCTCTAAATATGGCCCCATCATGACACTCTAGTTCGGGGTTCGCTAGGTGGTGGTCATGTCATCGCTGCCGTTGGCCAAGGAATGCTTCACAAAGAATAACATTGTGCTTGCTAACCGCCCCAAGCTACTCACCGAAAAGCACCTTAGCTACGACTACACCACTCTTGTCTCGTCACCCTATGGTGACAAGTGGTGCAGTCTTTGAAAGATCGCCACCATTGAGGTTCTCTCATCACACCACCTCAACGAGCTCTCCCACAACCAGAGGGAGGATATCCAACGGCTGATGCTCCAGTTGGCCTGGGGAGAGTTCAAGTCCCATCCCTGGGTCGAGCTCAAGACTTTCTTCTTGGAGCTGACATTCAACACCATGATGAGAATGATTGCCGGGAAACGGTGTAAGAGTTTTCCTAATGTGGGCTATATTAATTGATATTATAATTTATCATTTTACGAAGTTGGTCTAAGATCGGATAGAAGGTTTCTTAATTAGTTTAATATGGGGCTGGCTAGTATGGACCGAGTTGAGTCTAGTCCGTAATAAGAGGACTTGGCGAGAAACTTTATAAATAGTGCTTAAGTATCTCATCTAACCCTAACTCTCACAATTATCCTCACAAATGAGCGTTTACTTTGTGCTATAGGAAGAGGGGGCTGTCTCATTAAGCTAGTGATACAAAGGGTAATAGATGAGAAGAACTTGCCTTTGGAACGTTGTTTTCCGCTTCCGCATCAAGAACGATGGATTCTAAAACAGGTGGGTTAATTTTTCTATTTGATTATACATGTTCTTGTTCTAGTTATGGAAATTGTGGGATTGCATGTTTTAGAGTCTAACATGTGATATCAGAGCCTTCATAGATTAGAACACAAACGTGTAGTTTTTTGCCCTTTTCCGTGACTTTTTTGTGTAGCAAAAATCATTTTTTTTAATATATAAACAAAGAGAACTTGACAAGACGAGAAAAACTGTGGGTGGTGTGCCACCGGGGGAGGCCGCATGTGCCCCCATGCACAACCACACGCCATTGAGGTGTCAAGCACACGGCACATGTGCCGTCATGAGCCTTTATGCCCGCTCATGAGGGGCATGGCTTGCATGTGCACTGCACGTGCTAGGGCTGACGTCATCTAAACTCACCAACCCAGCAACCCGTGAGACCTAACCCTTTGACTCGATGACCTGAACCCGTTAACCCACCCAAACCGGGTTATCATTGTCACGACCCCAACTCCATTCCCAGGGTCACAAGCAGCAAGGGTTATTTTCATGACGTCCTCATCATGTCATTGCCTCATTTCTCTTTATCTTTTCATTAAGCACATGCGGAAATGTACATACAACACTTGGACAAAAACAAGCAGCTAGGAAAATAACCATTTACAAACACACAATTACATTAGCTATGTTTACAAGCTCTTCTATCACATGCCGTTATATTTACAACTACCACATCTTCAAAAGTTCGGGGTAAATCTTAACTCCTCTAGCAAGATTACAACTCCCAAAATTGACATGAGACTTCCATGCCTACAAGACTAAAATGATAAGGGGTGAGTTTTGGGGAAACTTAGTAAGTAAAACTACTAATTATCTACTAGGAAGATATCTCATCATCAAAATCTAGTTGGTACAACACTCACAATGCAATATCGATGGCAAATCATTAGCAAACTTATTGCTACACACATGCAGATGCCCATTGCAACATACTTCAATGCATGCTTACCTTCAGCTTGTCAATGAGCATATTAACATATCATACTTATGCATATAATGGCACTAAGAGAACATGAAGCGCAATATGCGATAACTAGGCTCGGTGAAGTTGGGAGCTCTAAAATTTTATGGGATCATTGCCAATTATTTTTAAAAACTCAAGGAGTTAGATAAAAATATGGTTTAATAATTAAATAATTTTATCAATCACCCTTATATTTAGTCTGATTTTTTTTTTTAATCTAGTACTAAGCATAGATATATTTAATTGGGAAGCAAATGGGGCCTAGAAAAATTTGTACTCAAGATCTCTTGTTCTGATAATATATAAAATTTTGTGAGATCGCTGCAAACAATTTTAAAAGTTTAAAATTAGATGGATGCATGATTTAACATTTAAATATTCTACTATACCAAAAAAAAACATTTAAATATTCTAAGGAGCGAAGATAGACACCTTCGGCAAAGAAACAGGGAGCAAGCGAAGAGGGAGAAATGGAACAACTTTCTATGCTTTGAGGAAGGAAAAAAAAAAAAAAAAACAAAAGATGAAATGATGAGGGAGAGAGAGCAGAGAGAATGTCAGTAACGGAGGGACAAGAAAAGTAAAAGAGAGTTTTAAAAAGGTCCGATGGGTGGGATTCTTATGAATACATGGCAACCACCGAATGGAATGGTCGATCGCTAATATGGCAAATCAGGCCTAGCAATGTTTTCTCGTTCTGGCTAAATTTTAACAACAAAAGGGTTGAAGCGTGTCCAACCAAAAAACAGAAAAGTAGAAGGGTGGGGTTGCGTGCCCTGCTTGAGCGTTTGGCGTATTCTGGAAAATCATCGTTTCCTTTCAATCTCTTTTACTTTTCCAAGGTAACGGTATCCTCATCAAATTTGATACGCAATATGATCGATCTGGTCAAAGGTCATAAAGTTCAATGCCTAGCGGACACAGGCAGCCAAATTATACCCAACAAATTTGAGTCAGAATCTCCTTCTATCTTTTGACATGTATATTTGATCATTGTCTCTATATATACAGACAGTACCTTGTGAAGAACCTCCATCGACAAATTATTACACGAAGCGAAAAAGAAAACATGGAAAACACAATCCTCTATGCGGTCCTCCTCCCCGTCCTCTCTCTAGTTATTCTCTATTTCTTCATAACAAGAGAACCCAAGAACCTCCCTCCATCCCCTCCTTCTCTCCCTATCATTGGCCACCTCCACCACTTGAAGTTGCCCCTTAACAGGACCCTTCTCAGCCTTTCCACTAAGTATGGCCCCATCATGACCCTTCGGTTCGGGGTCCGCCGGTTCGTGGTCGTGTCATCACTGCCGCTGGCTGAGGAATGCTTCACCAAGAATGACATCGTGCTTGCCAACCGCCCAAAGCTGTACATTGGCAAGCACCTCGGCTTCAACTACACCACCCTCATCTCGGCGCCCTATGGCGACCATTGGCGTAACCTCCGGAAGATCGCCACCATCGAGGTTCTCTCGTCGCACCGCCTCAATTTGCTCTCCCATGTCCGGAGGGATGAGATCCGGCGGCTGATGCTCCGTCTGGCCCGGGGCAGGTTCCAGTCCCACCACAGGGTCGAGCTCAAAACTCTATTCTCAGAGCTGACGTTCAACATCATGATGAGGATGATTGCGGGGAAACGGTACTACGGTGAGGGCTTGACCATCGACGAGGCCGAGGCAAGTGAGGCGAGGAAGCTGATTAAACAGATTGTTGGGAGTGGCGGGATAAGTTACGTTGGCGATTTCCTGCCCATACTAAAGTTGGTCGATTACAATGGGGTCAAGAAGAGGGTGGTTGAGCTGAAAGAGAAGATCGATGCGTTCATTCAGGGCTTGATCAACGAGCACCGGAGGAAGAAGGGTGACCCAGAGCTCGCAGACAGCATGATCAGTCATCTTCTGCATCTACAAGAATCTCAGCCGGAAGACTACTCGGACTTCATGATCAAAGGGCTTGCCTTTGTAAGTGTTGTTTCTTATTTCTACATCTGCTTTTTTTTTTCGTTTTCATTTTCACTGGACAAATCCTGCGCCCCAGCCCCCGCCCACGCGGCCCGCTTCCCTCGTGAGAATTCTCGCGGCAAAGTTGCCGTGTGTCTTGTCAGTCGTCCATTCTTGCTAACTTGATATATGTCGTCGGTGGTTGCATTAAAATATTACCAATGACAACGGTTGAATTGAGTCGGGCAACTTACACATGCCCAAAGTCACGACCGCCTAGAATTGACCGCTTTATATTGCTTTTGTTTTGAAGATTTAGAATGCACTTCCACCACAAATGATGATAATACTTGCAATGATGGTGAAAAATCTTAGGTTTCGTTTTTCAATAAACAGAAATACGTCGCTCTCTCTCTCAAATATACTTAAATTTTGGGTAGTACTATTTTACAGAATAAATGTCTAACCCGTAGTTGCCATCAGTATTGTCGTTTTTTTGCACATGTATTGTCAGTTTTCCTCAAGACTGAATTTCGATTGGGCGGATGTTTGTGGTGCTGGGCAATTAAGTCTCACCCCACCACTTGGAGCAATCCCTTTCTGTGTTCTTCGTAGAAGATAATGATGTTTCACATAGATTTAGATGAAGGGTCCTAGTTTTTCTGATTTTGGGAGTTCATAAAAGGAGCAGATTTGGATGTGGGTTTTTGGGATTGGCTTACCCACGAATCTGCTCAACCAGACCTTGCCTGAATTAATTGACCCCAAAAACAACACTTTCCTTTTTGGTCGTTTGGGTTCGTAATTGAAGGGGTCGGTTATCAAATGGAGCAAAGGAAAAAAAGGAGAGACTAATAATGTATGGAAGGCAAAAAAAAAAAAAAAATGGTAATAATGATTGATTGAGTTGAGTTGATTTGATTTGGTTTGGTTGCAAATTTTCAAATAGGATCTGACTTTACTTTTTAAAAGATTAGGACTTGATTGCATATTCTGCAGAATGTTTAGGACTATTGGTGCAAATGCCAATCTATATGTCAAGTTGGGACAGCTTATTAAGACTTCAAAGTCAGCAATAAGAGAGGCCAATTTTTTATTGAGATTTACTTTTTGTAAAATGGTCAGCACTCTTTCCTTCTAGATTTTCTCCATGAAATCATATAGGTTTATGCACCTTCACGACCATATACCAATTATAACTAGTGATTATCTTACCAAGGTATGATTAGTTAAGACATCGAAAGATCCCTATTCGAACGGCGTTGATCAAAGTAGTCTAATGATTGGCAAAAATTACGTAAAGAAGCTGATTTGTAGGAAATAAATTTTCATTACTGGGGGGCCTATAATAAAGAAACTGACTTATTTTGTTTTATTCATCATTTGAAGTCTTATTTTCTCGACTTTTAAAGTTGATTTGCGCAATAACTTTTTATACATGTACAGGTTTTGTTAGTTGCGGGAACAGACACATCATCGCTTACATTAGAATGGATAATGGCAAATTTACTAAACAATCCTGAAAAGTTAGAGAAGGCCCAAAACGAGATCGATTCTGTTATTGGCCATGATCGTCTGGTAGAAGAATCGGATGTTTCGAATCTACCTTACCTTCAGTGCATCATCTTAGAGACCCTTCGACTAAACACCACGGCGCCACTTCTGGTCCCGCACGCGTCATCAGCTGATTGCACCATAGGTGGATACTTTGTTCCACGCGACACTATTGTAATGGTGAATGCATGGGCTATTCACAGAGATCGTGAGTTGTGGGAGGACCCATTGAGCTTCAAGCCTGAAAGGTTCGAGGGCAATGGCGGTGAAAAACAACGAAAGCTGATATTGCCTTTCGGGCTAGGACGAAGGGCATGCCCTGGTGCAGCCCTCGCTCAACGGGTCATGGGGTGGACATTGAGCTTGTTGATTCAGGGTTTCGATTGGAAAAGAGTGAGCGAAGAAAAGATTGACATGACGGAAGGCCCAGGAACCACAATGCCAAAGGCAGTACCATTAGAATTAATGTGTAAAGTACGCCCTTGTATGAAGAAACTTGTCCCTAAAGATTAAGTTGGTCGTTTAGTTTGTGCTAACTGGTTGGTTGGCATGCAATGTTGTATGTAGTAAGAGTCTACATCCATTCTATGACTTTCAACTTTTTTGTATTTACATCATTTTCCAATCTATTTGTTTTCAAACATTATAATATGGAGGTTCCTAGTGTAAAGAAGAGATATGGTGCTGATGGCTACAAATTGTACTTATTTGAACCCAGTATTACTTAAACAACTTTATCAATTCTGAAATTATAGGTTTAGAGTATCTTTTTTCGTACTTTAATTGTCTCTTGCTCTTGCAAGGTCACATTCTGCCTTCTTCTTGCAATTTTATTTCTTTTCTTTTTCCACATTTTTGCCTTTGGGCAAGTTACTTGTCTCGAATTATCTTTCTACACATTTAGCACAAGAATATGCCTTTTCCAATTTTTCTTTGGAAAATAGTCATAGAAAGATAATTAGTTGCTAAATTAGTTACACACTAATGTTCTACAAATAAAATTGCGCGCCCTTATTCAAGAGCACAAATTTACTGCATGATTTAGCATATTCATCAATTTTAATGTCTTGCTTACTAGCTTATGATGTACATCAGCAAGTAGCAATAGTATATGCGCCCCAAGATTCCCAGGGTATTTTTTCGTTGTTGAAAGAGACAAGTCATTTTGTTTTATTCAACAATAGTACGTAGTGAACAATGATGGCAGGACTCAAAACATGAAAGGCTAAGGAGATTGAGGGGGCTTGGAAAGCCAATTAGAGGGAAGGTTCCTATTTCAGTGGGTGGGCTTTGGCTGCCAAATCTTAGCTTAATTGGCTTCCCGTGGATAATGGGCTAGGGACACGTCATTTTATTGGGCCAAAAGACTGCAACACTCCATAAAGAGTTGCTGGATAACCCATGAGCTCTAGTTCACTCCTGATATGTCAATAAATACTAATAGGTTACCAATTGACAAGTAGATGTATAGAGCAACTCGAGAGAGTTGAGTTTGTGTCTCCTTCAGAATCGATAATAGGGGTGTGCAAAAGAACCGAAAACTGTCTGAACCAACTGGAACCAGACTAGAACAATTTCCATGGGGGTTGGTCTAGTTCCCGGTTCCAATTTAGTGAAACCGATGAGTACCAGTCCGATTCCTAGTTCCAGGCGTGGAACCACTCGCCCATGTGAGACCGGTATATATCTATATAAAAAAAATTCCATCTTATTATTTTTTTATAGTTTTCTACGAAATATATATGTGTATATATACATATATATATGTATGTATGTATGTATGTATGTATGTATGTATGTATGTCTGTATATTTGTAGTTATTGGATATTTTTGACTAATTTTGTCTCTTGGGTATGTAATAGGATTAACCCTTTACTTTTTTTTAATTATTATTCTAATAATCCATTTACTTGCTTTTTCAAACAAAACAAAATAAACAAACGTAAAGGAATGAAAGAACAGATTGGAGATATTCATAAGAGCCAAAGGCTCGTTTTAAGAGTATAATTAGGTCTCTCCTTAGCCACTTCCATGATTAAATTAGGTTAACCTTGAAAATAGATGAATCAAGCGATTAATAACTTCTGTGGTAATTAGGACTTTTAACATGGAGTCTAATTCTCCACATGTTTTTGATGTTGGAAAATCTTAAGAGGACTACACCATAACCTTCAAAGAAATTAAGTTTTTAGCTAACGAATATTATCTATTTGTTTTGCCTTAAAGTTTTCAATCCTTAATCAAAATTAATTGCTTCCAATTTAGCCCAAATATAAGGCCGAATAAGATTTGTAGGGATTAGAGATAAGTTATATGGATCCACCCGAGAACCGAACATGGACTCATCCAAGAATCGAACTAAACTAGTGGTTCGGTTCCTAGGTAGATCCATGGACCAACGGGTGGGTCTCGATTCCAATTTTCTGAAATCGGTCCTTGGTGGGCAGTTGCTAATTCCAAGGTGGGAATCGTTCACCTGGATCATGCTCACCCCTAGTCAATAGGCATGCTTCACAATAAGGGTTTCGAGTTCCAGAACTAAAATTGCTTTGTGCTTGAGTGCAAATCCCATAATAATTGTCTCGGCGAACTCCCTCAATTGAGTCCTTTGGATTGCCGTCAAGTCGAGAGCAATCGACATTGAATTTCCAGCTTCCTTTGTCACACCCTGAACCTCGAGCACGTGCTCATCCCTCAGTGGTCAATAAAATTTGCGACGTCCCAAGATGTGTCGCTGACCCATTTATTTTAATGCACATACGGAAGCGAATTACTAATCCCCTGACATCAACAGCATGAGATAGAAAGGCAAAAAACAGATTCACAAACAAAACATGATTTTATATACACACTGAGTCAAATACAAAAGTCAACAACCAAAAGTCTACAAAAGACCAACTCTCAAAAGAAGCTCTCCTATTTGACCTACACCTCGGATCCCCTCAGCTCGGCTCCAGATCCTCCACCCTACGGTCCTGAAAAAAATTGAGCCCACGATAGGGTGAGATATAAATCTCAATGAGTTCACGCTCTAAACCCTGATTAGAATGGTAATACGCCTAGAGGCGTTCTAACCACACAACCACACAACCGTAGAGACTTACCTCTTCTCAGATCCTCCCTGTAGGTTAGCACAATTCATATCACAAATAGCCACAAAAGCATGAACATCAAATAAGCTCATCAACTGGAACACCACACTCAAATTCAACCCAGTACAAATGTCCTGATTATAGGGCCAAATCGTTATGACACATCCCATATCGTGCCACACAATTTTGTCCCATAATCTGGAATGTTTAACTCAATTAATCATGTGTTCCTAGTTTTGATCTCAACTTATAGCATGGCCTACTTGTTGTTCGGCGGTCTTCTGGCATAGCCAGGCGTCGTCTCACCCCATTGAGCATGGCTACGTCTTTCTTAGACGGCTTTCCTGAAGGAGCAAAGGTCTAGAATCTACTGCAATTGGCTTCCATTATCCAGGGGCATCCCATATAGGGGCAACGTCCAGCTCAATAGCTCAGGACGGGTTCTCTTAACCAACACGCGATCATTCAAATGGTGAACCTAGCCTATTTTTTTCGTATTAGAAATACACGGTAAAATAGTAGTGTATAGGGTACACGATCAACTCGACCTAGAAAAAGTGATATCCTCTAATTTAAAATCCCACTATTTTATATAGTAATAAATTCATTTTCGATGTTAAAGTCTGACACTCGGGATTTTCTGAATAAATATCAAAATTCACAAATTTTGGAATAAATGCCAAAATTCTAATCAACACTCAATTTGCATAAATTAACACCCACTTGCATAAATTGAACATACCATTGCAATTAGCATGAAATTTTGGTCATTGGCTATCTCGGTCTAATTTTTGGAAAATATTAAATAATTAAATAATTACCAAAATTAATTAAATAATTCAATTTAAATACCAAAAATGCTAACTTAGGCCGGAAATGCTTAACTAACCGCCTAAATGGGCCGGGAAAATTCTCGAACCTATATAGATAAATAATACATCCTGTCTAATCCTTAATTAATCTATCTAACCACCTAACATGCATAATTGAATAATTAAATTGCTAATATAATCAAACTAACTACCTAATCCCTAATTAACTTAAACTAAACACTCCTTAAGCATAATTTAATTCCCTAAGCAAATTTTAGAGAGTAAACTCACCAGTTTTGCGATCCGGTGAGTCCACGATGACGGCAATGCAGAGATGGGCGACAAACCTCCTAGTGGCAACACCAAACAAGGCCCAGAAGGGCTCGAAAAAGCCACACAAAGTCTCAGCTAGGTTGAGATCTTCGGCTTCTACTCCTTGGACCGAGGGGCTGTTTAAGCGGTTGGTTGAGGTTGAAACAGGCCAGGCGGCGATGACGGGCTGCAGTGGGGCTAGGCGGGCAACGACGCAGGCTAACGGTGATGGGAGGTCTCAACGGCGGTCGGGATGGCTCGGGACAGAAGCTAGTCTCGAGCTGGAGGCAAGACAGCAAGGATGCACAACTGGGCTCGCGGTTGGCGTGTGGGCGCACGACGGGTGGCGAGGGAGCTTTGGTTGCTTCAGGGAACTGGTTGATGGCAAGGGGGAGGGGCTAGCTTCGTTTCTTTGGTTTTCCTCCAGCTCTCAATAGCACACCAATGGCAAAAGGAGCTGCTGAAGGGAGAAGATGGCTGCTGGTCAAGGGGGGCCACCAAAATATCTTGAATTCTCAAGTGGCTGCCCCACCACCTTGGTTGTCTTCCTTAGCCCATTTGCAGCTACCAAAGCTTTCTCAACAAGCCTCCAAGTGGTCCAAATGTTGCACACCACCAACACCTAGGAATTTTGTGCAATCCCCCTTCAATTTCATTCAATTACCCTTCCAATCTCTCTCAAATGGACTCAATTTGATATCCATAAATCCCACCAAGATGCCCACACATGAATTCACATTTTTCCTCGCCCATTTGTCCAAGTTGAATCCCAAAAACGTGACCAAAAATGGTCCATTGAATTTTCTCAATCCAAAACGGCCCTACTTTGAATTTTTGCCAAAAATCCTAGTTTGCAGAAAAATCTTTGGAAGGTGAGTCGACGTTCTTAAAATGAATCGTAACATGATAGAACTTTCAATTTCTGAAATCGGATTCAAATTCGCGGTTAATTTCAATTTGATGCGATTTTAGTGTGACCTAACCTATCGAGTAGCTTTTAAGAATTTTTGGTGCAATCGACCTGTGGTTGATTATTTTTTAGCCACATTGTATATCTTCGACACATTGGTGACTCTCGGTTGTCGTGAAATCTCGAGGTCTCAAATATGGACACTAGATACAGAAATGACAGAAAAATCGATCTAGTGCCGTTCGACAGAAATTTTGCAATTAGGTGGAATCACCCACACACTAATCACATACCTCTATCGAATCGACCTATCTCTGGTTTCTGATCAATTTTGATAGTGCTATAATGACCTTTGCAGATTAGCATAGTCGAGCAATCTATTCCCGGTCGAATTCTCATGTCTATTGCATTTAGATTCCTTAATGGCTTCACCTGATAGGTCATGAATAGCCAAACCTGAAATTTCAGGATGTCACACCAAACGTCGAAGTGAATTTGATCAAAGAGACCATGAGAGATAGATTCACTAAAATTAAATGGCAATGGATGATGTTTTTCTAAAAAATAAGGTGGGCAATCAAAACATTTATTGTCAACAAAACTTAAATAACCACTAGAAATAAAAAAAATCATCATCTAGAGGAAGAAGCATGAGCCAACTGAGAATGACAAGTTTCAGATGCTACTATGGTAGCATAACTACCGAAAGAGCAGGGAATTTTAAGGTAACAAGCTCAACCAGGGGTCCCACCCTATGGCCTGTTTCAATGGTTGTCCCATCTATGGACCGCGCACATGATAATTATGACAAAAGAAGTGAATATTGAAACCAAGTTCACACAATTGTCCTATAGAAATCAAATTTAGTAAGAGTTTAGTAATTAGGAAAATGATAGTAAGCAAAAACTGGATGTTAAACTCATTTGTGAATTATCGGCTATGTGAATAGTAGAAGCATGTGAAGTGAAAGATTTAATTGAAACAAATTAGAATTTGAAGTCATATGATTGTAGAAGGTAGAGTTCATGAATAAGACTACTTGGAGTGACAAATGTGGCAAAAGTACTAGGGACAAACGAGCTAGAATTTCCAAATTCTCGAAAAATGGAATGAAGATCCTCTGAAAATAGAATGACAAATAATCTACTTAGAAAAGAATTTATGGTAGCAATAGTAGCAGATGGACTTCCACGTGGATCTCCAATTTTGGGTCAATTGTATAGCCTTGTAGGTTGCGTAGGTTGTAGTCAATAGCAAGTGGCCATTAAAACTTCAATTTACCCATGATATATGCTTTACCGATTTAAACAAAGCAAATTGAACAAGGAATGTAAAAGAAAACAGTACCTAGCCGTCGGATGTGGAGAAACTAAGGTAACAAATGGACTCAACACCTAGAACAAGCCAAAAACAGGTTGAACCAATCAGAAAAGTAATTAAATCGGTGTGGTCATTGCCCATCAATGGTGGTCAACCACAATCAGCATCGGTCAAAGATGGTCAATAATCAACAATCTAGGTCAACGATCAACGATCCAAGGCTAACATGGACTGTTGACGTGGTGAGCGCTGAAGTGATGGAAGATGTGTCTTAATGACGTGGTAGATGACATCATCAATGATATCAGCAGAGTCGATTGACGTGTGGCATGTGAGGATGACATCACCGATGACGTCTCTCTACACGGCTGTTCATAGATAAGGTATGTGGGTGCATGTATCTCACGTGCAGAGACTTCTGTTGGCACACTTGAATCCACCGAGCCCCACATCTTTGAGTACAGATTTCAACACTTTCTGCCGATTTTTTTTTTTTTTTGATGAAATAAACCCCACTATCAACCTCATTGTATTTTGACAAGTCACTTACCGGCGATAGTGTCTGGATCCATTGACAAACGTGCCTTTACAGTCCATGTTAGCCTTGGATCGTTGATCGTTGCTCCTTCATCGGACCCTCCACAGCCTCTCCTCTAAATATAGCCCCATCATGACACTCTTGGTTGGGGTTTGACAGGTGGTGGTCATGTCATCATTACCGCTGACTGAGGAATGCTTCACGAAGAATAACATTATGCTTGCTAACCGCCCCAAGCTACTCACTAGCAAGCACCTTAGCTACAACTACACCACTCTCGTCTCGTCACCCTATGGCGATAGGTGGTGCATTCTCCCAATATTGCCACCATTGAGGTTCTCTTGTCACACTGCCTCAACGAGTTCTCCCATAATCAAAGGGACGAGATTCGACAGTTGATGCTCCGGTTGGCTCGGGGTGAGTTCGGGTCCCAGCCTTGGGTCAAGCTCAAGACTCTCTTCTTGGAGCTGACATTCAACATCACGATGAGGATGATTGCTAGGAAGCGGTATGAGAGTTTTCTTAATGTGAGCTACATTAATTGATATTATAATTCACTATTTTACGGGGTTGGTCTAATGTCAGATAGAACAAGTAGTGTGAATTGTCTCACTGATTTGCTTTGCTCTTGTTAGTGCTTAAAGATCTCGCCCTTTCTTTCATATTTTCCTTTTATTTCTCTTCTGTTGATCGACCTTTCTCATTATTTTCCAAAGAGAATATCCTTTTTTTTTTTTTTTTTTACGCTCTTTCCCTCATAACTAAATTCCCTTTGTTGCCAAAATAAAATGGAGACAATCTCCTTTGCTTCCCTATTATCACTAGCACATTTTTTTGCCCCTTGTTAAACATAATCAGGAGGAATTAATTCCTTCGATCATGCTAGCTAAAATTTGTTGAAGAAAAGCATATAAGAATTCTCTAATTGATTGGTTAGACCTAATTCTTTTTGCTAGAGAAAAGTTGAAATCTCTCACACTCTTTTGTTTTTAATTTTATCTCATGTTAAATAAGTGGCCGATTCCATTGGATTGGATTGGACTGGAACCGATCACCCCTAGCTTGCATCTCGTTTTTTCTTCCCAAAAAAGAAATAAGAATTCAATTTTGCATATTTAGCAATTGCATGAGTGGGAATATCCTCATCTTCATATATTTAGGGATTTACATCTGTATAAATATTTTTAATTTATATCTATATCTGGATGTCGCATGTTCATGCATTTTCGAATTTGCATTGATAGAGATATTCATATTTACGCATCTTTATATTGCATAATAGAATAGGATTTGCATCTTGTATAATAAAATTGTTCTGTAATTGCATAGGGGTTTTCCATGAATAAAAGCTACCATGTATATTTTAGAGTTATTATTTTGTTACTTTTTTATGTTTAATTCCACATTTTCACTCCATAAGGAGGGGGAAAATTATAATGTCTTACATTTTAGGGATATTGGGATGCATTTGACATAATAAAATATTAAAAAGATCTTTTTAGGATTACATTCAGACCAACCTTCCATAATTATACCGTTCACGGTAGATTTAATGTCCTTTAATTTAGCTTTTAGGAGAACATGTTGCATAATGTATGTGTGTGTGTGTGTGTGTGTGTGTGTATAACTGCCATTTTCTGCATTAGACTTAGGATTGCAAGATTTAAAAGATTTTAGCTGTATTTTCTTTCCATGTTTAAAATCACATCTTAGGAAAATAGTTTATGAAAGGCAGTGCTTTTGCACTGCACGTCCCACTTGCATATTTATTTTCCCTTCGCTCATATTGCACGTTAGAAAATTTAGTTGGACATTTTTAGACATTTTCTTTAGCGCTCAAGGAGATTTTATCCCAAGATAGGGGCATAATAATAATACCTTAAAAAATGTTAAATAAAGGCATGAAATGATGCCATTTTCTCTTTTTAAAAAAAGTCCGAAATAGTCATTATCTCAAACAAGGGCTTGAATCAGCCACTTAGACTCATATAAGGCCTAAAATAAGGTCATTTTATTAAAAGAGAGCCCGAAGAGATCACTTAGACCTAAATAAGGATATGAGCCCGCTAGCTGGCTGGCCAATTTTCGTTCTTTTTCTTTCTTCCCTTCACTGTACTATCTTCTTAATCCAAGCCATAAAAACACTTCTAAGAGAACATATCACCTGGTTTAGAGTGAGGCAAAATCTCAGTGTTCTAAAGCTGTCTTCACAGTTGCTCACAAAGGCAAAATCTCATTCGTCTCTCATCTCTATCTCGGAACTCCGTCTGTTCTTCCTCCCTCCCTCCCTACACCGCTGCTCCATTGCCGCACCAACGACCAAGTAGCAGACGAGCAGGCGAGCTACCATTAGGCCCCCCGTTTGATTCCCTTTTGGTTTAGCCTAAGTTGTTACATGAAATTGACAAGCTTCACGCCATTTTTGGTGAAGGGGAAGAAGCAGTGGTCGGTGAAATAGTTAACATTGTCAGAAACCGTGAGTTGTGTGAGTTTGGGAATCCAAGAATACAGAGGATGAAGATGAAGAATGATGATGATGATAGAGGATAAACTCAGTAGTGTTGCAAAAGGATCTGAACCAGAAGTATTCGATTCTCATTTCATTGTATCTAAGTTCTATGAACAAAGAGAAATCAAAGAAAAATACAGCAGATCAATTCTGAATCCTCTGTTCTTCACCACTCCTTCTACCGATCTCAATTCTCTCATTATATACTAATAGAAGCTAGAAGACTAATAACCAACTAAAACGAACTAACCGACTCCAACTAACAAACTTTACAGCTGATTATAACAGAGTAGCAAATCCGAGACTTGGCAATCCACGTCTTCGGCATTTGCATAATCTCCACCGTTGATAAGACTCGTTATCCATGTCTTCAGCTCATTTACTTCACGATAGTCTTCTGGTGATCTATATCTATCATAGTTGAGGATCTCCTGTGGCTGACTCTTGGCGTAGCAGAGTAAGACCGTCTTGATGTAGCAGAGTACGGTCTTGATCTTGATCCTCTAACGGTCTTGATCTTGATCATCTAACATCCCCCCTCAAATTGGGAAGGGTAAAAGATCCCATTCCCAATTTGGTTCGGAGAGTAAGATGAGACAATCGGGATAGTGACTTAGTAAATATATCAGCTAATTGAAGATGAGTAGAGATATACCGAACACGGATAGATCCGTAAGAAACTTTCTCACGGACGAAGTGAAAGTCAACTTCAATGTGCTTGGTTCGAGCATGTAATATTGGATTGGCGGTGAGAGAAATTGCTGATCTGTTGTCACAGTATATGGTTGTAGGTGACTGAAGGGAAATACCAATATCTCGTAGCACAAACGTTATCCAGGTGAGTTCAGCAGTGGTCGAAGCAAGTGCACGATACTCTGCTTCTATTGAGGATCTGGAAACAGTAGGTTATTTCTTGGCAGACCAAGATAGTAGATTGGATCCAAGAAATGTGCAAAACCCCGTTGTTGAACGTCGTGTAGTTGGACAACCAGCCCAATCCGCATCGAGAAACCATAGAGGTTTACCGAACTTTGAGAATGGAGATAGATTCCAAGATGTATAGTACCTTTGACATATCGAAGTACTCTTTTTAATTGATGAAAATCTCCTACAAAAGTAGGCTGTTGCATTTTTTGATAGAGAAGATTAGTAGCAAACGCCGTGTCCGGGTCGAGTAATGGTTAAGTATTGAAGAGCACCAACCAAGCTTCGTACTCCACAGTGCAGTGAGTTGATTTGCGGTATCAGCCATGGAAATTGATCGAAGTGGCGGGCGTTGAGATTGGTTTACAATCGGCCATATGAGCTCGTTTCAGCAAGTCGGTGGCATATTTTGTTTGACGAAAAGAGATTCTGTGAAGTTCGTTTGGCCTCAATGCCCAAAAAATAGTGAAGATACCCAAGGTCCTTCATATGAAAATGGAGGCTAAGTTTCTGAATGAGGGTAGTTAAGAGATGTGGTGAACTGCCGGTCAAGATGATATCATCAACATATAGGAGCAATAGGACCGTATGTGAGTCTCGTATGAAGAACAAATAATGATGGATCTTTGTCTGCGAAGAAACCACTTTCGAGTAAAAACTTGCTGAATTTATCAAACCAAGCTCTTGGTGCTTGTTGAAGACCATATAGAGACTTGTGAAGCAAACAGACATAGCTTGGCTGTTGAGGATTGATAAAGCCAGGTGGCTGTTCCATGTATACAGTCTCATTCAAATCTCCATGAAGAAAAGCATTCTTAACATCAAGCTGGTGTATTGGCCAGTGCTTTATCATAGCTAGAGATAGCACTATTCGAATTGTTGTGTGTTTCACAACTGGACTGAAAGTCTCAGTGAAGTCAAGTCCTTCTTCTTGGTGAAAGCCTTTGGCGACTAGACGAGCTTTGAGTCTGTCAAGGCCTCCATCTGATGTGAGTTTGGTCTTATATACCCACTTACAGCCTATCACATTCATCTGGTCAGTTCTAGGAATCAATGTCCATGTTTGGTTTTCAGCAAGAGCATCCATTTCTTCTTTCATAGCCCTGTACCAGGCTTCATTGGCTATGGCTGATTTGATAGACCGTGGTTCCATAGGAACTTGATAGTCACTGAATAAGCATACTTTGGATTTGGTTTTCGAATCCCAGACTTTAGTCGAGTCTGCATATGATGATTATTAACAGTACCTTGAGAAGAAGACATAGTGGAATTGGAATTGCAGTGCCCTTCATTAGAACTGCTTTCAGCTAGTAGATCATTGTGTGAAGATGAAGAGCTGGTAGTATATTGTCCCTGAGAGGTAGATAGATCTGTAGGCATAGTATCTATTGATGCCATGACAGATTGTTCATCTGTTATGCTCTCATTCTGCATAGTTCTTGAGGAAATGGTCTGAGATTGTTGTCTGTGACATAGATGATGATTATAGCAATCATGGAGATCAGGATGGATCTGGTTTTTGGCTGACTGATGAAAGGAACCATTGTCTGGTAACTTGGTTCTTGAGGGTTCGAGGAAATGTATTCCTTCAATCCATTGTTTGTATAGGTTTGTATACTGTCCATACTCATTGACCAGCTTCTTTATAAAAGGATAAGAATGCTCATCAAAAACAACATGCCTACTGATGTACACACGATTATTAGTTGGGACCAGACATCGATACCCTTTGTGCTGATTGCTATAACCCAAGAAGATACAGGGGAGAGATCGAGGATCAAGTTTATGACTTGCATATGGTCTCAGACAAGGATAGCATGCACAGCCAAACACCCTTAAATGATCATACCTTGGCTGTCTATTATGAAGTTTGTTATAAGGTGTGTCCATCTTCAGCTTTGGTGTAGGAAGAATGTTTATGATGTAATTAGCTGTCACAAATGCATCCACCCAAAATTTTAGTGGAACTTTTGAGTGATATAGCATAGCTAATCCCAGTTCAACGATGTGTCGATGCTTCCTTTCGGAGACCCCATTTTGTTCTGGTGTGTGAGGACATGATATAAGCTGTCTTATTCCATGGTGTCTCAGAAAATTTTGGAACCTATTGCTCACGAACTCTCCTCCTCCGTCACTCTGGAAGATTTTAATCTGATGATTATACTGTCGTTCAACTAACTTCTGGTATTGAACAAATATGTCATAAAACTCAGACTTCAACTTCATGGGATATAGCCAGCAATATCGAGAGAAATTGTCAACAAAAATCACATAGTATCTAAACTTTTGAAAAGAACAGACTGGTGATGGTCCCCATATGTCACAATGAATTCTTTCTAATGGAAAACTTGATGTAGAATCCGATAAAGGAAACGATAGAGCTGTACTTTTAGCTATTTGACAGCTGCTGCAAACAGTCTGAGATGATGAAACAACTTGTATAAGCTTCTGTTTTTGCAAATGCTTAACTACTTGAGCATTTGTGTGAGCCAAACGCTGGTGCCATATGTCTTCATCGACTGTCTTTTGCCGCTGAGTAAAGAAGGCCTCTATGGTCTGTGGATTAGCTTGATAAAGCCCTCTAGTTTTCCTTCCGAGCTTCACCATTGTGTTGGTATTGTTGTCCTTTACATAAACACCAGTTTTATCAAAGATAAAGGAACAAGGGTAGTCATCTGTGAGTTTAGATACTGAAAGAAGATTCTTCTTTATCTCTGGGACAATTAGGACATCATTAAGAGGTAATATACTGTTCTTTGTTTTCAGCCAGGTGTTGCCAATGTGAGTTACAGGTAAACATGATCCATTGCCTATCATAACAGTATCATGTCCTTGATATTTAGAAAGGGTATGGAGCATACCAGGATTGGCACTGATGTGAGCTGTAGCTCCAGAGTCAGGGTACCACTCACTTCCTGTTGAGTCTTCAATATGCATTGCTGTCAATGCTGCTGGAATATCCTCTGCTTGATAGGAATTGTCAAACCGATACCAGCAGCGAAGAGCATCATGTCCAGACCTTTTACATATTTGACATTCTAGCTGAATGCTACTTGTTTCTTTTTCATCCTGCAAGTTCTTACTTGAGTTTGCAGATGGATAAGTCTTGACATTTTGATACCTTTGTGAGTAAGTGGTATAGGGTCTAAACCCTTGATTTGTTGTAGAGATAACATTTCTCTGTCTGGGGTGTTGATTTCCTTGTCCTGGACTGGAGACATCTGTTCTGTAATTCTGATATCTTTCAAAACCACGACCCCTATTGTTACCAGTTCTGCCACGACCATAGCTTCGACCACCTCTCGTAACCTCCTCTTTGAGATATAAATCCGAAGCTTGAGAGATGTAGTCTTCATTTGTGATATCTTTAGATGTACTGAAACTGTCTTTGTCCAAAATAGGCCAAATTCGGGTTGAACTGATTCCTGGAAAAGGTCTTGAGTCTTGATTCAAACCTTTCTAATTGAGCAATAACCTCATCATACTCAGGCTGAGGCTTTAAACAATATATGGTAGTCCGAAAGTTGTCATACTCAGGACCTAAACCTTCAAAACATTTTGGTTATTTCATCCACAGGTTTGCCTATTGCATTCAACTGATCACATATGGATTTATATTCCCTGAGATAATCAGCAAGGGTTTGTTCATGCTTTTGACATGTTTGCAGTTTCCCCCTTAATTCGAACTCTCTAGCAATTGACTTCTGTGTAAACCTTTTCAGAAGGGTTTGCCATACTTCGGATGATGTTTCTAATCCAATTATCAGGCTCAAAATGTTTTCAGTAACAGCTCCAAAGATCCATGATGAAATCAACTGATCTGTTCTAGTCCAATCAGTGTAATCTGGATTGATAAGATCAGTTTCGCAACCTTCATCCTCTGTTTGCAGCATTCGAGGAGGTGAAGGAATATCTCCATTAACAAAACCAAACAGATCCTGACTTTTCAAAAACCTTTGGATTTGAGCTTGCCACAATAGGAAGTTGTCCTCGGCAAGTTTGATTGTGACGAAGTTTGTGATATTCACATGTATCGGGAAAGGGTACTTTGGAGTTCTAATTGCCATTATTACGATCCTTTGGCTTGAAGAAGATGACAACAGTAATGCTATGAGCCCTTTCGTGTTTACCTTGATCCAGGGAGCTTCATTGTTCGTTCATCTCTTCTGACTTGATGCACGAACTGATTACTGGACAGATTTCTTCATTCTGATGCACGAGGAACTCCTGCTCTGATACCATGTGAGTTTGGGAATCCAAGAATACAGAGGATGAAGATGAAGAATGATGATGATGATAGAGGATAAACTCAGTAGTGTTGCAAAAGGATCTGAACAGAAGTATTCGATTCTCATTTCATTGTATCGAAGTTCTATGAACAAAGAGAAATCAAAGAAAAATACAGCAGATCAATTCTGAATCCTCTGTTCTTCACCACTCCTTCTACCGATCTCAATTCTCTCATTATATACTAATAGAAGCTAGAAGACTAATAACCAACTAAAACGAACTAACCGACTCCAACTAACAAACTTTACAGCTGATTATAACAGAGTAGCAAATCCCGAGACTTGGCAATCCACGTCTTCGGCATTTGCATAATCTCCACCGTTGATAAGACTCGTTATCCATGTCTTCAGCTCATTTACTTCACGATAGTCTTCTGGTGATCTATATCTATCATAGTTGAGGATCTCCTGTGGCTGACTCTTGGCGTAGCAGAGTAAGACCGTCTTGATGTAGCAGAGTACGGTCTTGATCTTGATCCTCTAACAAGTTGTGTGCCGGAGGCCAAAGAAATCCTGAACGAGAACTAGCTTCCACGCCACAACCCAACCTACAAAATCAAAGATTCATAAAAAGGAAACCTCACTGGAACAGGACAATTCCAACAATTATCACGAGCACATCGAAATACAGATAAAACCCACACAACAAAAACAAAACAGCACAATAAAAGACAAAAATTGGGAGACTTTGAAGAAACCGGAATTGAATTTGGAAGGGGAGTGATTAGCAAATCGAGAAGAATAAAAAAGAAGACGAAGGAGATAGCGAGAAAGTGGCGGAGAATAAACATGTTGAGGCAATCTCAACAGGAAAGAAAATGCACTGCGGTCCTCGAAGAACGAGATGCATGGAGTTGTCACATTAAAGGATTGTCAGGTAAAATTGCTATTCCTCTGCAAAGTTTGCCATTTAAGCATATTGCCGTTAGAGGTTGAATGCTAGGGATTGAAGGCGAAGAGGACAGCCATGGCTTGGACGAACGAAGAAGGAGATGAACATATGAAGAAAAAGATAAAAAAAATAATAGAAATATTTTTGGACGAAAATACCCCTCACAATGCTATCAGAGAATTCAAACCTTTATTTGAAACAAAGTTGACATTTCGGACCCTTATCTTAGATAAGATTAAAAAAATAAGCCCGAGTAAAAAATAAGACTATTTTTATTCTTGTCCAATCAATCAATTCTTAAAAAGATTTATAGATCCTAGAGTAAATGATTTTGAATTCGTGCCATGATACTTACAAATAAGAAGAATCCTCCTATTTTGTCTTCCCCAAAATCTCAGGTAGGACAGGGATCCTTTTTTTTTTTCAAAGAAATAATCTCACCCTAGATTCTTATTTGAAATTTTTCCAATACCTCATCAAGACATTGAAAGTCATTTCCTTACGGCTGGACTCAAAAACAATGTTAGGGAGCACTCCACCAAGTGCGGTATTGATGCATTTGCCCGATATTATCTCAAATCTCAAACAAAGAGTTCTTAAATAAAATGTGTGGGAAAAAAATGGTTTTGTGAGTAAAAGGGAGTAAACAAAAACAAACACAAAGGAGACAGGAAAACAAGATCTGTCATTGGTTGTGTGGCTGCATCAAATCCACTTCCTATCTTCGGATAATAATGTAAAAGGGCCAATATCATTGAACACTAATTAAAAAATATGATGGTGTATAGTACTCATTAGTTTCTTTTTGTATTTTACGTGAAAGTTATAACATCCATGCAATTAATTTTATGTCAATTACTCCACTGCTTTATTTTAGCTATTTTATAATCTCCGGTATATAGGATGTGGAGTCACGTGCGCGTTTTACTGTTGGATAGGTTTAATTTGCTATGTCTAAAGCCATTTCATTCAATGATGGTCACGTCTCCACAGTGGGCCCACTTTTTTTTTATCTTCTCTCCTCCATTGCGTCTCTCCCTAGTTACCCTTTCTCTCCTCAGTTAGTCCTTTATGCCACCATAAACCAAGAAATGCTTGCACTCCTTTAACAGGCTCTGCAAATAAAAATGTGCACACCAAGATGACCGAAATTACAGGGAAAATTCACAAGCGAAATCCTTTGAGCTTTTATAGTTCATAAGGAATTAAAATTAGTTGAAATTAATGCTAAATTGAATTTCTTTCCCAGTCTCCTGTTTCCTCTGTTGGAACCAAAAAGATTTGGAGGGAGAGAGTACAAACACACAGAGAATACATTACATAATATGCCTTCAAAGGCTTAATGGAGTACAAACACACATAAGCTTTGCTAAGCTTAAAACTCTCTCTAGCTTTCTATATGCTTCTGAAGCTATCTCTCTCTCTCTCTCTTTCTCTCTAAATAAACTAACGTAACCTTATATTTATAAGCATCTTCCCCCGCCTGAACTCCAACATGCAAAACAATTCATTTTCTTCTTCTTAAAGTATTCTTGCTGCCCACGTACAAGTTTCTTCTTCAGCCACTATCGTTGACTTTCTTCAAGTTTCTCTTCTTCTCTCTAGAATTCTCACGTGTAGAGCGGAGAATTCTTTCTTTGTTTTCTTCATGCTTTTGGCTTCTTATTATTATAATTGTGCCCCTTCCTTTTGATAAGCTTGTGGCTTCTTCAAGAATTTTCTTCTTCGGCGGTTTAAGTGTGGCGCTGCCGCACACTTCTCTTTGGCGGTTTATTATTATATTAGGTGTTGACTCCAACATCCTCTGCAGATAAATCTCAAGGTTATTGAAGTAATGAAACAGAAGAACTAAAAACCTGCTTCAAGTTGCAGAAACCTTCATAAACTCATCAATCTCGAAAGCACAAACATCTCGACTTCACAGAAAACCTAAACCCAAGCCTTTCCTGAGAACATGAAGTGCAACGATCGATCACTCGGCTTGGCCAGGTTGGGAGCGAAGAGAGAGACACCTTCGGCAGAGAGACGGAGAGGAAGCGAATGAACAACTTTCAATTCTTAGAAGAAGGAAGAAAAACAAAAGACGAAGCAAGGTGAGAGAAAGCAAAGAGAGTGGCAGGAACGAATTGAAGGAGAAGTGAGAGTTTAAAAAATGTCGTATAGGTGGGACTCATATGAATACGTATCGACTACTGAATTGAGTAGTATATCGTTGGCATGACAAATCAGGCCTACCCGGTATTTTCTTTTCTAGCTAGTTCTTAACAACGAAAAGTTAAAAGCGTGGGTTGCGTGCCCCACAAGATCGTGAGCATGTGACATATTCTAGACGATCATTAAGTTCCTTTTCAATTTCTTTTACTTTTCTAAGGTAACGATATCCTCATCAAGTTTGATACGTTTGATCCGGCGAAAGGTCAAAAAGTTCAATGCAAAACGAACACAGACGCAGCCAAATTATAACGCAGCCAAATTATACCCAAAATTTGAGTCAGAATCTCTTTCTATCTTTTGACAAATATATGTGATCATCGTCTCTATATATAAACACCCACATGTCAAGAACCTCCAGCGGAAGTTTATAACACGAAGCAAATAAGAACCATGGAAAACACAATCCTCTATGCGGTCCTCCTCCCTGTCCTCTCTCTAGTTATTCTCTATTTCTTCCTAACAAGAGAACCCAAGAACCTCCCTCCATCCCCTCCTTCTTTCCCCATCATTGGCCACCTCCACCACTTGAAGTTGCCCCTTCACAGGACCTTCCACAGCCTCTCCGCTAAGTATGGTCCCATCATGACCCTTCGGTTCGGGGTCCGTAGGTTCGTGGTTGTGTCTTCACTGCCACTGGCCGAGGCATGCTTCACCAAGAATGACATCGTGCTCGCCAACCGCCCCAAGATGTTCAAAGGCAAGCACCTTGGCTACAACAACACCACCCTCGTCTCAGCACCCTACGGCAACCATTGGCGCAACCTCCGGAAGATTGCCACCATCGAGGTTCTCTCATCACACCGTCTCAACTTGCTCTCCCACGTTCGGAGGGACGAGATCCACCGGCTGATGGTCCGGCTGGCCCATGGTGGGTTCCAGTCCCACCACCGGGTCGAGCTCAGGACTCTCTTCTCGGAACTGACGTTCAACATCATGATGAGGATGATTGCAGGGAAGCGGTACTATGGTGAGGGCGTGACCATCGACGAGGCCGAGGCAAGGGACGCGAGGAAGCTGATTAAACAGATCGCTGGGACTGGCGGGTTAAGTTATGCTGGCGATTTCCTGCCCATACTAAAGCTGGTCGATTATAATGGGGTCAAGAAGAGGGTGTTGGAACTGAAGGAGAAGATCGATGCGTTCATCCAGGGCTTGATCGACGAGCACCGGAGGAAGAAGGGCGACCCAGAATTTGCGGACAGCATGATCAGTCATCTTTTGCATCTACAAGAGTCTCAGCCTGAGGACTACTCAGACTTCACGATCAAAGGGCTCGTCTTTGTAAGTGTTGTTTCTTATTCCTACCTCTACATCTGTTTTTTCCATTCTCTTCTGGGCAAATCCTATGCTCCCGTGAGAATACTTACGGCAACAGTCGTCCATTCTTGTCGACTTGATATATGTTGTCAGTCGTTGCATTAAATTCATGTCAATGTCGACGGTTGAATTAAGTCGGGCGATTATGTCAAGCCCAAAGCCACGGCAGCGCAGAATTGACCTCTTTATGTTACTTCTGTTTCGAAGATTAAGAATGCACGTCCACCACAAATGATAATAATGCTCCCAATGATGGCTAAAAATTTTTGGTTTCTTTTTTCAAGGAACAGAAATACGTCACGCTCTCTCTCAAATATATCTTAGATAGTACTATTTTACTAAATAAATGTATAACCAGCAATTGCAATCATTGTTGTTGTCTTTACGCACTGGGACTGTCAAATTTTCCTCGAGACTGACCTTTCGACTGGGCTGATGTTTGTGGTGCTGGGCAATTCACTCTCACTCTACCACTTGGAGCAATTCCTTTCTGTGTTCTTCGTAGAAGATAATGATGTTTCACATAGTTTAGACAAAAGTTCCTAATTTGTCTGATTTTTCTGATATCTGGATTTTTGACATGGGCTACCCACAAATCTGCTCAACCAGACTTTGCCCGAATTAATTGACCCTAAAAAACAAAACTTCGCTATTTGGTCGTTTGGGTTTGTAATTATTAAGGGGTCAATTATCAAATGGAGCAAAAGAAACAGGAGGGTGATTAAGGATGAAACGCAAAAAATTGGTAATATTGATTGATTGAGTTGGGTTGATTTGGTTTGATTCTACTGCAGTTTTTCAAATTGGACCTGACTGCATTTTTTCAACTGTTTAGAACTTGATTGCATATTAGGGACAGGACTATTGGTGCAAATGCCAATCTATACATCAAGTTGGGTGTAAAGACTTCGAAGCCTGCATTAAAGAGAGTCCAATTTGTAATCTAGATTAACTTTATGTAAAATGTCAACACTCATTTCTTTTAGATTTTCTCCATGATTAGGTATATGTTCATGGACTTACACGACCATATACCAATTATTCCGAGTGATTATCTTACTCAGATATATTTACGACATTAAAGAATCCCTTCTAGAACGGCATTGATCCAAAGTAGTCTAATCGTTGAAAAGAAATTAGGAAAAGAAACTGTTTCCTTGGAAGGAAATTTTCATTACTGGGGCCTATGGTAAATAAATTGACTTAATTTGTTTTATTTATCATTTGAAATCTTATTATCTTGACTCCCAAAGTTGATTTACACGATAACTTCTTGTATATTTGCAGGCTTTGTTAGTTGCGGGAACTGACACATCATCAGTTACATTAGAATGGATAATGGCAAATTTACTAAACAACCCTGAAAAGTTGAAGAAGGCTCAAGATGATATTGATTCCATTATCGGCCACGATCGTCTGATGGAAGAATCAGATGTTTCGAATCTACCTTACCTTCAATGCATCATCTTTGAGACCCTTCGCCTAAACACAACGACACCACTTCTTGTCCCGCATGTGTCTTCTGCTGATTGCACCATAGGAGGGCACTTCGTTCCACGCGACACTATTGTAATGGTGAATGCATGGGCTATTCACAGAGATCCTATGTTGTGGGAGGACCCATTGAGCTTCAAGCCTGAAAGGTTCGAGGGCAGTGGCGGCGAAAAACAGTATAAGCTGATATTGCCTTTCGGGCTAGGACGGAGGGCATGCCCTGGTGCACCCCTCGCTCAGCGGGTCATGGGGTGGACATTGGGCTTGTTGCTTCAATGTTTTGATTGGAAAAGATTGAGCGAAGAAGAGATCGACATGAGGGAAGGCCGAGGAACTATCATGCCAAAGGAAGTACCATTAGAGATAATGTGCAAAATACGCCCTTTTATGAATAAGCTTGTCCCTAAAGATTAAGTTAGTCGACTAGTTGTGCTAAATGGTTGGTTGACATGCTTTCATGTTTTATGTAATAAAAGTCCCCCTCGAATATGACTTTTAACTTTTGAGTATTCAAGAACATTTTCCTATTTACTTTCGAAGATTAAAGAGGAGCTCCTAATGTGAAGAAGATACATGGTGCTAATGGTGGCCCTACGGATCGTTCTTACTTGAACCTAGTATTTACTTTTCTTGAACAACTTTATGAATTCTGATATTATAGGTTTAGAGTAATTTTTTTTTTTTGGGTACTTTAATCGTCTCTTGCTTATGCAAGGTCACATTCCGCCTTATTTTTAGAAATTACTTTCTTTTCTTTTCCCCAAGTTTTTGCCTTCATGCAAGTTACTCATCTCGTCTCGAATTATCTTTCTATAAACACACAAGAATATTCCTTTTCCAGTTTTCATTGGAGAATAGTTATAGAGAGATAATTTGTTGCTAAGTTAGTTACAAACCTATGTACTAAAAATAAAATTGGGTGCCCTTATTCAGATACTGAACAAAAATTTGCATCATTTAGTAAATTTATCAAGCAAATTTATCAATTTTCATGTCTTGTCTACTAGCTTATGATGTAACATTGCAAGTGGCAATAGCATACGTGCCCCAAGATTCTTAGGGTTGATGCTGTTAATTCGGTGCCATATGTGCAAATTGCATATAAAGCGTATAAACTACTCAACATCAAGTGTCGATACCCAAAATATTTTGCCCCAAGGGTCATTTATGCATATTTGTAAGAAAAAGGAATCTATTTCCTGCCAAAACGATTTTTCATCATACATTATATTCATGTTTGAACATTTTAGAAGGTTTTCCTAAGCCTAAATAAAATGGCATATTGGTCACTTTCTAAGATCGAGGGTTATTATGGTTTGAAGTACATGGTTATTTCGGTCATTTTGTTATAATTGATTCGTAGTGGTCCTGGCCGGTCCAGCCTTGGCGCTGGACAAATGAGCAATGTCATGCCGGCCAGTCTCCCTCGTTCCCTTCTTCGCCAAGCATTATTTACGATTTTTAGAAAAAGAAAAGACAAACTTGAATGATGGCACTTTCCTCCTTGGTGCACACCTTTTAGGAAAGTGATCAAGTAAGTGGAGAAATCTCATCTGCGGATTGATCTATGGCTACTATAAATCATAATTTTCGAGCTTAGGAGAATGAGGAGACCGTTGGAATATCAAAGTATCAAAACCTATTTCGGACCATTCTCGGCTAACCCACCTCTTTTGACCACTCAATCGAACCGCGTTTCTTCTATACTACTCAAAATATAAGGACAAATGCATCGGAACTCTTAATAAATACAATCAAGTTCTAAAATTTTCGTAATTAGTACAATTAAGTACTTATAATGATGCTGTACAAATTTAGTAATAAATTATACTGATATGGCATGTTTTTAATATTTTCAAGAACACATGGTGTTAAGTGAGTTCCACATCGGGAAACATGCCAAAAATTAATATAAAAAACCCAAAGGCCAAACATCCGATAAATTAATGATTGAAGGAGAAGAGACGAAAAAAGGGCTGTGAGCTTGAATATCTTCTTCAACCTTGAACGCACACCGCTACTCTAATCATGAATCAGTCGCACTGCCTGCATCATCAACCCCAATGATTTCGGTCAAAAGTTTCGTACAACACCCACTTTACTATCTTTCTTTTTTCAGATCACTTAAGGGTCATTTTGTTTAAAAAAAAAAAAAAAAAAAAAAAAAGAGATCATTCAAGTGCTATTTCTGATTTGGGTAGCTTTCTTTTACTAAGTTCTCCATTCGACGTGGCTCGTTGGCATGCCCAGTCAACATATAATCCCTTAAACGACATCGAGGATTTTCCCAAATTCCCCATAAATAAACCCTAATTCTCAAAAGCCACCAATTAGTAGAGAAATTATACTTGTCGAGTACCTATAAATTCCTTTCTGAAAGATTGTCAACTAGTGCGGTGAGTTGTGTTATAGAAAGTTACGATTGACCTTAACCTTAATTGATTCAATCAAGGATACTCGGAGATAAAGTAGGAAATGATAATCATATTGTGATCATGTTTATTCTTTCCTTTATTATTGTTTTCTATATTAGAAATGTATACATGTACAGGAATGATACAATGAAAAATCATATTGTTGGAAGATATGCCCGAGATATTGGAGATTTGCCTAGATTATGATTGATATATTTGAGATTGTAATTGATTGTTTGAATCAATCTAGGATTAGATTTTTATACCTAGATTAGAAGAATATAGTCTTTCTGTTTTTATTGAACATTCTTTGTTTTATATATAGATCCTCTTGTACATTGAATACAATCAATGAAGTGCACAGAATACGTTTTCTTCCTTCCATGAGACTTCTCTCATCTTCTTGCTTCCATCTCAATTTGTGACATGGTATTAGAGTGAGCATTCTTGGTCCAGCTTCCACATTTTCTTACGATTGCCCTTTGACTAGTATTATACCCTTCGTTGTTGTGGGAACACTAAAATTGCAAAATAAGGTTAGCACTCCGGTGTAGGAATCAGTATCTAAACATTCCCAAAAACCAGAAAAAACAAATTTTGACCTCATTGTTTTCTTCCTTACCGACACCATGCTTAAAGAGCATTAATCGACTTCTAAAGAGAGAACTCTTAAGGAGTCAATTGTGCAAGAAAGCACGCTGATCCAAGAACATACCTTAGACCAACCTTCTGAGATCATGAACCAAGACCAAGAGTCCACGCCCAGCCCAACTAGGGAGAGCCCATCATGGGCCAGCCCACTTTGGGGCAACCGATTGCAAGCTAGCCCATTTCAGGGCAATCCATCTAGTGGATGCTTGTTAAGATGGCACCCAGCCCATGGCTTTATAGGCCTGCACAAACAAGCCCATGGCTAATGAGTCAAGGCCACAGAGAACCAGTCTAGCCAAGTGGAGGCCCACTAACCATGTTCAGGGCAAGCCTAGCCATCGGGCCGAATTTCATACATGTGTGGCATACGCCTGAATTGGGTACTTTGGGTTCGGTTTTGAATCCTTGCCCAGTTCCCCAACTCGAGTTCTTACCGTACGAGCTTGTTGCTGCTAGTAATCGATCGGAGCTCGACAATCTGCTAAGCATGTTGATGGCTGACGAGCTAGAGTTGCCGCTTATCGCCCAGCAATTGTACGATTTCAACAACTATTCCACTTGGTTGGTTGAGTTCCAACGAGCATTGATCACCAATGACAAAGACGGATTTATCGATGGAATAATATCGGTTTCATCGAACGAGCGAATGGGACAACTATGGAGGAATGCAATTAACTTGTTTGAACTTGGATCAGAAATTGCATCACCCTCGACGTCATGGTTGGACTACCCCTATGGAAGGCTTGAGAAAGATGTAGTTGAATATTAAAGAAATGTATGGGAAATTCGATTGGGTTAAAATATTTTCATTGATCCAACATCTTTCAGATTTGAAATAGGGGAATATAAACATAGCCATTGTCTACAAGAAGCTCTTAGCCTTACGGGATGAATTGGAGACAGTCAAGGAGAAATTAGAAGGGTCGAAATCAACTTTATAACAATACCGAATCATAAGGGAAAGGGAAAATGTGTCTAGATTTCTACTTATTTTGAATGAATCTTACATTTTCTTTCGATCACAAATCTTGACCATGGAACCCATGCCGACGCTTGGTCAGATTTATTAGCTTGCCATTCAAGAGAAGAGCCAATGCCTCACCACTTCTGATCTACCCAAGGCTAGCGAAGGAGTGGTGTTTGTAGCCCTTGCGAACACCTCACAAAGTGAAGCCACAGCCAGAGGACAAGAGGGAAGGCAAGGGCTGCAATTAGGGTTTCTTGGAGAAGACACTAGAATCTTCAAGAAAGGGATGGATGGCCCAAATGCAATCGTGCGATCCGACAGATCATGAGCATCCTATCCATTAACTGCATTTGATGGTCCATGAGCTCTCTCTTCAGTAGGATTATACTTCTCACAGGGTGTCTCTCTAGCCCTTGGATTCGACTACTCACATGATGTCGTGATGGCTTCTGTTTTTAAACCATCTAACGGCCTATTTTTGCCATGTCATCAAAACATAGCGGGCAAAATTTTAAAGGGAAAGGTAAATTATACTAAGATTATTGTAAATGTCCACATCATACAATTGGTAAGTGTTGGAAATTGCATGGCAAACCCGGAGAAAAAAGGGAGGAGGAATTTTTCAATGGCTTTATAGGTTACAAGTCAACGTGCTAACAAATCAAATCAACCAATTACCCATGATCAATATCATGAAATTATGAAGGCTTTAAGGAAATTGGATGCCTTTGATAAAGCTGGGAGTTTTATAGGTGCTTCTTATTGCTTGATGAATTCAATTTCTAAAGACGCATGGACAATTGATGATAATGACCAAATCATCTGCGATAAAAGTTTCTTTTCAAAGCCTAAAAGGTTAGCCTTTCATGTCTCAGTACAACTTCCAAATGGAAATATCACATATGTCACGATAACTAGCATGGTAAATCATAGCCCTCTCATCACACTCCGGAACGTGCTTTGTGTTCCAGAATTTCATTTCAATCTCATATTAGTCTCTTGAGCTTGTGAAGAAAATTCATCTCGTGTTCTATTCAATTCAGATAATTGTTTCGTTTAGACCATTTCGACTAACAAACTGACGGTTTTGGGTATTATCTCGCAAGGATTATACTTTTGGATTAGTTTTCATGGCGATTCAAGTATATCCTATATTGAATTGAATAATCAATCATTGTGTAACATTGCTACCAATGATAAGAGTTTTCTTAATCATAAAAAAGTTTGCCCATTTTGCTTCTTTTCCTTATGTTCAATGTTCCATCTGCCTTTTGGCAAAGCAGCTTGTGCTCCTTTTCCAAATAGCAATTCTCATGAAAAATGTCTTTTTTCCTTAATTCATGCTAATGTTTGGAGACCTTATCATACACTCCATCATGGTGGTTCTCAATTTTTCCTTACGATCGTGGACGATTTTTCCTATGCCACATGGGTATTTCTCATGCAATCAAAACGTCATTTTCTTTTTCACCTAAAAACATTCCTTTTCCTATCCAAAAATCAGTTTGGAAAATCAATTAGGCACATTCGCACTGATAATGGAAATGAATTCTTCAATAAGGAGTGTGCATCTTTTTTCTCTTCAAATGGAATCTTGCATAAGAACTCCTACACTTACACTCCACAATAGAATGGAGTTGTCGATCATAAACACCACCATCTCTTAGAAGTAGCACATGCTCTTAAATTTCAAGCTTATATTTCTGAAATTTTTTGGGAAGATTGTGTGGTCACAGCATCTCACATGATCAATCGAATGCCAAGTCATGTTCTTAAAGGGAAAACACCATTTGAGATGCTTTATGGAAAGAAATCATAACTTCGACATTTGAGAGTTTTCGATTGTTTATGCTATGTGACCACAATGGGGCCTTGAGATAAAATGAGCCCTTAGGCCCATCGATGCATATTTATGGGATATCCGTGTCTCCAAAAGGGATATTAGGTTTTCAAACCATCCATTGGAGATTTCTTTGTAAGCAAGGATTTCACTTTCCATGAGGATGTATTTCCTTTTCGTGCTAAATTATCTTCATCCGATGACTCTGATAAGGGCACAACTTCTCATCATTTTTTATCTAACAAGACTTATCTTCTGGGCAATCATATATTATTGCCCCTCTAGAACCATAACAAACGGTAGTTTCATTTCCAATGTTTGATGAGATTTTTACATCCATGATAGTTGTGGATCATTCCGATATGCATCTTTTCATGGCAAGTGAGGAGGAGCATGTTTTTTCTCCAATAGTAGCTCCTTCAGCACCTATTGAAAAACCACCGGCCTCTTTAGCACTTGTTTCTTCGACACAACAGAATGATCCACCACGGCGATCTAGGTGTGTTACACAACCACCCACCTAGACAAAGGATTATGTCTGTGCTACCTCGAATTCACTAGGTACTCGTCATCCTATTTCCTCATATGTGTATTTTCATCAGTTATGTAGCCATGTATTTGAGGAATAAGAACTGTTGAATTATAACGAGGTAGTAAATGATCCATGATGGCAAAATGCTATAGAAACATAATTGCATGCCTTAATGGAGAATCATACATGGGACATTGTCCCATTACCCCCACATCGAAAAATGATTGGTTGCAAGTAGGTATACAAAATTAAGTATAGAGTAGATGGTTCAATTGAACTATACAAGGCACGATTAGTGGTTAAAGGTTTCACTCAATGAGAATATTTTAATTACCACAAAACCTTTTCTCTAGTAACGAAAGATGTTACAGTTCACACTTTCTTGTCGATTGCTGCATTCCATGATTGGTCATTACACCAAATGGACGTACACAGTGCCTTCCTCTATGGTGATTTGGATGAGAAAATTTATGTGGATCTTCCACTAGGTTTACAAAAGTAGGGGAAATCTAGGGTATGTCATATTTACAAATTCCTTTATGGCCTCAAGCAGGCTTCCTGATAGTGGTACGCCAAATTCACTAATGCATTCACGAGGGCATGATTCAAATAGTCCAAAGACGATTATGCCTTGTTCACATGAACAAAAGGTATGTCATCCATCTACTTAATGATATATATCGATAACATACTTATCATTATCATGAGAAATAATGAATTTGTTGTGAATAGTCTCAAAGAGTATTTATATTCTGCTTTACATATTAAAGATTTAGGGCCACCAAAATATTTCTTTGGAATTGAGATAACCTATTCAGATCAAGGGATCTCACTTAGCTAATGGAAATTTGTATTGGAGATTATATCGAAAGTAGGTTTATCGGGATGCAAACTAGAGGTTATCCATTGAGTAGAATGTCAAGTTGATCACTGTTGATTATGATGTGAGTCTACAATTTGTAGATAATGATCCATTACTCAAAGATCCATCAAGCTATCAGAGACTAGTTCGGAAACTCATCTATCTCACTATAACTAGACCAAACATATATTATGCGGTCCATACATTGAGTCAATTCATGCATAACCCAAAATAGTCTCACATGAATGCTGCCTTCAAAGTTATGATGTATTTGAAGAAATGCCCAGGAGTAGGGATTCTTCTTTCTTGCAATTGCAACATGGAAATGACAGCTTACTGTGACCCAAATTATGTGACTTGTTCTATGAGTCGAAGGTCTATCACTGGTTTTTACATCAACCTTGGGGAATCGTTGCTTTCGTGGAAGACAAAGAAATAGTCCATCGTGTTTCTATCATCAGCTAAAGCTAAGTATCGATCCACGACTAAAACTATGTGTGAAGTGGTTTGGTTATAAGGCCTGCTTCTAGATCTTAGAGTACAAGTCAAGGGACCAATTTTACTATCTATGAATCCCATAGTACATGAGAGAACGAAGCACATAGAAGTCGATTGTTACTTTATAAGAGAGGAGAATCAAGAAGATATAATCAAGACAAGAAGAATTGTGACCACCGAACAACCTGTGGATATGTTCACCAAACTTTTATGTCAAAGACAACATGCATATCTCTTAAACAAGCTAGGCGTCTTGAATATATACAAGCCGCCGGCTTGAGGGGAAGTATTGGAAGATACATTCGAGATATTAGAGATTTGTCCAGATTATGGTTGATATACTTAAGATTGTAATTGATTGTTTGAATCAATCTAGGATTAGATTTGATATACCTAGATTATAAGAATATAATCTTTCCATTTTTAGTGAACACTCTTTGTATTATGTATAGATCCTCTTGTACATTGAATACAATCAATGAAGTGGACATAATACATTTTCTTCATTCCACGACAATTCTCTCATCTTCTCGCTTCCATCTTAATTCATGATATAGATTACAATACTCCCCCAAATATATGTTGCTCGCCCATCCGTGTTTCTCACTTCCTTTCATGGTATTAGAACGGTTTTGACCTAAGCTTCCACAAACCTTTTTTGAATTGCCCTTGGTGGTTTTCAAACTATTGTTGCAAACATCATCCTGCAAAAACAAGTTGACACTTCGTAGGAATTCAAGACCCTTTTCTTCTGGTATCATCTCCAACATGTTCAAAGGTCGATCGATGTCTTGCATCAAGAGAAATCCTGCACATAATGGAGGATTCATCCATCAATAATCTACCATAGAGTCAAACCTCAAAACAAATCGAATTACCACAAGAACAACGAGATTCTGACCAGCATCCTTCAGTTCCAACATTAGCCCAGCAATCGAGCTCAAATCAGTGGCCACCGATACAATGGATTCCTATTCAAAACCCATGGGCTATTGGACCAAATCAACAACTAGGAGAAGAGACTAGCTTCGGGCCTTAGCCTAATGGGTTAGGCTGGCCATTCTCGAGTCATAGACTCGAATTAGACACCACGAGTCAAGGAGTAAATTCCTACTTAGGAATGCAACATGGGTTGTAGCCATATGAGATTCTGATCACTAGCTATCACTTAGAACTCGGCGATCCTTTATACACCTCACTAGCTTACGAATCCGAGAGACGCCTCATATCCTCATAGCTCACCAGCATTGACAATTACAATACGTGGGCTTGGGACTTCCAATAAGCCCTTATGACCAAGGATAAGGAGGGTTTTATTGATGGCACTATACCTATTTCGGCCAATGATCGAATGTGATGAGTTTGGCGTAAAGTGCCACCAACTCGTTTGCACATGGATTGGAACTGCATAGCCCCTGAGGTCGTTCTCAACTTGCTTTCAACAAAAGACCCAAAGAAGATGTGGGAGGACATACACGAGATATAAGGAAAATTGGATGAAGCCAAACTGTTCTCGCTCACCCAGGCCTTGTCGGAGCTAAAGCAAGGGAACCTTATGGTTACCGCTTACTTCAACTAGCTATCGACTTTACGGAATGAGCTCAAGGTGGTGGAACAAAAACTTGAGGGGCCGAAGGCCACACTCTCACAATACAAACAAATCAAAAAGCGATAGAAGGTTACTTGATTCTTGTTGATCCTCAACAAGAGTTTCTTAACGTTTTGGTTGTAGATTTTGGCTATGGACAAGTACCTTCTCTCGGCTGCATCTACCAACTAGCAGTTCAAGAAGAAAATCAGCAACTAGTGCCAAAGTACGTGAAGGTGGGAGAGGTAGTGATGCTCGCCACTCCAACAGGGCCATCACAATGAGCGTTTGTTGCACTTGGGCCACTACCACAAGTACAGAGTATTTTGGGATCTTTAGGGCTGAGTCACTCAAGCAAGGAGAGGTGGATGGAAGAAGAGAAAGTCTACCCTAAGATGTAAGGTGGAGATTACAAAATGAGATCAGATGGCCCATATTCAACAATTCGATGGAATAGCCCATACTCAACAATCTGAGCAGACGGGCCACAATCGGTGATCTGTGTGGCCGAATCTGACGTCCCTCTACATGCCACGTTAGCCGCGAACTTTAAGCAATCTTATGGCTCACGTGGTGCCATGTCATCAAGAGGAAGTGGACAAAATTCTAAAATTAAAGATAAATATTGTGATTATTGCAAATGACCGCATTGCACTGTACACGCCTATTGGAAATTGTATAAAAACCAACTAATAAACAAAAAAGAAAAAGAAAAAGAAAGGGATGATCTGTTCATTAGGTCATGGCTTAGGGAAATGAAAGGGCAAATTAGGCATTTTCTCTTTAGTTTCCCAAAATAACAATATTTCAGTTGATGCATGGATAATTAACTCTGGCACCAATGACCACATAATATGTGATGAGCAACTATTCCCTAAAACTTGAAAAGTCCATCATTCTGTGTCGGTCTGACTCCTAAATGGTATTGTCACCCATGTTACCAAAGTTGATACTGTCCATCTTAATCAACACAATACCCTTAGAAATGTCTTATATATTCCAAATTTTGATTTCAATCTTATTTCAGTGTCCAAAATTTGTGAGGACAACCATTAACATGTTAAATTCAATTCCAAGAATTGTTTCTTTCAAGACCATTCGATTAGCAAAATGATGGGCTTGGGTTGTATTACACAAGGGCTTTATTTTTTTATCAGCTTTCCAAGGGATTTTTATTTTTCATTGTTACATAAAGGATTTCTTGTAATGCCACTGCAAGCAATAAAAATTTCCTTTATCATCAACACTTGGGTCTAGTGCACATTTCCCTTGTTCAAATTGTCCAATATGTCCCTTAGCAAAACAATCCCGATCACAGTTTCCCATAAGCACGTCTCGAGCTACTAGTGCATTTTCTCTAATCCATGTTGATATATGGAGTCCATATCATACCCCACATTGTGATGGATCTCAATTCTTCTTGACGATTACTAATCAATACACTCGAGCCACCTGTGTTTACCTTATGCAGTCCAAGAATCAAACATTCTCCAATTTAGTGAATTTTCTTTCCTTGATTAAAAATCAATTTGACACATCCATCCAAAAAATTGGCACAGACAATGGACGAGAACTCTCCACTACAGAGTGTAACTCTTTCTTTGCATCTCATGGGATCCTTCATGATACTTCATGCACCTTCACTCCACAACAAAATGGAGTTGTGGAACACAAACACCTTCATCTTTTAGAAGTGGCTTGAGCTCTCAAATACCAAGCATCCATTCCTGAAAATTTTTGGGGAGACTGTGTGATCACAGTGGCTTATTTGATTAATCATATGCCAACTCGAATTCTCAAAGGGCAATCCTCATTTGAAATGCTCTTTGGGAAGCCTCTAAATTAGAACACCTAAGAGTTTTTGGTTGTTTGCGTTATGCCATCACAGTGGGACCTTAGGACAAATTCGATCCCTGTGCCCTTAAATGTGCTTTCATGGGATCCTCTATAGAAATGATACAGCGTTATGGAGCTGTCCATAGGAAGGTTCTTTATAAGCAAGGATGTTTTTTTTTTTTTTTTTTTTCTTGAGGATAAATTTATATTCCAGGAGTTCACATATACCTCTCAGAATACTACAACGACACTGAATTATCCTTAGTTCCTGTCAAAAGAAGATCTATCTATCAAAGATCAATACCTATTTGTTATAACAAATAATATTCCTGCAAAAGACATAACGGTAGTGTCAGAATACTCAAATTCGGCAAACAAGTCATCAGTAACATCTCACTGAAGAAAATGATTCATCTCAAGAACAACATTTTGATACATCTTCTTCACAAGCACCATCTAAACAACAAGTTGTTAAGCCTCCACGACTATTTGGACAACAAACTCATCCACCTATGCGAACTGAGGACTACATATGTTCTACATTGTATTCTCAAGATACACATTATCCTGTATCTTCTTATGTATCCCTTAATTGACTATCCCCTAAACATATGTGCTACATCAGTCATATATCCGAAGAACATGAACCTTCCTCTTATGAAGAGGTAGCACGTGATTCAAGATGGCACCAAGCCATGGAGAATGAATTAGGTGTACTCATGGATAATCACAATTTAGATATAGTTCCATTGCCTTTTCATTAAAACCAATTGGTTGCAAATGGGTATATAAAGTTAAATAAAAAGCAAATGGCTTTGTTGAGTGTTACAAGGCTAGACTGGTTGCCACAGAATTCACTTAATGAGAGGCTTTCAATATCATGACAAATTTTCTCCCGTTGCCAAGGTGGTAACTAACCAGTCTTTTTTCTCTATTGCTGCACTTCACAATTGGGAATTGCATTAGATGGATGTCCATAATGATTTCCTTCATGGAGATTTTGATGAAGAAATATATATGGAACTTTCATAAGGCCTTTGCAGACAGGGGGAGTCTAGGGTATGTTGTCTGGGCAAGTCCTTGTATGAACTCAAGTGGGCTTCTCAGCAATGGTATGCGAAATTTACCAATGCACTCACAACTGTAGGATTTCAGCACTCCAAGTATGATTATACTTTGTTCACATGGACCAAAAGTACCTCATCAATTTACTTGCCGATATATGTTGATGATATACTTATCATGGGAAATGATGAGACTGCATTTAGAAGATTTAAGAAGTACATGTACCTTAATTTCCATATCAAAGACTTGGGGCCTCAAAAATATTTTCTCGATATTGAGATAGCTAGATCAGAGAAAGGATATACCTTAGTCAGCGAAAATTTGCCTTGGAGATTATTTCAGAAGCAAGGTTGTCAAGATGCAAGTCAGTTGTCATTCCCATTGAACAGAATGTCAAACTTATGACATTTGAATTTGACAAGACTACATCATTATCCAATGGAGATCCATTACTTCAAGATTCATCAAGTTATCAGCGGCTTGTTGGGAAGTTGATTTATTTCACAATGACAAGACTAGATATGTGCTATGTGGTGTAGACACTTAATTAATTCATGCATAGCCCAAAACAGTCCCACATGAATGCAGCATTAAAGGTTGTGAAGTACCTAAAGGGATGCCTAGGACTTGGAATCTTATTGTCTTGTGATTGCGACATGAAGATGAAGGCTTATTGTCATACTGATTATGCAACTTGCCTAATGATTAGAAGATCTATCATAGGCTTCTACATCAAATTAAGGAGATCACTAATTTCCTAAAAACCTAAAAAGCAATCGACTGTCTCATTATCATGAGCCGAATTAGAATATCGAACTATGACAAAAATCATTTGCAAGATAATTTGGATACGGGGCCTACTTTTGGATCTCGGAATAAAGATTGATGTGGCAACTGAGTTATTTTGTGATAATGATGCTGCACTTAAATTAGTAGTGAATCTTGTCTTTCACGAGAGAACAAAACATATAGAAGTTTATTGTCACTTTACTCGAGAGAGAAAATTCAAGAAGGAATTATCACAACTCGAGGAATTGGAACAGTAGAGCAACCGGCAAATCTTTTCACCAAGCCCTTATGCCAAAGATAGCATACTTATCTATTGAGCAAGTTGGCCATCTTGACTTGCATAAGCCGCTAGCTTGAGGGGGAGTGTTGTAGAAGATACAATTGACCTTGATCTTAATTGATTCAATCAAGGATATTCGAAGATAAAGTAAAAATTGCAATCGTATTGTAATCATGTTATTCTTTCCTTTATTGGAATATCTATTCCCCCAAAAATACATCGCTTGCCTGTCCGTGTTTCTCACTTCCTTTCAAGTTGTTCATTTACAGTTGATATTGCGGCAACTCTAACTTGTCTCCCTTGGATCAAGGACGAAGCCTGTATAGTGAACATGTCATGCAAAGCCTCCTGGTTGTCTCTTGTCACAGGGAAAGCCAAAATGCGGTGCAGGCGAACTCCAGATCCTCCCCTTGCCTGCACAACATTAAAAATTTCCCAATCATACATTTATAAGCATTCAATTTTAGAGACTCGCCTACCTTAGCCGACTAGAACAAAAGAAATCGGCACCCGACCGCAAATGTATCGGGAATTTCCCTGCAGCAACTTCTCTTCATCCACGAATTGCTCAATCCATTGTCCACCATCTCCAATCGCTGTTAGCCACCACCAAAGGTCCGTCACTTGCCACCTCGAGCTCATTTCAGCCAAAATAGAGCATAAAAGTGCATACACATGGATCTCACGACATTGTCGCCACTGTTGATTGATGCCGCTCTCTTCTCTCCCATTTTTCTGATCCGAGTGTTCGAAGTTCCTCACGCTCACTTGATACTTCTTTGTCGGTGCCGATTACCACCTCTTGATGTTTTGCTTCAAACCACGACATCTTTCCAACTTAAGGTACCCAAGAACAAGGCTACTCTCCAAACCACAACATATTTGCTTCAAAATTGTCGAACAAGACTTGAATGAGAGAGAAAGAGAGAGCCAGATAGAAAAATAGATTAAAATTCTTTAAAGCAGCGTAGTTAATGCAAAAGCGCTTAATGCCGTTCAAATCAAGTAACAATTTATATTGATATGGCATTTTTTTAAATATATTTCGAGAACAAAACTACCCATAAGCAATGCAAGCTCTTACTGCATGTGCCTTCAGATCTGGCCTACGAACTTCCAGTTAGCGGATTGTCCATTGCTTCGACTGACGACGGAGAGGGCTTGGTTTGGATGCATGAGCCTGGACAATTGCACCGGTGACTCCACTGGTCCAGATGTGGAATCTGCAAGCTTCCAGATCCGGACAAGCGAGGATGAACAGGGAAAGAGAAAAAAGGAAAAGAAAGAAATAAGAAAACATGATGAAATTTTCATGGCGACGACGGCTCCTCCATGGCCGCAAGTGACGATGGAGAGGACAGAAGGGATGGCTCGGCTTGGACGAGTGACGCCAGCAATGACCATAGAAGAATAGATTTCTCTGGTTAATGTAGTGAAGGACCTAAGAGGAGGCAGAATGGGAATAGCATAGGGTTTTATCAGAGTTAAGGATAATTAAAAAAAAAAAAGGTCCGATTCCCTTCATGGAATTGGGAACCAGACCCAACCTTTAGATCCAATCTTATCCGAATGGTTCTCAGTTCAGTCAGTCTGTCTTGCTCATACTAACGTCAAGAATCACGAACTCTTCGTCCTATTTCTCCATATCTCCTCATGATTTTCCCGATGTCTTGACACCGTCCTCGTCACTCCTTAGTTACTTCCGAATTATCCTTTCAATATTGTCTAGGTTCAATCGTGCATCAGCCATCACCATTACCACTATAAAAATGGTCCTCTCTATAACTGCTTCAATATCATCCACGAAAAATAAAAAATAAAAAGAAGAAAAAAAAGCTTTGATCTTTCCTAATCAATCGCAAACTCACAATTAGCCCAAGATCATACTCCCGATCTTTATCAATAAAAAGGATATGAGAGGTCGATCCGGCATTCATACAAGACATCAAACATCACACAAGCCAAAGGCATCCCGCTCATTGACCTTGCCACCCTCGCCGGCTACTCACCATCCAATGGTGCGGTCACTGCTTCTGCCGCCGTTGAAGGGCTCGTGGTGGAGATAGGGAAGGCGTGCAAGAAGTGGGGATTCTTTGCAGTCTTGAACCATAGTGTCGTGGTGAAGAACAGGGAGAGGATAGAGCGGGAGGTGAGAGAGTTCTTGGGGCAGGAATTGGAGGAGAAGAAGAAGGTGAGGGGCAAGAGGAAGGTGTTGGGGTACCATGAGACCGAGCACAGACGTATGGGTCACGAAGTCTAACACAAGGAAGAAGAAGAAGAGAGGGTTTGAGGGGTTTCTCCTCGAGTTGTTTCGATTTTTTCCATAGAGAAGCAGATTTGCTAGCCTGATAGATAAAGGCCTCCCTTCATAGATTTGGTAATCCTTAGACAGTAAGAATCAGATCAGATAGGAAATAATAAAAGTATTTGATGGATAACGATGTATCTTGATATTCTATTTTTCATATTTTTATACCTTTTATTTCATTAAAGATAAAGACAAGAAAAGAAAGAATAGTTCTTATTATTTGAACGTGAGGGACTAGAAGGAGGTCTTGACCGTGCGAGAGCTGACGCTCGTCCCGGCCAAGGACTCTTCGTCCGATGTACTCACTTAGCATTATGCCAAATGTTAGATCGGGACGATATAGAGCACCGCGTGATCAACGCCACACTCACTACGTCAAGGATGGCACCGAGGACAGGAAACCGCCGAGTACCAGAGGAGTGACTAAAATCCTTGACCCTCTTCCGAACTTCAGCCAAGTTGCACAATAGGAATAGACGACAGTAGATCATTTTAGGGATAACGAATAAGTGCACTCGAAATTCTAAACTTGTTACGAAAGTATAGTTAAATTCTTAAACTTATTACAAAAGTTCAATCAAGTCCAAAACTTCCAAAAAGTGCAGTCAATATTTTTACTCAATTACACTTCAAATTTTAAAACTTGGTTGCACTATTTAAAAATTTTAGGATGCACTTTTGTGACAAATTTTAGGATTTTCAATGCACTTATCTCATTTCTTCAAAAGCTTTGGCCTTTTTTTTTTTTTTTTTTTTTTTTTTTTTTTGAGGTGGCACTTGATACGCATGACATGTATCCAAATTACATTTAGAAATGCCCAGTCATCATTTTTTGCCTACTAATTAATTAATGAAGGAACCTCATCGTATCAATTTGACAAATTGTAGGACTTGATTGCAATTTTTGAAAGACTTAGAACTTAATTGCACTTTGTGACAAGTTTTAAGACTTAATTACACTTTTTTTAAAATTTTTGGATTCAATTGCATTTTTGTGACATGTTTTAGAATTTTCAATACACTTATCACATTTCTTTAAAAGCTTTGGGCCTATATTTTGACATGGCGCGTAATAGGCGCAACATGTTTCCAAATTAGATTTAAAAAGGCCAAGTCATTACTAATTAGGATGGAACCAATTAAGGAACTTGATTGTAACAATTTGACAAGTCTCGTGACTTGATTGCACATTTTTAAAGTTTTAGTGCTTAATTGTATTTTCACAACAAGTTATTGGACATCTCATGCACTTATCCTTGAAATATATGAAAACATCACGAAGAATTTAATATTGGATCCATGAATTCTTCACTGTTCAAGCTGTAGCCGAGAACCACACACCCAAAGCTAGTCCGCAACTCATTACGAACGGTTACATTGGGCCATCCCTCGGCAAAAGTCGTCCCAATCAATTTCGATCACTTAACCACTGGGGGTTCGCCCCAGTGGCCACCCTTCCAACATGGAAGGGGGAGGTGAGGGGTTCAAATCCCCACATTCTCAGGGGGGGATGGGGGTAGGGACGCGTAAGTTTCGAGAGTGGGTTGCGACTCCCACGCCCTGCAAGAGGCAGGGCACAAGTCTGCGAGTGAGTGTAGAGTAGGCATAGAGTAGGACTGACCAAAAAAAAAGAAAAAAAATTTCGATCACTTTGAATCAGAGGAATCTGAAAGGTCATCTTCGGCCAAAAAGACAGACTCAAAATACAGGAAAGGATCGATGAAATTTCAATTTGGATCCGAGGTTTCCGCTTCGTCTGGGCTGTGGCTTGGAGCCTTCTCCGCAGCCCATTTCGAAGGGTTATCTTGGGCAATCAACAGGTTGACAATGTCGAAATATTTGACCAAAAAACAAAATAAAAACAACGTTGAAATCGAAATCCATTGGTGCCAAGCAAACAAATATAAACAGCGGCGAAATTTAATTGAAATCGGAGAATTTCACACCGTTTGTCGATGGCCCAAAGCCCCTCTCCGTCGCTTATTTGTGGCTTGATTTGAATAAACAATCTCCGGCCACCTCCCACCAGACGTGCTCCGAAACTGGCCCCAACGATTCAACACGTAAAAGGTATAAGTGGCTGGAGAATTTTCGATTTTGGCCAATGTGGAGTCGCCTCTATGTTGGCCAATTCAAAATACCAATGTGTGGCCAGCCCTCTAATTCAGGCAATTTATGTAAGTGAAAAACCAACGAAAATCTAAAATTATGACCTATGACACATTTACCTTGAATTTTTTTTTTTTTTGTGACATAAAAAATTTCAAACTATATCTATTGTGACACAATTACCCTAAACTTTTATTGTAACATAAAAAATCCCAAACTTGTACTTATGAAACATATTTACCCTCCGTCAATATGTTGTTAAATGACTTTTCAATGAAAACAACTTTGTTAGCCTCTTGATTGCTATGTTAATACCGTTTACTTTCTAGCGTCCATGTAGACAAATTTTTAATGATATTCATTAATGAAATTTCGATGGAAGGTAAATGTGTCACACATGTATATGTTGGGAATTTTTGGTGTCATAGAAAAAAGGTTTAAAGTATATATGTCATAGTAGGTATAATTTCAGATTTTTTTGTAGCTTTTGCACTTTATGTAGTAATTGGACTAAAAAAAAGAGAGCACTTTTAGGCATCTGTCATGTTTACATTTTTTGGCTTGAGGACATTTGGTCAAATCCATATGACCAAGCGAATTGCACGTTTATAGCCAAAAGGTATATATTCCCCTTCTTGAATTGAGAGAATCGGTAGGGAAAAAGAATAAGAAGGATTCACTAAGCCAAAAGTTGGAAAATAACGAAAAAGAAAAAGAGAAAAAAATAAATAAAAAATAGGGAAGAGGGAAGACGAGAAAGAGAAAGGAGGGACAGTAACAAAAAAGAGAAAGAACGTGAAGCAAGAATGAGACCATAAAGAAAGAAAAGAAGGAAAGAGAGAGAATTTTCATGTGCACACGTCTTGTACTCCCGACAAGCCGAATCAACTCCATTTCACAGCACTAGTAAGTAACCAGACTTGTTATTAATCTAAATAGAGTAATTTTCGAAATTAAACCATAAATTTGGAGTTTTGTGAGTTTTGAATTGCAATGTTCAATTGAGGAGTTATTAAGTTGTGGATTTATATGGAAATGATAGTTTAAGGTGCTATGGAGGCGTAAAATTTGACAAAAATTAATTACAAAGTACAGTTTGCTCAAAATGAATTTCCAAAATTTCACGTGCAAGTTAAACGTAATGGATAATATGCATAATGGACAAAGATAAATGTTCTTTATGAATGAGATTCTTCTGTGGTGCACGGGAGTTGATTGGTTGACAAATAAGCGTAATTTAATCAAGTTGTTTGTTAGAGTAGTGTATTATGTAGAATTTGACATCATTTTCAATTAATTGATTTGGTAACCTTTGTAGGTTGGTTTTTAGCTTTTCCAGGTGGGTTGTGTTATCTCTTCTTCAAGTTTGTAAACTCATATATTGAAAGCGATATGGAATAGTTACATTATGAGTTAAGAAATTACATTTTTGGTTGCATGAAATTGAATCGAGAATTCACTGCCATTTTATCTATTTGAAATGATAAGGTATGTTTCGATTATAGTTTGAGTTGATTGTCTATAAATGGTTTGAGAAATCTTTTATGAAAGAATTGCGAAAAGTTCTTGACTTTAAATATGATTTATGAAAGGTTGTTTGTTTGATGAGTTAAATATGATTTGGTTAATCAACCCAAATTTGGAAATGGACTTTGGATTTGATTGTAAGTAATTGGAGAGTGTTGTTAGTGGATTATGCTTATAAACCACACTGCTTGATATAAGTGGAAACCTAGCTAAAGGGGAAACTTGGTCACCTTGTCACGGGCGTTAACTGTGATCATAGTTAGATACTAAGCATTAAAAATTTGTCAATTGAATGGACCATTGACGTGTGATTTGATAGATATTAATCAGTATAATGGACCATTGATGGTTGATTTTTTATTGTTGATTATTGATTTGATATCTAAAAAGCTATATTATGAAAAGATATGTCACTTTTGCTTTTTTACTTATATCTTATACTAATTTCGAAATTGATGAGTTGTGATATCAATATATAAAGATGCATAATAAATGTTTCATATACTTAGAAGAGATGTATTGCTCACTAGATTGTGATTGTTCATGCCATTTATCTTGCCTTTTAGGTTTTTCAACTAGCCGCAAGTAGAACAAGAGTGTTTACGACATCAACATGACATTAGTGGAATTTTTTGTTATGAGTAGTATATGGCTATAATTAACTTTTGGGTTAATTGTTGGTTGGTGATGTTCATATTTTTTTGATGGATTATAAAAACTCTAATTGTGTAACTAGATAACTCTTACATTAAATATATTGATGTATATATTTTGATAACAAGTTGATGATGATTACATTTGAGTTTACGTCTTTCAGGTTGAAGGACGGTTATGTCCTTATCCTTATTCAATTTGCACGTTCAAGGCTCCAAAGGCATTAGGTCCTGTATCCTCGCCCTGAAAAACTGCTATCGAATTCTCAGCCTTTTTATTGGAATAACACAAGAACTAGCAATAGTAAACTCTAGCTAAAGCTCTCGTTTTGTCGAGTCTGTTTCTACTGCCATGGTAGTCTCTTGCATTTCTTTTCAACCCTAATTCCACAGATTCTCTTCCTTTGTCTTCGTAATGGCAATTCACCTTCATAATCCCTGTTCTGTCATCCGTCCTTTTCCTCCTGTTCGCCATGCAATTTTAACCCGCTAAATTTCACTTTCTCCAGTCGTATCTCTCTTTCCACCCTCCCCAGCTTGACCTTCATCCTTTTATTTGAAACCCTCACATGCATGAACTCTCTGTTTATCATCGCATCTTTCAGAGTACAATTCCGCTCAATTTCACCTCTTTTACTCTCATCGCAGCCACTGTTCTCTTTATCGGTGTTTGCATGTTGCCACAACTCCTCTATCCTTCATAATTTCCATGGCCGATTCTCCTCAACAAGATGATGCTCGAGTAGCTGCTCTCTGCCAACGCCTTGGACGACTCTGGCCTGAACAAGGTGTGGACATCTGGGAAGATGAAGTACCGACAGAGACACTGCATGATTGCAAACTCACATTAATCGGTAAAATTCTGTCCAATCCGACTATCAACTTTCCTGCTTTTCAAAGTACCTTACGACGGGTATGGCGCAATGACTATGTTGAAATTTCTCAACGTGAAGAAGGATTCTATATCTTTAAATTTAATACGGAAGGGGAAAAACAGCGCATTCTAGATAATGGTCATTGGTTGTTTGGACATCATCTGATTATTCTAAAACCCTGGCTGCCCAATACCCCTTTACACTGCTATGACTTCACCACTTGCGAGTTTTGGGTACAAGTGTATGGTCTTCCTCTGGAACGATGCACTGAAACTATGATTACAAAAGCTGTCCGACAGCTTGGTAAGGTTCAGGAGGTGAGAATTGAAGGTAATGATAGTTCCTCAGTTAGATCAGTACGGGTCAAAGTTGAACTCAATCTAAATGAGCCCCTGCAATCTGGCAAACTTATCAGAGTGGACGGGAAACACATATGGCTTGACTTTCGCTATGAACGTCTATCACATTATTGTTATTCATGTGGTATTCTTGGCCATTATGCTATGTACTGCCATAACATCCCTTATGATTCAGCAAAACTAGAAGGCTTAGATCACTTGTCTTATGGTAAATGGTTGAGAGCAGAAATCAGTCAACATAGTCCATTTTGGTCGACGTTTTATCAGCAATATCCAAATCAAGAGGATGTGGAAGAGATTGTACCAGAAACTCAGCCGCAGATAGCTCCTTTACTCCTCCCAGCTCCTACGCTTCATAATCAGCATTCAGAAACAGGGGCGAATCAAGCAGAGCAATCACCAACTCTGCCGCAACCTTCTCCTCCTGCTAATCTAAAACAAAAAACTCCAATGTTCACCCAGCAGCTGTTAACACATAGTGAAGCAGAGCACTCCTCCATATGCAAGAAAATTAAAACTCCAAGGTCAACCTCCAAATCTAGCCCACTGAAAAAAACCAAAAGATATACCCCTTATGGGACTTCTTTTAATGCAACTATTGTTCTTGATGACTCAACTCTTCTGGATACCCCCATCTTTTCCACTAAAGGGGTAGGACCATGGGTCGGGGTGGCTTGCCCAAAAAATCCACCACATGACAAATGAGGATCATCAGTTGGAATTGTCAGGGGCTGGGCAACCCCCTGACAATTCAAGCGTTACAGGCCCTAGTGGCCCATGAAAAGCCTAATATTGTTTTTTTGATGGAGACGAAAAATCAAGCAACGCTGATCCAGAATATTCAGAGAAAGCTGAAGTTCTCAAGTTCTTTTGTAGTCAACCCTATGGGTTTGGCTGGCGGTTTAGTACTCTTTTGGGATGATCAGGAGGTGACTTTAACAGTTGAGCATTCCACTTGCAACTTCATCGACACAATTTGTACCAAGAATCAGACTGACAAAAGTATGAGACTTACCTGTCTTCATGCACCTTCGATTTACCATCATCGACAGCAGGTATGGACAGATATCAGACAGATTAGGACCTCAAGTTCCTTTCCATGGGTGTGCATAGGCGACTATAACGACATCCTTTACCACTGGGAAAAGCAGGGGAAAAAGCTTATGGAGTCATACCGATTAAATTCATTTCGAGAGTTTGTCAATGATTGCATGTTTATGGACATTGAAAGCAAGGGTTGCTTTTACACATGGGTGAATAAACGAGAAGGTGATGAAGCCATTAAAGAAAGGCTAGATCGAGCTCGTGCACAATTGAATGGCGGTTATCTTACCGGCGGCGAAGTCTTCGCTTTCCCACCGTGGCCTCCGATCATAGTCCTCTGCTCTTACTCACTGAACCGACCTCTTCTAAAAGGAGGAAAACTTTTTTCTTTGAAGCTTTCTGGCTTCAAGAGAAAGATTGTAAATCGATCGTTACCAATGCCTGGACTTCCCCAACAAAGCGACCTCAATCCTTGACCAGCAAGCTTCAACGCACTTCATTTGCTCTTGCCAAGTGGAGTAAATCCATTTCCAGCAACAACCAGCAACAAGTCTACCTATTACAACAGCAGATTCAACATCATCTTAATCAACCAGGCTCTACCTATGACAAAGCACTTGTATCTACCCTACAGGATGAAATTCATAAATTATGGCAGAGGGAGGAAACCTATTGGGCAATGCGTTCTAGGGTTCAATGGCTACGGGAAGGCGACAAAAATACAAAGTTTTTTCATGCAACCACAATTCAATGCAGGCAAAGAAATCGCATCAGCATGTTAAAAGATGAGCACCTCGGCTGGATTCGTGACCCTAATCAGCTCAAGTGTCTTACGCATACGTATTTCAAACAACTCTATCGTTCCATTGGCTTTAGAGATTATGAGCCCGTAATTGTACAATGCCCCCAGGTCATCACAGCAGAAATGAACCTCAGTTTAACTACAGTTGTAACAAGGGAGGAGGTTATGCAAGCTGCTTTCCAGCTTGGAGCCAACAAAGCCCCTGGTCCGGATGGTTTCAATGGTTTATTTTTTCACAATCACTGGGATATTATCCAAGAGGACATCTATCTTTCAGTCAACAACTTTTTCAATTCAGGAATCATGCCCTCTCCTCTTAATAGGACTCTCATTGCTCTCATCCCCAAGATTCCTCATCCGGAAAGGTTAGAACAGTATCGTCCTATTAGCCTATGCAATTTTATATACAAAATCATTTCTAAAGTGCTGGCCAACCGTTTAAAGCAGTTTCTTCCAGAACTAATATCAACAGAACAGAGCGCTTATGTCACAGGTAGACAAATTCAAGATAACATTATGGTTGTGCAGGAGGTCTTGCATCATTTAAAAATCAGCAAAAGGAAAAAACATTTTCAGGCGGTTCTAAAACTAGACATGCAGAAAGCCTACGATCGAGTTGAGTGGGATTTCTTAGAGGACTATCTCAAAAAACTGGGGTTCCACATTAAATGGGTTCGATGGGTGATGCAATGCGTCACCACCGCCACTTTCAGTGTTAAATTTAATGGTGAATCCTTGGAATACTTTCATCCTACAAGAGGTCTCAGACAGGGAGATCCACTATCTCCATATTTATTCATTCTTGTAGCCAATCTCTTATCTACTCTCATGCATCAAGCTATCCAATCAGGCACTCTCAAAGGAATCAAGCTGAATCGGTACTGCCCTACCCTTTCCCATTTATTTTTCGCGGATGATGCAATTTTCTTTCTGAATGGAACTACCCTTGAGAGCCAAAATCTAGCCAATATTTTAAATCAATACTGTCTTGCTACGGGCCAAGCTATCAACAGAAACAAATCTGGTTTATTCTGTGGTAAGGATTGTCCTCTCATTTTACAACAAAACCTTGCTGCTGAGTTAAGAGTTCCTGTTATATCTAAGATAGGCAAGTATTTGGGTATTCCATCTGACTGGGGTGCATCAAAAAAGGATATGTTCGCCTGGGTCTTGGGTCGTGTTAGTGCCAAACTCGAAGGATGGAAAGAGCATTTTATTTCTAAAGGAGGAAAAGAGATCTTGTTAAAGACGGTTTGTACAGGCTCTCCCGCAATATGCAATGTCTATCTTTAAACTTCCTGTTTCTATATGTAAATCCATTGAGCAGAAAATTGCTAAGTTTTGGTGGCACACAAACAACACTTCAAATGGAATACATTGGAGAGCATGGGATATTTTGAAACAGTGAAAGGTAGAAGGAGGCCTTGGCTTTCGTGATCTATTACTCTTCAACAAAGCCCTATTAGGGAAACAAGCATGGAGACTTTTTCAAAACCCATCCTCATTATGGGCTAGACTATTCAAAGGCTTATATTATCATTCTACCACTTTCTGGCATGCTATGAATAGGGCCAATTCATCTTGGGGATGGAAGAGCTTGCTTTTAGGTCGAGATGCTATTATTTCTAAGTTATAGTGGTCTGTTGGTGACGGACAAACCATAAATATTCGAGAGGATAAATGGCTTACCTCTGGCATCATCGGCGGACCAGCTCCTCGTTCAGAATCCAACCTGGTTGCTGGCTTCATAGTCCCTACCGATCATGTTTGGAATATCCCTCTTCTTCAAAGGCACTTTGATCATCACATCGTTGAGGAGATTTGTAATATTCCTTTAAGTCACGCTCCTTCGGCTGATCATCTTATCTGGACAGGCACACAATCAGGTCAGTATTCTGTTAAATCTGCCTACCATATCCTCAGACAATCGACTCACTCTCCAAACTTAAATAGACCATCCTCATCTTATCAGCCATCACCTGGTCTCTGGCGAACTATCTGGCATCTCAAGACCCCCCCCAGGATTAAAGTTTTTCTCTGGTCATTGTGTCATAATGCTCTCCCTACTAAGGCTAATCTTTATCGCAGACACATTTTATCGGACCCTATCTGTCAGCTCTGTTCTATGCATACCCCGGAAACTACTGAACACATTCTGTTATTTTGCCCATGGACATCAAAAATCTGGTCTCATCACAAAATACAGCTTTTTCCTGCAGTCTACAACAGAAATCGAATAGAAATGTGGCTAGAGGAAGTTTTTGACAACCACTCAGGTTTACCTTCTAAAGAGATGATCGCCTCCATCCTCTGGCATATATGGAAGGCGCGCAATCATTTCACTTTTCGCCAGCAACGAACCGCTCCTGATCTGCTTGTAGATATGGCCCTCGCAGAAGAAAAGCTGTACAGACACTCTTTGCAGCAATTTGCCATTCCAGCATCTCCTCTGCTCAACCCTAATCAGCTTTGGACTCCACCGGATCACGGCAGTTTTAAAGCAAACATTGATGGGGCTTTTACCCCTAATTCCACCATGGGTACAATCGCGTGTATTCTCAGGGATCACACTGGTCTTTTGATCGACGGATTTAGCCGGACTGTTCGGGCGTCTTCCCCCCTGCAATGTGAAGTTCAAGCCCTAATTTTCACCCTCACTTATCTGCTAGAACAGGGAAAGAAAGAAGCGCACCTTGTTGTTGAATCCGACTGTCTGACCCTTGTGGAAGTGCTCAACGATCGACGTGCTTCACCATGGGAGATTCGAGCTTTCGTCGCCGACGTCTCTGCGTTGCGTCTTTCGTTCCCACACTTGCGAATTCAACACTGCCGAAGAGAAGCAAATGCAGCAGCTGATTGGGCCGCCAAGGCCCATTCACACAAATCTATCTCTCCCTCTTGGCCCAACTTTCCTCCTGCTCAGTTAGTGTCTTTGCTATGTATCGATGCACTATCTATAAGTTGTAATTTCCGTCCTCCTTAAATGATAATCAGTATCGTTTCTGACCAAAAAAAAAAAAAACTCTAGCTGGACGTGCCCTTGAAAAGAATTGCTCCAAGTCATCATTTCTTAAAGTTGGTTCCAATATTTTCTTAGAGAAACTTTTCTTTAACAAAGCAAGCACCTTTTTAATCTGATCCTTTACCAATTTCTAGGTCCAATCGGCATATACTATGCATCCTTGAGGAATAGATCAATTTCTCGATGACTGTCAGATAAAGAAAGAGTAAATCTCCCCCATTAATCGTATACCTTCTATATTTTCGTGTATTACGACATTTAGTACAGGAGTCATAAAAACAATGCAAGGGTTTATGAAATATTATGACCAAAGGGTCCGTACCCAGAGGACCGTACAAGGCCCCAAGACCGTTTTATGATTCCAAAGAAGCCAATGCTGTAAGCACCATAGTGAATCTTTCTCTGAACTTATTTTTATATATACTCTGAAGGAGCGTTTTACTTAAATGGCGAGCGACACTATCCCAGAAAATAAAATTTTATGAGAGGTTTTTTTTTTTTTTTTTGTCATTTTAGGTTCTATTAGGTAATTTAGGATGTGACAATTTACATATTTGCTGTACTTTTTTTTTTTTGGTCGCAAGATTTGCTTTAGTTAGCCATCTATGTTTTAGTCATTTCATTTGAAATTAGATAATAATAAATTTAAAGCAATGGTATAATAAAGCTGAAATTAAATGCATAGATACTAAAAATTCTTCATGGGAAGAAAGAACGAAACCTAATCAACTAATGGTTTTCTGTCAAAACCCCTAATCAACTATTAGGATAAAATATTTATAACATGAAACTGAAAAGAAAAAAAGAAAAACAATCATTTTTTGGACTTCACGGTCGAATTTTCCTCTTGATTCAAAGGTAATATGGAATTGCGGTCCTCGATCATTTCTTGGGCTATTATCCTTTCAAATGTGCGGTTAGAGTCATTTATCTTGTCAATCCTAGTATGGAAGATGTAGTCACTTCTTACACTGCGAGGTCTGCTCATTATGTGTCTTGTTTTAGTCAAATTTATGAAGATATTGAATTTGATGTTAAAGTAAAACCAAACTTTTGGAAAGCTTTAGAAAGTAAGAGAAGAGAGAGAGTCAATCCCACTTTATGTAATTGGAACAACTCGTTGATAGGGTTAGACACATAATTTTTACCAAGGTGTTGCTACATCTAGTAGCACTTTCGACCCCTGGGATCTCCCAAATCTTAGGTTTGGGCAATCTACAAGATCAAGATACTATCGTGAACTTAAATACTATAATAGAGTAGCACCAATCACTTCTAGGTAAATCTAAATTAATTGGACACCCGAAGGACCTAGCCACTAATGGGTCAACTAAGTAGGTGCATATGCGAAGGAACCGGTCAAATAAAACTTGGGATCTTAGGTCCGGAAGTTCAGTTATAAGTAGGATGGATTAGCATCATATGCGCTCTTTGGATACCTTGGCTCTAGTTTTGCTAAGTCCTTAATTGATTTCGTAAGCATGCATGGTTTTTCATTTTTAAAATTTTGAAAAGTCGATAAAGCACTCAGCCAACTTCGCTATTAGTTAACGAGGCCTATGTACATTAGAGTGACTCCATTTGTGTGTGTGTACGAAAATGTCCATCACAATGCAAGATTCATTCTTATGAGAATGATATAACAAGGCACCAACCACATGCAACAAGACAAGATAAATAGAATTAAAAAAAAAAAAAAAAAAAAAAGACAATGAAACATCATTACCCGACGAAAATCGCATGCAATATGAGCTAATAAATCATATGCAAGACACGACAATAGATGACATGACATGCCAATGATCACATGTAACATGACATGGCAAATAAAAAACATAACACCACAATAATGACATATAGTGTGACAAGGAAAAGTGTTAGAAAATTCTTAAATCTATTACATCGGTATCAATTTAATCCTAATTTTTTTTTTTTACATAGTGTCAATTCAGTTCTTATGGCTAACTTTGGTCAAATATTACATGTTGACATCAGCCAACTTATATGGCACCGCCGACACTGATGTGAACAATTTTTAATAATATTTTGATAAATTATTGATTTTTTTTTTCCTTTTTCTTCCTTTCTTTAGCTAGTGACTGGCCACCAACCATAGGCGATGCCATCTATCGTAGATGAGGGTCAGCCTCACCAAATCAAGTGAGGGGAGCCCTTGCCGAGGCTTACCCTCCCCCAAGCGAGGGTTGACCTCACCCAAGCCAGATCTAGTGAGGCCGACCCTTGCCTAGGCTAAGGTGACCTCGCCAGGAGTCGCCTTAGGCCGAGCGACCCTCAATGAGGCCACCTTGGCCTAGGCAAGGGTTGGCCTCTCCAATGCTCACCTTTTCCCAAGCGAGGCTCGGTGAGCGTCGCCCTGACGTAAGCCAAATTGTGCAAGACCAACCCTTACCTAGGCCAAGTCAACCTCGCCAAGGCTTGCCCTCACCTAGGCGAGGCCTAGCCGTGCCTAGCTAAGCCTCGCCTATGGTGCTGAATGGCAAGTCTCGCCTAAGCAAGACTAGCCCAATCATTGCCTATGGCTAGTCATCGGCAAAAGGAAATAGGAAGGGATAAATTAAAAAAATTAAAAAAATTAAAATTTGTCCACATTAGCGCTAGTGGTACCACATAAGCCAATCATCATCCATGTTAACAATTTATGGCTAAAATTAGTTAAAATGATTGGATTAACACTATGTCAAATAGATTCTCTCTCGATAGGAAGAGATGCTAAACCCTAACAATGTTTCAAAACTCTAAACCCTCTCAAAACTTCTTGGATCTCCTCGACTTGGATAGTGGGATAGTATTGCCCCATTTCATCCCATTGCCTTGGGTATCTTTACCTAATGTAGTATCTCCACCCTTTTTGGTCCTTGCATCTCGTCTTTTGCTGGGATGCCTTAGGTTAGCTTGCCACAATGGAGGAAGGCCATCAGGATGAAGCTCGATTGGTTTTGCTTTGCAGAAGGTTTAGGCAATTTATGGTCTAAGAAAGAAATCGCCGTCCCAAATGAAGAACGATCAAATGCAAGAGTGGAGGAATGCAAACTCACCTTGTGTCACGCCCCGATCATCGAGCACGCACCCATCCCTCAATTGGTCGATTAATAGCGATGTCATATAACGCATCACCAATCCATTCATTTTTAATACACGCATGCAGAAGCAAATAAAACAATCCTCAAGCAAAAAAATAATCGGATAGAAAAGTAGGGCTATATTTTTCACAACTGAAAAATCACAACCACACTTTTATACAAGGCAAACCTCATAGTATATTACAATACTATTAACAAGTCAATCTATCATACATCAGATCACAACTTAGAGTTTACATAACACGGTGGGGGTTTCAATCCTCATTCGGGTCATACTTTGGATTATCCCCGGGATTCTCCTCGGACTCCTCATCAGGGTCCTTCTCTTCGAGTTCTTTCTCCTCGGGTTCCTCCTCTAGGTTCTCTTATGGGTACACCTCCTTGTTTGACCTCTCCTTCTTCCATGCTATAGCAGGAGTCCACTGCTGATTGCTTGGGAGAGTCGGGGTCACTCTCGAGCTTAGGATCTTTGGCATTGGTCACCGCTCCGTCCTTGGGATCTGCGGTCCCTTCCTTGAATGCTGCCTCTAAAAGGAACAGAGGCACATTACCCACTGGTACGTGACCCTCTCTTCGCCCATCATGGTAGTGATGATACCACGACCTATATTCATGGGGCATCAAGGCGTCTTTACCCATGTCAACCCAGTTACCCATGTCAACCCAGACACTGGATTTTACTAAAACATACTCTAGTTCTTCCGGGTGAGGGTGTATCGGGTAGTGGTACCCTATCTTAGTGATCTCCTCAGGTATACCAAAATGCATGGGAGGACGATGAGATAGAGGTGCCGCCATCTAGGGACCTGAAATGTTGTCCCACAACCTGGATGAGATTATCTCTCAACAAGTTCTATCTCCTAAGACCCGATTAGGAAGCCAATACACTCTAAAGGGTGCCTAAGCACAACACAAGTTAGAGGACTTACCTTGGCCTTAGTTCCTTCCTGCAAGTCAATATATATCAAATATACAGGAATCACATCAATTCACAGCATTAGATCAAATCATTGATCAATTGACCTAGTCGATTACATGTCAAGCAAACCATTCCTCGGTTATTTTAATCCATACTATGAAATCTTCGAAATTATATGTATCTAGTCATTGAGCCACGTGCATTCTCAAATGCGACGTACTAGATCACCGAGCCACGTGCATTCTCCGAAGCAACATACCTACTCACCGAGCCACGTGCACTCTCCGAGGTGAAGTATCTAATCACCAAGCCATGTGCATTCTCCAAGGCGATATACTCGATCACCGAGCCACATGCATTCTCAAAGGTGATATACCAATTCAACAAATCACGTGTATTCTCTAAGATGATATACCTGTACACTGAGCCACGTAATACAACATTCTTTTTCACCATTTTACACAGCCCATCAAAATATTATTGGCCCTGTAGACTGACACCCGGTCAATTTCTAATCAATTACCAAAATCGATTAATTTAGGAATAAAATCCTAAAAACACAATTAATTCAATTCAGCACAATTTAGCTCTCAAATAAATAAACAGATTACAGCACGATAATTAGCATAAAATTCCGAACGTCGACTATCTTAGCCTAATTTATGGAAAATAATTAACTAATTAAATAATTACGGAAATTATTAAATAAATGCAATAAATCCAATTTAGGCGTAATGCCTAATTGGACACAAAAACGGACTCGGAAAATTTTCGAGATTCATTCAATAAATACTAGGATCTAGTTCCTTGCTATCTACACTAGTCATTTGCCTAACATGCATTGATAAGTCTCTAATTTAATTACTCTAATCTAATCTATCCACCTAATTGCACTTAATTAAATCTAATCAATCCCTAAGCACCATTAGCATACTAATAAGGGATTAGTGAGCTAAACTCACTTGTTTAATGAACGGGTCAGATCAAACCGACGGGAACATCACGAGGGTTGATTCTTCTCAAAGGGGGCCTAGGTTTTAAGGTTCAAACCATCTCGAAACGAGCCTTGAAGCCACTAAGATGCCCACTATTTTGCTCTCTGGTTGTTGCTGATTGAGGGCTGATTCGGGGTTGGTTGAGGCGAGCACGGGTCAGGGATGTTCCAGCAAGGCCGAATGGCCAACGGCGGGGCTTGGACGGCGACAGACAGCCTTCAGCTGGGCTGAGGATAGCCTTGGGATGCACAAACATAGGGTTGAGACAGCATGAGGGAGGTGGGCATGTGCGGTGAAGCGGTGAGGTGACGCGGGCAGCATTCCGGTGGCAGTGGCTGCGTACAACGGCTCCCGGCGGTTCGACGGTGCGCTGGCTGATCTTCCTTGGCTTGCTAGTGGTCGAACGACAATGGAGGGAGAGAGGAAGGTGCTGGTCACTGGTTGAGGGGGAGGGATGAGAGAGATAAGGTTGGGGGCCCTTTGGCCTTGATTTTCCATAAATTTTTCCCCCATTGACCATTCTTGCCCAAGTGTTATTCCTTGGCTGCCCATGAGCCACCAATGCTCTCTTTATAACTTATAAAATGGTCCAAAGACCCTAGGGAATGGGCGCACACGAATTTAACACAAATTTCTCTCAATTGGACACTCGTTCATGCTTGTTTTATCATGAATCGGCCTCAACAAATTCAATTGACCCTTCATCGATTAAATCGATATTTTTCCTCACCCATATATCTATCATGCTTCCCAAAATTGTGATCAAAATGATCCTCGGCCATTTTCTGAATAAAAACGGCCCTACGACAACTTTTTATCAAAAAGTCTCGGGTTTCAGAAAAATCTTTTGAAATTGAGTCGATGTTCCTAAAATTTATTGTGACAGAATCTTCAATTTCTGAAATCGGACTTGAATTCGCAATTAATTTTACTTGGGTTATCGTGACCTAGGCCACTAGATAGTTTTCGGAGATTTTTAGTGCAAATGACTAATGATCGATTTCCTTCGAGCGACAATGAACCCACTCGACACATTGGCGACTATTGGTTGTCATGAAATTCTCAAGGATTCAAATACTGACATAAGGTACCAAAACGACAGAAGAATTAGTCTAGGGCCGGTCGACGGGAATTTTTCAATTTAGTGGTGTCACCCACGATTAGCCATACATCTCAATCGAACGGACCTAGGTCAGATCTTAAATTAATTTTTAACTGTGTTGTAATGGCCTCTAAAGATGAACACGATCAAGAAGTCGATTCCTGATTGAATTCTTAAGTCTATTGCATTAAAATTCCTTAATAGCTTTCCTTAATAGTCTAGTTATCTCGAAAGTGATCAGCTCTGAGAACAGTCCTATAGGCACGTCAATAAAATGCCCGATTTATTTATTAGAAAACAAAAGTGAAAATCTGGAATGTCACACCTCATTCAGTTAGCTTTATCAAAACCCCAATATTAACTTTCAAGCTTTTCAAAATACAATGCAAAAAGCTTGGCATATAGATTCGATGGAAATCACACCAATGAAGAATGGGTGTTCGTATTTACCTTTAAATTAGAAAAAAGGATTTGAAAATGGTTTTAGATTTGGGTTGTGACATCCTGAATTTTAACGACCTTATAAGTGTAATCGGATTGTTATGGGCTTTGATTATTTTAAAGCAGACCAGATGACAAGACCAATGGGCCATGGGAAAGTATAGGCTTAAGTAGTTAACAGGCTGCACGAAGATATTGAGCACGAGCTCAATCAATCAAAGGATAAGATATGGACTTGGGCTTGGCTTGGAGCGGGCCAAGAGTCGGATTCATTAAAATTGTGAATTAAGTCTAGTGGGTCATTAAATGTTGTGGGATGAGCCCGGTGGGCCAAAGACGAGCATTTAGGCCTGAGCACCTTAGTTTTCATTTAAGTTTATATATTACCATCATGAGGGATTTAATTAGAAAATTTATTAAAAATATAGAAGCGATTGTAATTTTATTATCGAACACTTACTTTAGTAATTCTTGTGATTAATTCTTGTTTGTATCATAGATTAGCGTCGAGACGTTAACGCATCGATTCGATTTGTGCGAACTCATGGACTCGTATAATTATGAACAGATTGAAAATTTTGTGGATTCAAAACGAAACTAAGTAGAAGATGTTAGAAACTATTAGACTAATTAATGACATAGATTAGAACATAATCTAAACCATTCTTGAGTGCTAGGTGTCGACCATGAAGAAGAATGCATGCATGGGAGCCACGACATTCATCTCTTCCCTCTCGGTTTCTCTCCAACCCATAGCCTTCAGAGGAGACATCATCATTTATTCCTAATAATATCTATTCTTGAGATTTAAAATAAAATCTATACACATTTGATTTTTCCTCAGAACTCATGTTATTCTCTTCTCCCCAAAACAAACCTAAAATTCTCTCTCTCTATTTCTCTCTCGTGCGGTTTGCACCAAAGCAGAACTTAGTGACTTCAGCTTCTTCTTCTTTTTGCACGCATTTGAGGGTAGAATTCTGAAGAGTAGCAAGCCACCAGTAAGGAAATAATGAGGTCCTAAACTAGAATTTATCCGTTGTTTGCCGAGGGAACTTGTGGAGCATGCTGAATGGTGGAAGATTAAGTTTGATGCTTCTGTTTTGAGTTGGAATAGGTTAGATGGATGCTCAAATGGAACTGTTGACCTTTGCATGTGATGATCGGGGTTTGGATGGTCAAGGAACCGAGTGTGACGGAGCTGTGTTGGTCGAGTTGGTGGGTAGACTACCGTCGAGTGATAGATGGGTGTTGCATGTTGCTTTTGAGGGGTTGAGAGGTAAATACTAGCCTCAAGTTGAGCTGTAGGTTGCTTTGTGTAGTCGATGAGTTAATGAGATCACTTTTGGGTTTTGTCGAAGCGGCGTTGAGGTAATAAAAGAGGTTGTAGATGAACTAAATAATCTGATGTAGCTGTAGATGGAGATAGTGGCTTGGGATGTTCTGTTTGGGAAAGACAGAGACAGAAAATTACTAGTTTATGCATCACTTTGGGGTTTTAAAGGTGTAGTTAATGGAAAGAACTAATTTTCTTAAGAGCGCACCAACTATTTTAGGCTTCGACTACTAGTTGTAGAGATTTTCTTGCGAAAATTAGTTGCTAAGAACATTCCTCCCTTAAAATAGCAAACTAACCTACAGAAAAATAGTAGAACCATAGGTAGTTCTATGGATTTTATGAAATTTTCTAGATGGAGTTGGACCTTAAACCATTCATGAAAGTTATTTAACACATCTTTAGGAACAACTTTGAGAATAAACGGTCGATATTTGGATAGTGAAATGATCCTTCTTCAGTAGGCACTTAATTTGGAAGTTACTACAGAATTTAAGGGTAAAGACAGCAAATTACTGCTCCTTATACAATGAGATATAGGCTCAGGTTTCTTCATGAAAAATGTTAATCTATGTGTCTTCTATAATATACTAAAATTCGTAGCTTTTCAATGAGATTTGATGCACTTTCAGCTTCAATGATTGAAACTGCCCATGTCGGCTTGTATCCTGCCTTGATCCGAGACTGTGCAATAGATGTTGTGCCTCTTATACCTGATTTTCATGGCATATAGGGAGTCTAATGGTCTTGTTAATAATGGTTAGTTTCTACATGAGCATGCCTCTTCCATAATTTGAAGTATGGTCATTGTATGGTTACTAATTATGGCATATGTGTGCAATGAGTGCGACATGAATGAAATGCTGTGTGAGTCTTATGTGTTGCTTGAAGTAATTGTGTACTCTTGAGGTTATATGCATGCTGTGATGTGATATAATTCAGAGGTGTGATGTGTGGAATGTGTGAATTAAATGAGTAAGAGATTTCCATAAGTACTGAAATATTGGTGCCACCGGTATCGAGATATCAGTGATGCCCCAGGGAGTGGGATGCCCATGTTGTATGATCTTGGATGCCTTGATTGAGTGAGATACCAGGATGTCTCGGAGTTGAGATGCCCTTGTGTGTGATTAGGGATGTTTCGGTTGTGGGATACCAAGATGCCTCGGAGTGAGATGCCCCATGCTGTGTGATCTTAAGATGCCTCAGTTATGTGATACTGAGATGTTTCGGAGTGAGATGTCCATGATAGCAATATTGTGGAAGTTCGGATGTGGGATTCCAAAAGTGACTTGATTGGGTTGGCTTGTGTTATGGTGGGTAAACTGATCGAGGGTGGACTTTGATATACACACTATAATATAAATCCACTTGGCATGTGAGTTCGCCTGTTGTTGTCGCATCTCATCTTAGTTCAAATTAGGAGCATGAGACATACATATGCATTTAGCATGTTTGTTATGAAGTGACCATTCATATGATATTTTAGTATTCATTTAGTTATACTTGTGACAATCCTACCTTAGTATGTTGAGCTATTTGGTTGTGTTCTCTTGCTTTCTTTGACAATTGTGGATTGTCTAGCTTAGAGTCTTATTATTTATTTACTAGGCATTGCTTATTCCTTTCTATTTTTCAGATCATTAGTATGGACGTACCACCGATCACTTGTTATGGGGTGATAGCGTACATTGATGTTTCTTTTCACGACGTATATGACCTCAATATCGAGTTGACCTACATGAGATATGAGGTTATGCTTTGAATGGACAATGTCAAGGTAGACTAGATTCCTATGAGGTTCGTTGCTTGGCTCATAAACCATGAACGGGAGCTATTTGGCCCTCTTCAGTTCGACGCTGAAGGACCTGGAGTCGAGGTAGGAGGTGCTTAGGTACCCCACACCATGATGAAGCCAGAGAGACGTCTTTTTTTTTTTTTTGGGACTTGGGCTAGTGTAGGGGGTAGTGAAGTTAGGAACCCCTCTCACCCTTTCCCTAGCTAATTACTTACACTTTTGTTCATGAACACGTAAATATATGTTGTGCATCGATGAAGGACTTGTAAGTAATCCAGTTCAACGTATGTAAGCCCGAATGGTTTTCAACAAGAAAGTTAACGAAGCTTCTCATAATCCTTATATATGTTCTTAGTTGGGTTATCTAATGCTAGGTGACAGGACTGTTACAGGGTGATCATGTGTTAGAAAAGCTTCAGATCATAAAATATCCATGTTATACAAGCTAACCAATTAGGTTTGGGTGCTATAGTGTGATAATTGAAACCAACGGGTCCTATCATGATGATAATCCGTATAATTTCCACTTGCACTTAGTATGTGACGCCATTAGGATGTCACATGGGACCTTGGTCTTTTGCAAACAACTCGCTATTGCTCAAACCATGGGAACCAAATACACCTCTTCATTGCTATAAGTTTAAATCATGTGCTTTCTAGATTCAAGTTCATGATTTGCCCCATGAGTGGTGCTTCGAGAATATAATAAGTAAAGCTATAGAGGAGATGGGGGAGGTTTTTGAAGTTAGGATCCAAGCCAGAGGAATAACAACAGCAAAATTGGGGAAGGCATGAGTGCTTATTGATTTGTCCAAGCCACTATTGTTTAGAACCATTATCAAAATTGCAAGAAAAAGAAGCCGGTTAGATTTCAAATATGAAATATTACCCAATTTTTGCCATTCTTATGGGAAGATGGAGCACTATGCTAGCTATTGCACCAAGATACCATATGATAAGGAGAAAATCTTTTTCTGAAAAGGAAAATCAATTTGGATAGTGGCTTAAGGCTGAGGTAAGGGATCACAAACCTTTCTAGAAGTTATTTTATAAAGGGGGATGAAGATATCATGGAAGATGAAATTGTACCTGAATCTCCAAGAAAGTTTGGTCAACTTGTTCCTTATCAACACAGTGTAGTTCACTCTACAATGCTGAATGCATCCACACATTTAGATTAAGGCAAAGAAAAGATATCAGCATTCTACACTGAGAAACATTCGGCAAGTCAGCATATTAACCTGTTTGATTTTCTATTTAATGTCCCTACACAAGATAGAGAAGGAAAACTAAGATTTACTAACCGTGGATTCCAAAATTTCCAGGAGTGTCACGCCCCAATCCTCGGAGACGCACCCATCCTTTAGCTTGGTCGATTTTAAATGTGATATCCCAGGATTAAGTATCGCTAACCCTTTCATTTTAAATAAGCACATGTGGAAGCAATTATAAATCCGCAGCCAATAAAATAATGGGATAGAAAAGCAGGGCCATATTTTCATACTGAAAATTTACAACCACACTTTTATACAAACACTTAATAGTATTCTACAATACTATATACATAAGTCTAATCTAAGATCTATTCACATACAGATAAGGTCTGACAAAACAGGATAAGATCTCAGTCCTCATCCGAGTCGTACTCGGGATCATCATCTCGATCATCCTCAGTTTCCTCAAAATCAATCTCATTCTCTTCAAGCTCTTCATCTTATGCTGGCTTGTCAATAGGGCTGTCCAACAGGTAATTCCCCTCTGATCCCTCCTCCTTTGGCTCCTCTTCTTCAAGTTCTTCCCACACTTGGTCCTCCTCCTGCCCCTCCTCTTGCTCAATGATCCCCTCCTCTTGCTCAATGATTTCTCCTTCTTCCTCACTCTAGTTAGCACCCTTGGCTGAGTAAACTGGAGACTTGGGATCACCTTCAAGCTTGGGGTCCTTAGCATCCACTACCGACCCATTCTTAGGATCTGTTGTCCCCAGCCCAAATGCTACCTCAAGAACATATAAAGGCACATTGTCTTCCGGGATGGGACCCTCTTATTGCCCATTGTGGTAGTGACGATACCACGATTGGTATTCATGGGGCACTAGGGCATTATTATTACTCACATCAACCCAAATCTTGAACTCTATTAGTACGTACTCTAGTCCTTCTGGATGGTGGTCTATCGGAAAGTAGTATGCTTCTTCGATAACTTCTTGAGGGAAGCCAAAATGCCTAGGAGGACGAGGAGGTGGAGGTGCTGCCATTTATGGACCTGAAATGGTTATACAATAACCATTGAAACCACGTCTCAACAAATTCTACCTCTTAAGACTCGATTAGTAAACTGATACATCACAAGGTTGCCTAGGCACAGCACGAGTCAGAGGACTTACCTTGGCATCAGTCCCAACCTGCAATTCAAGGTTATACACAGATGCCTCGTATATCACATTAAACAATCAATTAATTCACGACATCAAATCAAATCATTGATCAATCGACCTAGTCGATTACATGTCAGTTAAGCCATCTCTACATCATTTCACTCCTCACTATATAACCTCCAATTGTACACTCAGTCACAGAGCCACAATAATACTCTCGGACGTCGTTTTCGCCAAGGTGACGTATGTAATAGACAGTTACGTGCATTCTTTAAGGTGCCATTTTCGCCAGTGATGTCCCAATCACCGACCCACATATGTCCGCAAATCATGTATATTCTTTCTCTCCAACGCCGTTTTCGCCAACGTGATGTATATTATAGACAGGCATGTGCATTCTTTAAGGTGTCGTTTTCGCCGGTGATATCCTCATCACCGAACCATGTATGCCTATCAGCCCCGAGTATTTCCATTTCCCTCTCAGATTCTCTCTAATTTAGTCCATCAAAGCATTATTGCTGCTAAATAATCATACTCGACCATCTACCAATCAATTACTCAATTTTAACCAATAAAGGATTAAATCCACAAACTGCACAATTAATTCAATTCCATACAACGTAATGCTCAAATAAATAAATGGACTGCACCACGACAATCAGTATAAAATTTCGGTTGTCCGCTATCCCATCCTAATTTTCAAAAAAAAAAAATTAATTAATTTCGAAAATTAATAAATAAATACAATAATTCCAATTTGGCCCCGTAATGCCTAATTGGAGCCCAAAACGGGTTGGGAAAAATCCCAAGAGAAATTCAATAAATAATAGTACGTCTCTACTTGCTAATTGCATAATTCAATTGCCTAACATGCATCACGATTAGTTAATAATCACTAATTTACTCTAATCTAACCACCTAATCCTACTTAATTAACACTAATCAACCCTTAAGAATAATTAGCAAACTAAGCAAGGATTAGTGAGTAAAACTCACCTAAATAATGTGCAAGTCAGATCAAACTGACTGGAATAGTGCGGGGAACAACAAACTCCGAAACGGGCCTAGGAACCGAGGCCTACAAACACCTCAAACTGAGCCTTGAAGGTAATGGAAACTCACACTGAAACTTGCTGCTCTTGGCTGGAAAATGAAGAAAAATCACTCGGTTACGGTAGGACTTGCTTGGGAATGAAGAAATATACCAACCCAGGCCTTGGCAAGGCTTTACCGATGAAGAAACAGAGAGAACCGGCTCTGGTGGAGCTTCCACAACCTAGAAATAGTAGCTAAATAGCAGTTGGGCAAGAGAGAGAGACAACCAAGAGGACGGTGGTGCTCGGCCGGGCGGCACGCGCACAAGCGACACACGGGGGAATGGACGACGGCTACGGTTGCTACTCCTCCAGGCGATGCCGGCTACTGCTCTTTCCTTCTTCTAGTGCTGGTCGCAAATAGAGAGAGAGAGAGAGATTGGGGCCGGTTGGGGTGAGAGAGAGAGGAGAGGATAGGGATGAGGGGAATGGAGGGTCCCTTAGCTAGATATTTCCACAAATATCTCCCCAAGAATCAACCTAGGCCAAGTATTCACCCTTGGCACACAACGGGCCACCAATGCCTCCTCCTTGGACGTGTGAAACAGTCCAAAGTGCTAGGGAAGAGGGGGCACACGAATTTGCAAGTCAATTCCTCAAATTGGACTCTTATACCTCTTGATTCGATCTCAATTGACTCTCATAATTTCAATTGATGTCTCATTTATCACATTAATAATTTTCCTCATCCAAGAATCTCTCAACTTCTTAAATATGCAACCAAAATAAATCCCTGGCTTCAATTGCACGGAAACGGCCCTGAGCTAACTTTTTCCCAAGAAGTGTCGATCGTCAGAAAAATCTTTTGAGGCTGAGTCGCAGGTCTTAGAATTTATTGTGATGTGACAGAATCTTCAATTTCTGAAATCAGACTCGAATTGACGGTTAATTTCTATTCGACACGTTTTTAGCGTGACCTAAACTATTAGGTAGTTTTCAGAATTTTCTAGGGCAAATGATCCGTGGTCAATTTTCTTCGAGCTACTATGAACCCACTCAACTCAATGGTAACTCTCGATTCTCATGAAAATCTCAAGGATTCAATTACGGACACAGGGTATCAAAATGATAGTAAAATCATATTAGTGCCGGTCGATGAAAATTTTCCAATTTAGTGGAGTCACCCACGATCTACCACACATCTCAGTCGAATTGACCTATCTCTGATGTCAAATTAATTTTAAATTTTGCCGAAATGACCTCTAAAGATAAGCACGGTCAAGAAGCTAATTCCTGGTCGAATTCTCAAGTCTATTACCTTAAAGTTCCTTAATAGCTTACCCAGCTAGTCTAGTTATCTCGAGAGTGATCGACTTTGAGAACAACCCTATAGACACGTCATTGAAATGGCCGATTAATTCAATAGAAAATAGATCGAAAATTCAGGATGTCACTAGGAGACTGCAAAGAAGGAAAAAAAAAACACGAGCAAGCAAAAGACCCCGTCGTTATTCTCCTTCTAATAAAAAGGGTAATAGTATCAAGATTCTAGATGAGATGCAACTCATGGAAACACAAGTTCATATGGCAGATGAAGTACATGGCTTTGGTGGCTAGCCCTAATAAGCCACCAAGTTACAAATGAACCTTACTAGCCTGAACTGTTAGGGATTGAGCAAACCCCTGATAGTTTAATATCTTCGAGCTCTTATGGCTCAAGATAGGCCCGTGGTGATCTTTGTTATGGAAAAAAAATGGGGGAAAATATGGTGTTGTGCATAAAAAGAGATTGAAGTATCAAGCAGCTTTATTGTCAACCCAAGGGGTATAACTAAAGGATTGGCTATTTTCTGGACTGACCAGGTAGTAATTTCCATTGATCAAAGTACTAATAAGTTTATCGATATGGTGTATGAATTGAAAGAACAGCAGTTATGTATGCGGATAACTTGTATCCATGCACCCAATGTATATCGTGATAGACTAATGTTATGGAGGAGATAGATGGAATTAAACATTTGAACGATTTACCTTGAGTGTGTATGGGAGATTTTAATGAAATATTTTATCCTTGGGAGAATATGAGAAGGAGGATGGTTGAAAATTATTGACTAGAGTCTAGAATAATATTTACCAAGTGTAGTTTTATGACATGGGTTGATGTAGGAGGTTTCGCGAACTGGGTTCCTTTCCAATTGGTTGCCTGATATCAAAATCTTGATAGAGTTAGTTAGTCCGTTGAGTAGCTTCGATTTGAACATTGGAGACACAGCAAAAGGAGAAATTATCAACCCATGACTGAGTCTGGTCATTTGTATAGGCAGACTTTTGGAAGTATAGAATAGTCTAGAGATAGGTCTCCCTACTCCTACCTAGACTTCTATTTTTTACTCGTGATGTAATGAACTTGTGAACTCATATGTGGTATAAATAATAGAAATAGAAGTATGTTAGTTATAATTGTAAGGCTTTAATAATTAAAAGGATATTCATAAATATTTATTTTTGCTTCCACACGCTAAAAGAGATTAGTAATATAAAATACACGTGTTCAGTGACATTCCGAGATGTCACAGCTTTGTTTTTGGTATCAAAGTAGGTTAATCTTTAGAGTGATAAGGTGTGCTTAGTGAATTGGGTAGTCGATCGAGAACACATGTGGAATGCATGTGTTTATCTTGATTGATTGAACAAGTAACTTTGATTACTTATTAGTTAAATTTGGCTGATTGAATAAGTAATTTCTATTACTTATTAGTACCCACTAAGTTAAGCCATATGTGTAGGCTGTGTAAGAGAAAATGAGCTCTGGTGAGAACTCAAAATGAGATCCTCGAATGGAACAAATCCTTCAGGCGCTAGCTAATGACAGAAGTTTGATGGAGCAACAGGTACAACAACGGACTGCTTGTTTCCAAAACAAATTAATGAATTTTCGAAGTGGATTTCAAGTCTCAAATGACATTCGTTCAAGGCCTATAATATATCAAATTGAAGGTTATTGAACGTAGATCGAAAATCTAGAACATCTCAACTCAAGATTTCAAGGTTTAGGACCTCAAATTTACAATAACAAAAACTCAGTATGACAACCTACAAATTTTCAAAAAAGGCATATGAACACAATTAATGTGTACATCAGCCATGATTAGTTACGGCACCTATAATCCATGATTTCAAGCATATAAAAGCTCTTAAACTTTGAATCCTAGCCTCAGTCAACTAACTTGACCTCGCTTCATCAGATTCAAGTGTTGGATTAATACCATTGCAATTTTCTTGAACCACGACCGATTGAGCTTGATCAAAACTCGATCAAGGATTGCCAAAGCTCGAGGACACATCGAGATGTGCTGAGGATCGTCGAACACCGCTAGATAGCACCAGGATAGTCATAGGTCGGCTTGAAGGAATCACGCCAGTGATTAGGCCGAGAGGGAGATCGGCCTTGGCGGGCTGATCGAGCAACCGTCAGGGGACCTAGCAGCGATGGCAAGGACTGACATATGGTGGGGGAGCTTGGCGACGACAGCACATCACCGAAGGAGAATGGACTAGCAACGATCAGCGCGGCGAGCGACAGTGATTGAAGGAGAGTGTGCACGGGAAAGGGAGAGGGGGAGAGTAGGGGGGTGGGAAAGATCAATCTCAAAAAAGGCCTCCCCGTTTTGATTTTGGAGGGAAAAGTGGTTATATAATCTAAGGCAAGACATAGTCCTAAAGGGATTGATCTCCCTTGTCTAACAAACTTATTTAACCCCTAATTAAGCACATGTTGATTTGAACGATCACGATGCATCTTCAATAAACGGTGATGATCGATTTTCAGGCTAAATTTCAAATTATGGCCTAATTAGGGGTATTTTTGTAATTTTGAAATTCTAGGGACAATTGCATAATTTTGAAAGATGAAGGTATGGAGGTGTTGGTCACAAGGCGAGCCACCTCGTTGTGGTTGTTGGCCACCATGAGCCAGTTTGGAACCAGCCATTTCCATCGATGACCGGTCGTACCGGTTTGATCAGTCATCTTCTTTTTTCTTTTCTTTTGTACAATTTGATCCTTTGAATCTTTGCTCAATTGAAGGTCTAAATTGGTAAATTTTCATAATTGCTTATCTCGAAATACCAATTGGTTAAAATTGAGTTTAATTAAAATAACAATACATTAATTGATTCAATAGCCCATATTTGAGATGGCCTATCACATTCAAACTGAAATCAGAATAAGGGTGTGACCTTTATGTAAAAAATAAATAGAGGACCAATGTCAAAATTGGACCTCAATCTATCAAATTGAACCTTAATCTAGAATAGGTCAACTTGAATTACACTAATTAGAGCTCGTTAGCTTGAATTTTTCAAGTTCAAGTTAAATCCATCAAATTGGTAAGTTCTTGAGTGTGAATTTGCCAAAATTGACCATGGATTTGGATTTAATTCAAGAAAATGAGTTGAATAGTAGAGATAATTCGGTAGTTAAAAATGATTTCACAAGCCTCACAATTGTATATGAATTTTCTTCAAACTCTACGGCATAAAAAAATTTCTAAATTTTAACACAATGTATAACGTAATTCTTGAAATTTTAATTTGTTTAGTGCACTTCCTAAACTTTTAATTTATCATTGTAGTCCATAAACTTTTAGTATATATTTAAATTAGTCGATGAATAATATAAAAATGTTTAACATTGTCTTTCCATCAATTCAAATTAAAAATAATATTAAAAATTTTCATATAATTCAAGAAATAAATATAATATATACTAAATGTTTAGGAATCAAATTAAAAAATTTAAAATTCAAAGACTTAATACATATTAAGTCAAAATTCAAAGGTTACATATCATTTTCCCCAAGTAATATCGTACTCCTCTCTCTCTCCTCTCTCGCTCTCTGGTGGTCCAAAGAAACAGACCGACATGTGAAGCACCGAAACGTAATCAATGACGATATCATCTCACGGTACTGAGATCGCTTTCAATTTCTTCTGCTCATCTCTATAATTGAAGCACATGGACAATGCGTCATCAAATACGTCAACCACTGGGAGGGGGATTCTGACATGAATTTGCAGTAAATAGAAGTCTATTCTTAAAAAGGACTTTACCATAGTAACATAAATTTACGATGTGATATTATAATTTTTGTGTTTAACCATAAGACGCTTCGTAACGCATTTGTCACATTATAGAGGTGTCCTCATCTTAACTAGCGACTTCCTAATGAATTTGGATTATGATTATCGAGTTTTTTTTTTTTTTAAAAAATATAGAAGGTGGTCTAATTTACAAACATCACTTATAGCAAATTGTCATGACCCAACTCTATCTCCAAGATCCTGAGCGACACAAGTTACTTTTATGATGTCTTAGGCTCATCACCGTCCCGATTATTTTTATCTCGTTATCATGCACATGTGAAAACATGAATAAACAAATCCCCAGACAAACAACAGCTGAAAGACTGGGACCTACATCAAGCAGAACACACTAATTTATATTATAACAGTATTATTACCAACCCCTTCTTTACGGGCCCTCTTTTCTTTTTACATCATAATATAAGTTTTTCACATAGGCCAGAGAAATCCTATCTCCTCTAGCGTGACTGCAACTCCCAAAACTGACGTGAGACTTATATGCCTACACGACTGAAAGATGAGGGATGAGTTTTGAGGAACTCAGTAAATAAAATTTATAGTTCTCTACTAGGAAAGCATCTCATCATCAAAACCTAGCAAGTATAGCACTCGCGAACAGTGTCAATCGTAGATCAATCACAAGTTTATTGCCATCTCTCGACTATCTGTATGTGATCCACTTTAAACTTACCAAATAAGTTATTTCGCCAATCAAGCTTATCAACAGTACATAGTAACACATACAATAAGCTCATTAACCGTATCAACAGTTCTTCCTATATTTTCAGGGGCTTCTAGCTGCAAGCTAAGTATTCGGCCTCAGGCCAAGCATCCAATATTCTCAAAGGCCTCAGGCCAAGCATACTTTTAAGGGCTTCATGACTCAAGCTGGGCATCCGGCCATCAGGCCAAGTATCCCATACTTTAAGGGGCTTCCCATACTTTCATGAGCTTCCTAGCTCAACCAGGGCATCCGACCATCAAGCCAAGCATCCCACACTTTCATGAGCTTCCTAATTCAACCAGGGCATCCCTTTCAATGAACGAGGCATTACCGCCAACGCTATGTCACGATGAGCTTCCTAGCTCAACTAGGGCATCCGGCCATCAAGCCGGGCATCCTATACTTTGAAGGGCTTCTCATACTTTCAAGGGTTTCCTAACTCAACCAGGACATCCGGTCATCAAGCCAAGCATCCCATACTTTTAGGGGCTTCCCGTACTTTCAAGGGCTTCCTAATTCAACCGGGGCATCTCGTTCAATGAACGAGGCATCACCGCCAACCCTATGGGATGACAAGCATTTTTTCCTTTTTAATTACACACACACACACAAGTGCATCACACAAGTCGATGCTTTTCTTTTCTCTTAACCGACACATGCATGACCCGAAGGCGTGCTCATTCAATCGTGTGTACCATGAGTTCTTTCACTACAAAAGTTCAGCTTCTCAAATTAGTGACCTCCTAGTAGAACCCTCTGACCCAAAATTTATTATCTCCCTCTCACTTTTGTGTGTGAGTCTCATGTGCCACAAATGTGTTGTGTCCTGATTTAAAGCCTCAAAGAATCTAGCAAATAGGCAAATTACTATCGTTCCCATGAGAAGATATAACTCGCACTCTATTTTTCACCGCATCATAGTAAGCACATCTTGAGAGACCTTCAAAACTCCAAATTAAGCGGAGATTCGTTATTTGAACCCATCAAGAGCACTCAACATGATAAAGTTCCTTCTCAACTCAAGTACATGGATTGCGTTTGTACACGACTCTTCCATCCACTATTTTTAGACTCTCTGCAATCTTTTCTACATCAGATAATTGAAACTTACGCAAAACGTTGACATGCCCGTGTCTTAATGCTCCACAACTCAGAATTGTTCCTCCCTTTGAACTTCTCACTCTCTACTTTCACCCCAAATACAATTGCAGCAATAAAATTTCTCAACAGTGATCAAAAAAGCAAAAACCCCAGATTCACTCTAGAAACCCTAAGCTTAGCTCTAATACCAATTATTTGAAGAAAACATAGAATCCAGCGGCTCTTACAAATCAAGTTAAATGCAAAAGAATGAAATTACTAGAGAGATTAATGATGAACACATAGAATCCAGCGGCTCTTACAAATCAAGTTAAATGCAAAAGAATGAAATTACTAGAGATTAATAATGAACGATAAGAACACCAGAGATTTACATGATTTAGTTCAATTATCAGTACTTAGTCCATGGGAGAGCCAACCACCAAGAAATCCACTATGAAATTGAAGGATATAAAGTTAAAAGTCGCTCGATTGCTCAATTGTTTTCCAACCCTTAATTACACTCTAAGCAAACTAATGAATGTTATTTCACAATCTTTCATATGGATCTCACTCTAAAAACTCATAAAGAGAAAATCGGATACTCCTCTTGTTTGCTCTATTGCGTCTAATATCATAGTAGATTTTTTATTATATGTATAATATTCCTACTTAAATAAGAAATCCCTTTTAGGAAACCTATTCTAAATAAGAAATCTATTCAAACTTTTAACATATTCTCAATAATGTGAACCGTCTGCTCTAATGTATAGCTTGGATTAAAATTAAAAGACCTGACAGAAATCATAGAACAAAAATTAACAAAAGTTAGGGACGTAGAAGAAAGAGCAATGCGAGGATAAGTCCAGTCACCGTCCATACAACATTTTGAGCTTCAAATATTGATATTTAAAAGTATAAGTTAAATCCAGAACCTTCCAGGATTGGACATATGTATTATTTATGGACCCACGAGCACGCGATCTTAGGAGATATGCATCCGTTGAGGGTCCAGCTTTCACACGGAAACCAGAGCATTGGGGTATTTGAGCCACATTTTCTTCTGGCCGCGCTGAATGCATTCTCACCACTCATTTTTCTGGATAAGACATCCAGTCCCCCCAACGCACGTGAAGATAATTTATTTCTTCTGTGAAAAGGGAATGAGACAGATCTATTAACTTTCGCTATAGCCTTTTAACATCACCGCAAGGATTTTACTACCACGTCTAAACAGTACCCCAAAAGTTCCTCGGCAACACATTATGTTTGTTTTGACTCGTAACTCTTGTTTATTTTTCGGTGAGTCTATCACCATTGCACCACTGTATCGCAAGTAGTATAGAGCTTATATATTCATAATCTAGTAGAACCCGAATTAAGATACAGACGGTTGAAGGTTTTTCGGGACCGAGAACTGAGAAGCTATCGAATCGGTAATGAAAGGGGCTCGAAATGATATGAAAATTTATCCTTCATCAATTAGCCAACCAAAGGAAGGTGTAAACGTGTAATAGTCAGTGGAAACAATCTTACGTAATTGATGAGTTCACTTTTTAAAGTGAAAATATCCAATTACTCCAATAGATTACGCCGACAAGTTTTCCCTCGAGGTTTCTAGGAACCAGAATCTGAACTCTCTGGTCTCTATATATACAAACACCCACATGCGAACGGTCTCATCGGCAATTCGTAACACGAAGCAAAGAAAATTCGATGGAAAACACAGTTCAGTATGCGATCCTCCTCACTGTCCTCTCTCTAGTTTTTCTCTACTTCTTCCTAACAAGAGAACCCAAGAACCTCCCTCCATCCCCTCCTTCTCTCCCTATCATTGGCCACCTCCACCACTTGAAGTTGCCCCTTCACAGGACCCTTTTCAGCCTCTCCACTAAGTACGGCCCCATCATGACCCTTCGGTTCGGGGTCCGCCGGTTCGTGGTCGTGTCATCACTGCCGCTGGCCGAGGAATGCTTCACCAAGAATGATGTCGTGCTTGCCAACCGCCCGAAGCTGTTCATTGGCAAGTACATCGGCTATGACTACACCACCCTCATCTTGTCGTCCTATGGCGACCATTGGCGTAACCTCCGGAAGATCGCCACCATCGAGGTTCTCTCGTCGCACCGCATCAATTTACTCTCCCATGTCCGGAGGGACGAGATCCGGCGGCTGATGCTCCGTCTGGCCCAGGGCAGGTTCCAGTCCCACCACAGGGTCGAGCTCAAAACTCTATTCTCAGAGCTGACGTTCAACATCATGATGAGGATGATTGCGGGGAAACGGTACTACGGCGAGGGCTTGACCATCGACGAGGCTGAGGCAAGGGAGGCGAGGAAGCTGATTAAACAGATTGTTGGGAGTGGCGGGATAAGTTACGTTGGCGATTTCCTGCCCATACTAAAGTTGGTCGATTACAATGGGGTCAAGAAGTGGGTGGTTGAGCTGAAAGAGAAGATCGATGTGTTCATTCAGGGTTTGATCAACGAGCACCGGAGGAAGAAGGGCGACCCAGAGCTCGCAGACAGCATGATCAGTCATCTTCTGCATCTACAAGAATCTCAGCCGGAAGACTACTCGGACTCCATGATCAAAGGGCTTGTCCTTGTAAGTGTTGTTTCTTATTTCTATATCTGCCTTTTTTTTTTCTTTTCACTGGACAAATCCTGCGCCCCGACCCCGCCCCGGCGGCCCGCCTCCCTCGTGAGAATTCTTGTGGCAAAGTTGCCGTGTCTTGTCAGTCGTCCATTCTTGTTAACTTGATATATGTCGTCGGTGGTTGCATTAAAATGTTGTCAATGACAACGGTTAAATTGAGTCGGGCAACTTAGACATGCCCAAAGTCACGGCAGCCTAGAATTGACCGCTTTATATTGCTTTTGTGTCGAAGATTTAGAATGCACTTCCACCACAAATGATGATAATACTTGCAATGATGGTGAAAAATCTTAGGTTTCGTTTTTCAATAAACAGAAATACGTCGCTCTCTCTCTCAAATTTACTTAAATTTTGGGTAGTACTATTTTACTGAATAAATGTGTGACGGTAGTTGCCATCATTATTGTCGTTTTTTCGCACATGTATTGTCAATTTTCCTCAAGACTGAATTTCGATTGGGCGGATGTTTGTGGTGCTGGGCAATTAACTCTCACCCCACCACTTGGAGCAATCCCTTTCTGTGCTCTTCGTAGAAGATAATGATGTTTCACATAGATTTAGATGAAGGGTCCTAGGTTTTCTGATTTTGGGAGTTCATAAAAGGAGCAGACTTGGATGTGGGTTTTTGGGATTGGCTTACCCACGAATCTGCTCAACCAGACTTTACCTGAATTAATTGACCCCAAAAACAACACTTTCCTTTTTGGTCGTTTGGGTTCGTAAATTGAAGGGGTCAGTTATCAAATGGAGAAAAGGAAAAAGGAGAGACTAATAATGTATGGAAGGCAAAACAAAAAAAAATGGTAATAATGATTGATTGAGTTGAGTTGATTTGGTTGCAATTTTTCAAATAGGATCTGACTTTATTTTTTGAAAGATTAGGACTTGATTGCATATTATGCACAATGTTTAGGACTATTGGTGCAAATGCCAATCTATATATAAAGTTGGGACAGCTTATTAAGACTTCAAAGTCTGCAATAAGAGAGTCCAATTACTAATTGAGATTTACTTTTTGTAAAATGTTAGCACTCTTTCCTTTTAGATTTTCTCCATGAAATCGTATACGTTTATCCACCTTCACGACCATATACCAATTATACCTAGTGATTATCTTACCAAGGTATGATTAGTTAAGACATCAAAAGATCCCTATTCGAACGGCGTTCATCAAAGTAGTCTAATGATTGGCAAAAATTAGGTAAAGAAGCTGATTTGTAGGAAAGGAATTTTCATTACTTATTATGTACAGAAACTGACTTATTTTGTTTTATTCATCATTTTAAGTCTTATTATCTCGACTTTTGAAGTTGATTTGCACAATAACTTTTTATACATGTACAGGTTTTGTTAGTTGCGGGAACAGACACATCATCGCTTACATTAGAATGGATAATGGCAAACTTACTAAACAATCCTAAAAAGTTAGAGAAGGCCCAAAACGAGATCGATTCTGTTATTGGCCACGATCGTCTGGTAGAAGAATCGGATGTTTCGAATCTACCTTACCTTCAGTGCATCATCTTAGAGACCCTTCGACTAAACACCACGGTGCCACTTCTCGTCCCGCACGCGTCATCAGCTGATTGCACCATTGGTGGATACTTTGTTCCACGCGACACTATTGTACTGGTGAATGCATGGGCTATTCACAGAGATCGTGAGTTGTGGGAGGACCCATTGAGCTTCAAGCCTGAAAGGTTCGAGGGCAATGGCGGTGAAAAACAACGAAAGCTGATATTGCCTTTTGGGCTAGGACGCAGGGCATGCCCTGGTGCACCCCTCGCCCAGCGGGTCATGGGGTGGACATTGAGCTTGCTGATTCAGGGTTTTGATTGGAAAAGAGTGAGCGAAGAAAAGATTGACATGACGGAAGGCCCAGGAACTACCATGCCAAAGGTAGTACCGTTAGAATTAATGTGTAAAGTACGCCCTTGTATGGAGAAACTTGTCCCTAAAGATTAAGTTGGTCGACTAGTTTGTGCTAACTGGTTGGTTGGCATGCTTTCGTGTTGTATGTAGTAAGAGTCTACATCTATTCTATGACTTTAACCTTTTTGTATTTACATCATTTTCCAATCTATTTGTTTTCAAACATTATAATGGAGGTTCACAGTGTAAAGAAGAGATAGGGTGCTGATGGCTACGGATTGTACTTATTTGAACCCAGTATTACTTTTTTTCGTACAAAGCATCTTTTAAAGCATCTTTTTTCGTACTTTAATTGTCTCTTGCTCTTGCAAGGTCACATTCTGCCTTCTTCTTGCAATTTTATTTCTTTTCTTTTCCCACATTTTTGCCTTTGGGCAAGTTACTCATCTTGAATTATCTTTCCACAAATTTAGCACAAGAATATGCCTTTTCCAATTTTTCTTTGGAGAATAGTAATAGAAAGATAATTAGTTGCTAAATTAGTTACACACTAATGTTCTACAAATAAAATTGTGTGCCCCCTTATTCAAGAGCACAAATTTACAACATGATTTAGCATATTCATCAATTTTAATGTCTTGCTTACTAGCTTTGTGACATCCCAAATTTTCAATATTTTTTTTTTTTATGACTCGGGAACTGCCGTCGGCCAGTAGTCTAGACGTAAACCTGGGGTGGACTGAGCCACCACCACAAACCCAGTCACGTTTGAGTCACGCGAACGCGACGCCTTTGGGATTCGAACCCCTCCCCTTCGTGAGGGGGAGAGGGCTCGGAGCCAGCTGCGTCACCGCGAGTGGTGATAATTTTCAGTCATGTTTCTTATTGAATAAATCAGGTATTTCATTGACGCGCCTATAAGCTGTTCTCAAAGCTAATCACTCTCGAGATAACTAGACTATTTGGGGAAGCTATTAAGAAATTTTAATGTAATAGACTTGAGAATTTGACCAGGAATCGACTTCTCGACTGTGCTCATTTTTAGAGGCCATTACGATACAGTATAAAATCGATTTAAGATCAGAGATAGGTCGACTTGACTAAGATGTGTGGCTAATCGTGGGTAACACCATTAAATTGGAAAATTCTTGTCAACTGGACCTAAACTGATTCTTCTGTCGTTTTGGTACCCTGTGTTCATATTTGAATCCTCGAGATTTTCAAGATAACTGAGAGTCACCAATGTGTCGAGTAAGTTCATAGTGGCTTGAAGAAAATTGACCACAAGTTATTTGCACTAAAAATCTCTGAAAACAAGTAGTAGCCTACGTCACGCTAAAAACACACCGAATGGAAATTAACCGCGAACTCAAGTCTGATTTCAAATATTGAAGATTATGTCGTGTCACAATAAATTCTAGGAACGTTGACTCAGTCTTAAAAGATTTTTTTGAAATCCGAAACTTTTTGGGAAAAAGTCGGCATGGGATTGTTTTTGTTCAAAAAAAATGCCGAGATTGTTTTTTTATCATAAATTTGGGAAGCATGATGGATATGTGGGTAAGGAAAAATATCTATTTGATCGATGGAGGATCAATTGAATTTATTGAGGCCAAATGAGTTTGAATTGAACAACAACATAAGTCCAATTGAAGCCAATTGCTTGGAAATTTGTATGCCCCCGTGGCCTAGCCAAATTGCACCATTTCAAGGTTGGGGGGGGAGGAGCCTTGGTGGCTCATTGTGAGCAAAGGAATGATACTTGGCCAAGGAGGAGCCTTAGAGATCAAGTTGTGGAAAAAAATGACCATATGGTCCCCTCTCCTCTCTCTCCTTCTTCTCTCTTTCCCTCACCGCGCGACAACGCTCCTCTCCACCTTCCTCCATCTTTTCGCACACCAGCAAGAGGCCAGAGAAAGTGCAACAACCACCGGACAGCAGCCCCTCCACATCGCACACCGCGTCACCGGTTTCGCCCCCGCTTGCGTGTTGCGTGCACCACTGCCCCTCTCTCGCCCTCACTCAGTTCCAGTAGCTGTCCCAGTGTTCCAGGAGTTGTTTGAGCATCTCAGACCGCCGTGAGTGGCTGCCAACCGCCGTTCGAGCTCTACCAAGCCCCACTAAGGTCCGGTTTTGCTTCCTCAGGCCATCCCCGCCTCAATCGAGCGACCCCCTTGCCATTTCAGCCTTTAACTAGCCAAAACAGAAGCAGAAAGAAGTGGATTTCCAACTACCTTGTAGGTCCATTTTGAGGTGTTTCCGGGCCTCGAATCCTAGACCCGCTTTGGAGAAAAGTGACCCTCTTGCCGTTCTCGTCGATTTGATCCAACCCACCTGTTAATCTAGTGAGTTTTACTCACTAATCCATACTTAGTAGGCTAATGATGCTTAGAGATTGTTTAGATTTAATTAAGTGTGATTAGGTTGACAGATTATAATAAAGTAATTAAATTAGTGCATTATCAATGCATGTTAGGCAAATGGTTAGTGTACTTAGCAAGTAGACAAGTCCTATTATTGAATGAACGAGTCTCGGTAATTTTCCAGATCTCGGCTTCCAATTAGGCATTATAGGCCTAAATTAGATTTATTGCAATTTAATAATTAATTTTTGTAATTATTTAACTATTTATTTATTTATTTATTTTTCAGAAATTAGGCTGGGATAGTCGACGACCAGAATTTTATGCTGATTATTGTGGTGCAGTTCATTTATTTATTCGAGCTTTAGTTTGTGTTGAATTGATTTATTGGTGATTTTAGGATTTATTCCTAAATTAAATTAAATTGGTAATTAATTGGAAAAGTACCGAGCGTCGGTTTACAGTGTCAATAATCTATTTTTGTACTACTGAAAGGAGTTGGTGAATAAAAAGAAAATTATTGTATTTTGGCTAAGGCCGACCGTGTGCCCACACACGGGTACTTTTATTAAATATGATGAAAAGGGTAAAATTGATTGTGTTTTCGGAACAAAAATACTATAACGGCTCGATGATTCGTATATCATCTGAAGAATGGACGTTATACTATTATAACTCGATGACTCTCTTGTCATCTTGAGAAAGAATTGCTTGTATACCGGCTCGATGACCCTATAGGTCATCTTGGAGAAAGAATTGCCATAACGACTCAATGACTCAACATGTCATATTGGAGAATGTACATTATGATGAATATACTCGGTGACTCTATATGTCATCTCGAAGAATGAATATTATAATATACTAGCTCAGTAACTCAATAGGTTATTTTGGAGAATGAATAGTATGTTATAGCGACTCAGTGACTTAGTATGTCATCTCGGAGAATGAATCGTGTAATATATTGGCTCGGTAACTCGATAGGTTATCTTAGAGAATGGACAGTATTGAATGAAATGATCAGAGAATGGTTTGATTGACATATAATCGATTAGGTCGATTGATCGATGATTCGATCTGTGATGAGTGATTAGGTGCCTATTTGAACTGTATCGAATTGCAGGTAGAATCTGAGGCCAAGGTAAGTCCTCTAATTTGTGTTGTGCTTAGGCAGCCTCTAAAATGTATTGGCCTATTAATCGAGTCTTATGGAATAGAACTTGCTGAGACGTTGTCTCACTGGTTATTGAATAACCATTTTTAGGTCCTTAGATGGTATTAGTGAAGGACTAGAGGCCCGAAGTGTAGAAAGGGAAGCCTGAAGAATTGACGATCCTATTAGACTAGTTAGTCATAGGGCAATTCTCTTTTGATGGGAGTCAATTCCATTTTGCAAACTCTGATTTAGGAACTGGTAGTTTAAACCCAACTTAACACTTCAACTTGTATATATTTACACTATGTTTGGTAATGTATATAAGTGTGATTGTTTTCAAAGTTTGAATTTGAAATTCTACTTTCATATCCTATTATTTTATTATCTGGGAATTTCATATGCTTCCGCATGCGTATATTAATATGAATGGGTCGGCGATGCGTCCTGAGACGTCACTATTAATCGACCAAGGTAAGGGATGGGTGCATACTTGAGGATCAAGGCGTGACAAGCTTATGATGTACATCAGCAAGTGGCAATAGTATATGTGCCCCAAGATTCCCGATGTGTTTTTTTGTTGTTGAAAGAGACAAATGGTCACACCCCGAACCTCGAGCACATGCATACTCCTCGGTGGTCGATAAAAATGCGACATCTCAAGACGTGTCGCCGACCCATTCTTTTTATTGCACATGCGGAAGCGTATAAACAAATCCCAAACAACACAGATATGGGATAGAAAAGCGGGATAAAATTTTCACAAAACACTTTTTATAAACACATTGGATTTATATACAAAAGTCTACAAAAAGATCGGCTTTCAAAAAGAAGCTGTCCTACGACCTACTAGTCGAACATATTTGATGATCCTTTGGACTCTACCTCCACAGGCTCTAGGGGCTTTGGGTCCTCCACAACTCCATCAAGAGGGTCAGCTGCACTCTCGACTAGAGCGGCGTTGACCGTAATGATAGGGATATCAAAATCTTGAAGGGGACCTACCCTATACCTATTGAGTCCATGGTGAAACCACGCCCTGAATCGATGAGGTACTCTTTGAGGTGGGCCCTTATCAACCCAAATAGTGGTCACAACAAACTCATAGACCTAATGACTCCCGGGGATAGGGATGTATATGCTCCACTCGATAAACCCCTAAGGCTGACCAAAACGTTCTGGAGGGACCGCCATCTAAGGACCTGAAAAGTTAAGCCCACGACAGAGTGAGACAACATTTCAGCAAATTCACCCTCTAAACCCCTATTATAAAAGAAATATGCCTAGGGGCATCCTAACCACACAACCACATAACCACAGAGACTCACCTTGTCTTAAATCATCTTTGCATGTCAGTACGGTTCATATCACAGACATAAGCAATAATAAAACTCAATCAATTAGAACGCCTCAACTTATATCTCAATAAACACAAGGGTCCCGATTATAAGGCCAAATCGTTATGACATGTCACATACCGTGCCACATAATTTTGTCCCATAATTATGTTGGATGTATGCCATAAAGCTACTATGTAATAGTTACATATTAGGGATTTTAGTTGTACTTTCATTATTATTATTTAATTAATAGCAATAATGTATTCATTCATTTATCTAATTATTTTATATTTATGAATGATTTCATAAGATCAATTGCAACAAGACCTATTCTTGAGATGTTAAGAAATTATATTTGACGGGTTCATAGTTAGACCGAATCTTTAAATTGTTCTTGGTCGATGGATTATTGAGTGGATATTAATAATCCTATTGAGACCGATGTGTTCTTAACTTCACCATTAAGTATTGGATACTTAAGGGAATGATGAGTCACATGTCATTGGGTATTATGATAACAGAGTTAGAACAAAGGTGTTTGTATTAGACAAGTTCTCTGAACGTGACGCATATGAAATGATTAGTGATATGGAAGCTTTTAGCATGGTTAATGTCTAATTGTTCATGCTTTGGTCTTGTGTAAATAATCCTTAGACCTGAGGCACTGTGTTAACTTGTGTGTTGAACAACTATGGTTCACAGGTGCACATAATGCCGGGTCGTTGATCCGTCTTTATACTTGATGGTCATAGTTTGTTCATATACGAAGTTAATATTAAAAATTCATAAAATAAGATATCCTTTTAAGTTATTATAATACAACTTTGAATTAAGTGGATGACTGAGTACTAACATCACATCTTGAAATAAGTATATAGTTAGAAGTATGAATATTATTCATCCAGTAGAATGTACTTCTCTTTTTATCTCCATTTTGAATTAATTGAGCAAATTAGGAATTCCCATAGATCTTATATTATTCATTTTATTCCTATCTTAAAATCATTGCTGTATTTATATCGTAAAGTATAGACGTTTTGAAAAATATAATAATTATATATTTCAATTATTTGATCTCTTTTAGTTTTTCTTTTCAAATTTAGAATCAACGAGAGAAAAAACTAAAAAAGATAAATGTAGGTGAATAAATTTGAGATACTTTCTCATTGTCCGTCTTTTCTTCGAAATTGAACTTAATAAGAGATAACAAAATTTGGGGAAGACAATTCGATAAATCAATGTTTATTAGTCAAATGTGAGCCATATGGCAAACAATGTCATGCACCTTTCCATGTAATGATCATGGAGGCAATGTGAAGTGTCATATGGCGAGAATATGAGCAAACACTCTCTTACCATTAAAAATGGGCTGGGAATTAAGTTTAAAGCATGCAAATCTATGATTAGAGAGGTGGGGGCCTACAATGATTGAATATAGGATCCCCTATTCGAATACTACAATGAAATGTCTAACCTAAAAGTTTAAACGATTAGATCATAGCGTCATTTGGTAATTAAACATTCTAACATATAAAACTATAGAATACAAATAAGAGTCAAGAAAGATTTAGACTTAACTCTACCCATACCATGTAAATTTTTGTGGAGCCACTACCAACAACCTATTTTAAAAACTTAAGTTTTATGGGTTGATGAACTCCAAAGGGATTTAATGGACTGCCGAGTTAGCACGAGTTGTCCCTCTTGCAAGGTTGCATTGGCTCTTAGCACGGGGCCCTCTTAAGCTTTGCTGACCGCAAGTTGATTTTCTCGTTAGTTATGCTGTAATGTTCTTTTTTCTTTATGAGTCGTCACTAACATATAAAGGGCCGGTCACGGGCTTAGTGGGTCGAGAGGGGGGGGGGGCCGGGGGGAAGGAAGGGCTTAAACCCATTATCAGTGTCTGTTTTCTCTTTTATAATATGTTATGCATGCAATCCTTCTTATTTATCACAAAAACAACACAAAAATCAAAGTTATTATGCATGGGTATAATGAAAAATTCCAGTCAAGCAATAACAAAAGTAACAAAACAAAATGAAAGAAATGACTTGAACCTATTAGGCAACATCATAAATGACCATCAAATGAGTGGGTCGGGTTGAGTTTGGGTCAAGTCAAAAATAGTTCAACCCATATTGACCCATTTAATATGTTTTGATCCATTTTCATGCAATGTATATTCGATAACCCATACCCGACCCAACCCATTCTCAACCTGTACCTAACCCAACTCATATTACCGAAAAACTTTAATATGTAACTCAATTTAGGTTAATCCACTCTTACCCATTTAATTAACTTTAAGTTCTAAAACACTTTAATGCAATACAAATTTAATGGATAAATTTGATTTTTTTATTTTCAGTTTAAATATATAATTTTTATTTATTATTTTCCTTTTTCTCTTTCTTCTTCTTCGATTGGTCGTCGACCATGATGCTAGCCGACGACCAGCCATAGGCCAAATTAGCAAGATTGAGCTCACCTAATGTTGGCAAGGCTCAAGCCTCGTCAAATGTGGACAAAGCCTCCACCTCACCAAATCGGTGAGCTCAAGCTTGTAAGCCTCCACCGGGGGCGGGGGGAAGGAAGGGCTTAAACCCATTATCAGTGTCTGTTTTCTCTTTTATAATATGTTATGCATGCAATCCTTCTTATTTATCACAAAAACAACACAAAAATCAAAGTTATTATGCATGGGTATAATGAAAAATTCCAGTCAAGCAATAACAAAAGTAACAAAACACAATGAAAGAAATGACTTGAACCTATTAGGCAACATCATAAATGACCATCAAATGAGTGGGTCGGGTTGAGTTTGGGTCAAGTCAAAAATAGTTCAACCCATATTGACCCATTTAATATGTTTTGATCCATTTTCATGCAATGTATATTCGATAACCCATACCCGACCCAACCCATTCTCAACCTGTACCTAACCCAACTCATATTACCGAAAAACTTTAATAAGTAACTCAATTTAGGTTAATCCACTCTTACCCATTTAATTAACTTTAAGTTCTAAAACACTTTAATGCAATACAAATTTAATGGATAAATTTGATTTTTTTATTTTCAGTTTAAATATATAATTTTTATTTATTATTTTCCTTTTTCTCTTTCTTCTTCTTCGATTGGTCGTCGACCATGATGCTAGCCGACGACCAGCCATAGGCCAAATTAGCAAGATTGAGCTCACCTAATGTTGGCAAGGCTCAAGCCTCGTCAAATGTGGACAAAGCCTCCACCTCACCAAATCGGTGAGCTCAAGCTCATTCAACGTTGGCAAACTAGAGTTTCGCCAGATCAGCAAGACTCAAGCATTGCTAGATTGGCAAGATCAAGCTCCACCGACGTTGGCGAATTCAAGTCTCACCAAATGTAGTGAGCTTGAGCCTCACCATTCATCAATGACCTCGAGCTCGCGTGAGGCTTACAAGCTAGAGCCTCACCTAGCCGGTTGCTGGCCGTCGTCGTGCCAACCACTAGCTAAGGAAGGAGGATGAGGAAAGAAAAAAGAAATATAAAATAAAATTATAATTTCGAGTGTGTGGCTTGGGTTGGAAATGGTTCCAAGTTCAACCCATTTAATACCCGTTTATCTTAAACTTTCAATTTTTAAACCCATTTAACTAGTTTCTTTAAATTGTAAGTTATCCATATATGACCCATTTATGATTTAACCGGGTCATATATGGGTTTAAGACTCATTTATAACACCTCTACGTCTTGTTATTAAGCCTTGGGATAGAACCCAGCAAGATATGCATTGAAAGTAAACTTGCATAAAAATATATTAATAAATATGACTATCATAATCTAAGTGATGAAGATAAATACAAAACAAGATGTGATAAAACTAGTAATGAATTAGCTAGACCCACGATGCAACAATCACCTATATGCAATACAAATATTATTTCTATTAGTTTCTTTATTTTTATCCTTTTTATAATATATAAACTAACTACATATTTATAATGAAATAAAACTAATTAATTATTTATAAGCAAAATAAAAACTATTTGCTAAAACAAAACTAGCTGAGAAAAAACCGATCTTCCAATGGAAGAAAATATCGGTAGAAACGGATATTTTATCCCGATTTTTCTCTACTGAATATGCTGTTGAGTTTCTTTTTAACAATCCCATCTGTTTTCTCAAAGTAGACAGTCCAGAAAAGAACAAACCTACCACCCAAACTCTGATAACCGTTGTTTTCCTTCTTAAAGCTCACACTCCCGACGTCTCTCTAATATGGCCAGACCCCTCAATTTTTTATTATTTATTTTTTCCAAAACCACGGTGATTAGGTTTTTGAAATCCTTTCAGCTGAAGATCTTTTTCTCTTTGGTTTTAACTAGGTTCATCAAATGGGTGGACTACATTGGTCTGAGATTGGAGCCGAGTCAAAAAGAGTCCAACTCATAGTGACATATTTAACACATATTGATCCATTTTTATCAATACAATTTTAGCAATTCATACACGATTCTACTTGAATTCGAGACGGGTACACAACCCAAGCTACATTTCTTATCAATTTTTCTGCTTAAACTTTTGCCTTTGAAAAATGGGTGACTCCATGAACAAGCTCACTAAGGAGACAAGAGAGTTCGGATGCTCGAGTCAAATCATAGGCTAGGACTTCGCATGGCACATGAGTACCATGGAAATGGGGATGAACTCCACGCCGATGAATGAGAACACCTACATGGAGGAGTTAGGGGTCGGGTTATGGACGGGATGTGAAGGTGGCGGTAAGGCAAAAGGTAGTGGATCTTACCCAAGTGACAGGCAATGCCCTCCCTTTTAATATGAAAAATAGCATATAAAAATACTATTCAATTAAAAAAATTTTAAATGTAAAAATATTATTAGAAAATAAATTATTAAAAAATTCAAAAACTTGGCTCGATCTAAAATGTCCTTTAGCCAGGATGGTCCGACCCAGGTTATTGGGCTTGATTTTATTTTACATCTAGTCTCGACAGGGTTTTGGAGCTTCTAGATGACCGGCTAAACAGTGCCAAATTTTATTCTTTTGTTCCCGGGAGTAGTTTTGGAACAGAATCGTGTTTGGTAAAACTTTTGTTCCCGAGAACAAATTTGTATTTTTTTGTTCTCGAAGTAGATTTGAAACAAAATCAAGAATTAAAAAAAAAAAAATTTGATTCTTGTTCCAAGAAACAATTCTAGAATCAAGTCCATATTTTCTCTTCTTCTTCCTTTTTCTCTTCTTCTTCTTTCCTTTTCTTCTTCTTCATCCACCGTCGCAATTGCCGTTTGCCGCCCACTGCCACCGGTCGCTAGCAACTGTCTAGCGAGCTTGCTGGAGGCTCGCCAAGCCAGGGTGAGGTCTGTCAAGCTTGCCAGAGGCAAGCCCAACCACTAGTGAGACTTGCCCAGTTGCTGACGAGGCTCAACTGACGAGAGCTGACCTCGTCGAGGGCCGGTGTGCTTTGGTGAGGTCACTAGCCCTCGTCTAGCCAGTCACCGGACCGACAACAGGCCACTTAAAGAAGAATAGGAGAGAGAGAAAGGAAAAAAAGAAAACAAGAAAAAAAAAGGTAAAAAAGTAAAAAATTATTTAAAAATTAAAAGAAAATGATTTAGAGTAGAAATTTTGAGCACGATACCAAACACAATTCTATTCCAACATAAAAAAATTTGGACGATTACCAAATGGCTTAAAATGCTTAGAAATTATTCCCAGGAATAAAATAAAAAATAATCAATTCTAATCAGAAATTGTTCCCGGGAATAGAATCAGTTACCAAACACGCTCTAGATGAATCCAAATGCAAACGTAATACAATTATTTGTAAAACATTTGTATCATCATGAAATTAAAACAGTGTTAATAGGCATGAGTTAACAGTATGCTATTGCTAAAGGAACAATTCCAATCCATGTCATAATAAATAAAAACAAATGTAATAGAATTAATTACATTATTTCAAATTATAATCTAGACTGGTGACAGCAAATGAATTAACAAAGTCAAAATATTTATGAGTTGTTGTCTCAAACTAATCTAAATCGGGGGTCCTATATGGGAATTGGGAGGTTGGGAGTTCGAAAATTCCTCCTCCGGATAGATGGGGTTTATGGGCTTGCGGGTGGTGACCTTGTAGTGAATATGATTTGGGTGATTGGTTCCATAAGCCGAGGCATATCACACCCTTACTCAGAAAGCTCTATTAATATTGTCTTACATAGGATGGTTGTGAGCCCAAGTCCACAAATGCATAATTATGCTGCAATGAAAGTGTGTTTGAAATGGACATGTTCTCAACCTATCTAGACCCATATGTAATTAGACATTGATTTTTAAGACCCATTTGAACCTGATTTTTTGACCCAAAAAAAAAAAAAACTGATTTTAAAACTCTAGGCAACCCACTAATGAATTGGCGCGCTCAAATATTAGTTAAAAATGGGATTTGGACTCATGTTGCCACCTCATTCACGGTCCTCTAGCCCTCAGGGTTGTTTGCAATGTTTATCTCACTCTTTTAATTTCAAACTCAATATCGCATGTTGGGCCGTCCATCTTGAACCCTAAGCTTGATCTTAGAGTTTGAATTATTAACTAAGTTCCTAGTTCATCAATTCCATGTGTTGTTCTCAGTCTATTTGGTCGTGAAAGGAAATGTCGAAATGTCTCACATAATTATCTACAGTGTTTATATGATCATTTGTACATGTGATTTCCTTTTATCTAACAATTTAAACTTTAAAAAAAAAAAAAAAGACTACAGTTGTACTATTAAATTTTATATGGTGCAAGAACTAGATTTCCACATCCTTCATGCCCTAGCTTTATTTTGTGTAAGTGCAACTTGGCGGTCTTCAATTTCACATGCCTTCTTTCATATGAATTCAATTTCATTTGCACATAAAATGCAATGTTGAAGCATTATCCCATGTTGCTTGACTAACAAGTTTCATCGCCTTTGGCACCACCTTTTATCCAAGTCGACTTTTGTCACCACAAATTCAACACCTAACAAACTTTCGACGCCTTTACCCAATCTATGAAGGCAAAATATAAGTTTTATTGCCTTTGAGGAAGACAACATTATTATGTCGTATTTGGTACCAAAGACAAGAAAATTTAAACCAAAGAAAATATTGCTGTCTTAGGCAAAGGCAACGGAGCAAATGCGATAAAAAAAGTTTGCAACAAAAATTGGTCGCATTGCCTAAGGCAACAAACGTAAGATGACAAAAAAATTATTTCGCCTTAGCACTTTTTTTTTTTTTTTTATTCATCCTTTTGTAGTGAACATATAGAACGGTTTATGTTTGCGGAGCTTTGCCTGATGATCAATGTTTGGTCCATCATTTTAAAGATGCGCATCAAGTGTCTGCTCAAGAAGCACTGTGGCGAAATTATGAATTCCATCTGTATGAGATATACATTGCTGTAATTAATTTGCAACTGCACCTTCTAAACAAGCAGATTGTTTTTTTTTTATCTGGAAAATAAGATACTGAAAAAGTCATTTGCTCAGATCTGGCCTCAAAGACAATGTTGAGGAGTATTTCAACGAGTACGGACTTGATGCATTTGAATGAAATTGTCCCTACAAAGAGTTCCTTGAGCAATATGTAAGGGACAATTTTTTTTTTTTTTTTTTGGTGATGGAAAGAGAGGAAAACAAGATACGTCATTGGGTATGTGGTTGCATCATCCATCTGGTGAGAAGCAATACTATCTTTGGTTACTTCTCAACTATATAAAAGGGCCAACGTTATTTGAAGACTTAGGCTCCGTTCGTTTCGCGGAAAATAACTTCCAGGAAAATATTTTCCGAAATTTCCGGTCTTCGGGTGGGCGGAAAATCACGGTCAAGGAAAACATTTTCCGGTCAACGGAAAATTCCTTCTTGGCATCTTGGAAAATGTTTTCCTCTTTTCAAAAGAGGAAAACATTTTCCATGCCTCTCACCTCTCGCACGAGCTCTCTTCCTTCGCGTTCTCTCTCTCTCTCTTGCTCTCCCTGCTGCGAAGCCGGCTTCGACGACGTCCTTCTCCGGGATCAGCCTCCGCCCTCCCCGGCCGCTCCTACCCGCCTGCTCCGGCCGGGGCGCCGCCGCCGCCGCCGCGCTCCGCTTCCCCGGCGGCTCGAAGTCGCTCGGGAGGATCCGGCTCAAGAGGGAGCACCGCGGCGGCGTCGGGAGGCTCGCGGGGAGCCCGCCGTCCAGGCCGCTCGTCATGCGGTGGCGAGCCGTGAACTCGTCGGATCTGGCGGCGGAGCTCGCGGCTCGCCGGATCTGGCGGCGGAGCTCGCGGCTCGCCGGATCCAGGCGAGCTCGAGCTCTGTCGCCGATCCGACGAGCTCGGGTGAGATCGGCCAAGCCTCGAGCTCGCCGGATCGGCGGCGAGCTCGCGGCTCGCCGGATCCGGCGGCGGAGCTCACGGCTCGCCGGATCTAGGCGAGCTCGAGCTCTGTCGCGGATCCGACGAGCTCGGGTGAGATCGGCCGAGCCTCGAGCTGCCGGATTTGGCCACCGGGTCTTCGTCGGCATTTGGGCGGCCCGGCCATCGTCGAGCGAAGGAAGGAGGTGGCGGCGGCGGAAGGAGGAGGAAGAAGGAGGAGGAAAAGAAAAATAAATAATAAATAATAAATAATATTTCGATTTTTAAAAATATAAATAATTAAAAAATCATTTTAAAAAAATATAAATAAAATAAAATAAATTTTGTGGTCAATTAAAAATATTAAAATTTAATTTTTGATAATTTTTCTAAACAATTAAATGAGTTAACGAACGGCGGAAAATATTTTCCACTCAAATTTTAGATTTTGGCCGAACACCGGAAAATAGAGTCATTTTCCAGGAAAATGACTTCCAGGAAAATATTTTCCGGAAACATGATATTTTCCGCGAAACGAACGAAGCCTTAGGTCTGTTTGTTTCATTGAAAATTTTCTATTTCAAAGAATGTTTTAAGGAAATTCACTTTTAGAAAAAATTGACCCATTTTTCTGGTGTTTATTTGTGTTGAAAACAAGTAGGAAAAATTGATTTTATGATATTTGATAATAAATGAAATCCACTAGGTAGCTTGTATCGTTGAAAATGACATGTAACGTAACAAATTGAATTGACACTTTTACTCCACAATCCATCAAAGTAACAAGAGTTTACAAAGAAATTAGGAAAGAAGTTGTGAAATTATGTAAGTAAGATATTGTTATGATTTTTTTTTTTTTTTTTGGGAATGTATAACATGAGTATTAATAAATTATATTTGAGAAATGGTAGAAGACATTTGTGAAAAAATTAACTGAAGAGATTTATCTAAGAAAAAACCTGATGAGAGATAGAGAGCCAAGAAGAAATGAATTACAGAGTGAAGGCCTATTTCTCTCAATTGGAAGCACAAGAAATATGGGAAAATGATCATTTTTACCGGAAGGCAAAATTGTTTTCCCCATTTTAAACTTATTGTTTTTAGTCCAGAAGACTCTTTTTGTCAATTTAGTAGTTTTCAGTTATCCAAACGTTTGAAAGTGAATTTTTGTGAAAATATTTTTTTCGTCTAACAAACTAACCCTTATTAAAAACATGACGGTGTCTAGTGCTTTTTAGCTTTTTCTTTTTTTCACAAGAAGTGATTTTAGCATCCATGCAGGTAAATATATTTTAATTAGTCCACTGCTTGGTTTTTATTGTTCTCTATTTTCGAATACGTTCTAATTAAATAAATGTGGACTAATATAATAGGATGTGGTATGAGGTTGTAGAGGACCCCGCTAGATTATAAGCATGTGGCATATTTCAGATTGTCTTTTCTTTTCTTTTAGTTTTCTAAGGTAACAAATCCTCATCAAGTTTGCTACGCTGTATGTTCACCTGGGGAATCAATAGTCCCAATGCAAAACGGACACAGAAGCAGCCAAATCTATGCTTATATATTCAGTTGCAAATGAGCAACCTCCACAATTCGGAACCCAAAGCAAAAGAAGAGAAAAATGGCAGACGCCACTCTCTATCCGATCATCATCTCTTTGCTCTCTCTAATATATTCTCCACTCCTTCCTAAGAAGAAAATCCAAGAACGTCCCGCCAGGCCCTCGTTCTCTCCCCATCAGGTCAGCTCCATCTCTTGAAATTCCCCTTACGTAGGACCCTCTACAACCTCTCCAACAAGCATGGCCCGATCATGTCCCTCTGGTTCGGGGTCCGCCGTGGTGTGGTCGTGTCATTGCTGCCGCCGGCCGAGGAGTGCTTTATGAAGAATGACATCGTGCTCGCCAACTGCCCCAGCTGTTGTTTGGCAAGCACATCGCCTATGACCACACCACTCTCAACGCCCTGCCCTATGGGGCCGAATGGTGCAACCTCCGTAAGATCGCCACCATCGAAGTCCTCACATCGCCTCAATATCCTCTCGTGCATCCGGAGGGATGAGGCCGAATGGCCGATGCTCCGGTTGGTGAGGAATGGGTTCGGGGACTTCCACCGGGTCGAACTGAAGACCCTCTTCACGGAAATGACGTTCAATGTCATCATGAGGATGATCTCGGGGAAGCGGTACTATGGGGAAGGCGTGAGTGTTGACAAGGCCGAGGCGAGGGAGTTCGGGGAGATAATCAAGCAGATCGTTGCGAATGGCGGCTACAGGGGTTCAAGAAGATGATAGCACGACTTGGGAATAGGGCCGATCTGTTCATTCAGAACTTAGACGGCGATCCGGAGTTCGCAGACAATATGATCAGTCATCTGTTGCGTTTGCAAGAGGCTCAGCCGGAGAACTACTCGGACCTGATGATCAAAGCGCTCGTCCTTGTAAGTCTTGTTTTTTTTTTTTTTTTTTTTTGATGACCGAGGGAAGTCTCGTATGCCGCGGGCGGCTGGAGTAAATCTCGGGGCCCCACGGGAGGACCCACCACCCCCATGGAACAGGTAAGACGCCAAGCGTTTCCGTGGCGAGTCGAACCCTCGCCCTCCGAGAAGGGGTCAGTGGGTCCCCCCACGATGGGGAAGACTTGCCAGCGGAGCCACCGCGGCCGGTGGTGTCCTTGTAAGTCTTTTTTTGTTGGCTCTTCCTACGCTAAATTTGCTACTATAATTTGGAGCATTAGAAGTTATTTTACCTATTAGTCATCGCATCTACAAAAATTCATTAATTCTATTTCCGATAAAAGTCCGTGTAAAATGTGTTTGTCAGATGCCAGTTAGTGGACCTCGTGGCATATTTTAATCTCACGCTATAAAATTAAAAACAATTCTTGAAGTGCAAAAGGAAAAACGGCAATAGCATTCACTGACGATAGTAATCTGCGCAAATGAAATTTCACGCCTACTTTGAATACTAGAAAATCAATTCTTCTAACAGCCATCGTGCCCGAGCAATGTTTTTGGGATCAGTATACGTACGCAGTTGGCTAAACTATTGGGTTCAAAAAGCCCGGTTCGGTCTTTCTCTTTGCTTACAAATCTTTCTGGAGACTTATGGTTTGTCTCAATTTTGGACGCGATCACACGAGCACTCTCTTCTTTGTTCTTTTTCTCGGTCAACTCCACACACAAACGCAACTTTCGCGAGCACTTCTGACATTTCCTTGACTTTGATGTCCAAAGTAACCCAAGAGGGTGCTCAAGTGAGAAGTGGTTTTTCCTCCTTGCTCAAGTTTTGGGTTCAAATCATCATACTTGTATATTCTCTTAAGGCCACCTCGATGTATGAAATTGTGGACCGCCAAACGTGGGGAAAAACCAAAAACACATGCATTCCCAACGTTATGTGCACGCTTCCCTCCGTTGGAAAATTTAAATGCATTGGGCGGAGTTAGAGTCAAGCCTATAATGAACAAAACCCAACAGATTGTCTAGTGTAAAGGACGTATTGTTATGTGAAGTCCTAATTTCTCGATTCTTGAAATAAATTGAGACAATAACTTTATCTACGCAGGTTATATTAGTAGGAGGAATAGATCCATCATCTCTTACATTAGAATGGACCATGACCAATTTATTGAACAGCCCGGACAAGTTGAAGAAGGCCCCAGATGAGATCGATTCCATAATCAGCCACGATCGTTTGATGGAGGAATCGGATGTTTCGAAGTTATCGTACCTTCAATGCATCATCTTCAAGACCTTACGCCTCAGCACAACAGTCCCACTTCTCCTTCCACACGAGTCATCAGCTGATTGCACCACAAGAGAATACATGGTGCCAGGTGGGACTATAGCGTTGGTTAATGCATGAGCCATTCACAGAGATCCAAAGCTATGGGAGGACCCCAAGACCTTCAAGCCTGAGCCATTTGAAGGTGGCAATGGTGAAAAGCACCAAAAGCAAGTTCTACCATTCGGGCTGGGACGGAGAGCATGCCCCGGCGCACCCCTAGCTCAGAGGGTCATGGGGTTAACGTTGGGCTTGTTGCTTCAGTGCTTTGATTGGAAAAGAGTGAGCAAAGAGGAGATTGACATGACCGAAGGCAAAGGAGTCACCATGCCAAAAGTGGTGCCGTTGGAATTAACGTGTAAAGTACGCTCTCCCATGGAGAAACTCGTACCTAAAGATTAATTCGATCGATTAGTTCGTCCCGAAATGTTACATAGTAAGAGTCCTGCACCTGTCGTATGGTTTTCTTTTATTATATTTGCTCTATTGTAATAAAATTCCGTAGCAGAGTTTCCTAGTGCTAGGAAGATGTATGAGTTGTTCTTGTTTAAGCCCTAGTCATGTTGTTTTCTTGAATAATAAGTTGTTATTCTGAAGTGGAGTGAGAGTATCTCCTGTACTTCAATTTTCCTCTTGCTAATGGCAGCTCACATTACTTTGGAATCTGCCTTGTTTTAGAAATTCCTTTTCCAATTCTTTCCCACATTTTCACGTTGGCACAAGTTACTCTTCTTGCAAGGTTTTTTTATTAATATGATCTGAAATTATGCTTCTTCCAATCATTCATTGGAGACTAGACGTGAAAAGAGAGATAACCAGTTGCTACACTGATTTACAAACCAATTGGATTGATATAGAACATCCACATATGATAGCGTCCATCTTAGGAGGCTAAAATCGTGTGCTTTTGCTCGGAAGTCAATCTGGCTCGTCACAAAAAGAAAGCATTTCAGACGTCTGGACCTTGGGCCCAACCCCAGATAAGAATTTTATCCCTCTCTTTCTTGTTCCTACGACTTCAAGTGCTCTTCTTTCTACGCCTAGCTTGTCTTTCACACATCCCACTTTTCGCCGGCTCAAGTCTAAAAGATCCTCAAACCTAAGAGGGCTTCTTAGCTTGTGTCGTGCATGTCATGTGCTCGATCAAAGGCCCTGGCTCAACCTAATCTCCGGGCCCATCAGATTTGCATGTCATCAGTGGCACTAGTCGCCAGAACCGAATGTTGAAAGTCATGTCATTTAAACGAACAACGGCTCATTTGAGAGGGAAAAGTGGAGCAACGAATTCCGAAGATAAGCTCGAAGGAAGTGAGGAGTCTCCGGAATCCCCATTTCTTGCTCCTGGAGAATGACTGATCCGATGGCAATCTAATCATGTTTCCTTAATGAGTCGAATGGTCTGTAAGGAAAGGTTGGTGGGATGGGGGTTAGACCCCAAGAGCCTTGTCACGAAGAAGGGGAGCGAGACCAAAACCCATTAACGAAGGGATACACTCTCCATGTACTTGTTGATGGCGAGTACGCCCATGATCCAGATCCGAGAACCAGGTCAAGCCACGGGCTTGCTGGGATTTCGGGATTAGAGTTTGGGGTTTGGCGTTGGGTGATGTTTATAGGAATTCCATTGCATAAGCTGTAATTTTGGTGCTGGAAGCTCCTTCTCTCCCCTGATTTCCCAAGCTTGTTGGATCTTGGATCATTGAAATAGAACTACAGAACACAAGGATCTAAAATGTGAAAAATCGTAACTTCTATTTTCATTGTTTGCCGCTTTTGCTTTCTCTACTGTCTAGGGTTTTTTTTTTTTTTTTTTTTGGACGAAATAGCTGATATATTAGGTAAAAGGAGAAATACAACCAGCTAAAAGAGCGTCACTAAGTACAATATTCAGGAAAGGATGCGGAGGGAAAACAATCCAATTGCTGGATAAGCCTCGGGCCCTATGGGCTTTGGCGGCCCAATCCGCCGCTAGGTTTGCCTCTCGACTAGCATGATTGAGCGACACATTAGGGCACCGAGAGAGGAGGTCGTGGAGGGTAGCGAAAAGGTGTCGTTCTTCCCAGGGCTGCGGCCGCTTCTGTTGAAGGATCTCCAGCAGGATGAGGCAGTCGGATTCAAACTCTACACGATGGAGGTGCAGATCCTGCTTGATGAGATGCTGGAGGGCCCCGATCGTGGCGAAAATCTCCTTGGAACGCCGACTTCGCAGGGTACGGTCTCGGTAAACATATCGGTGAGTTCACCTTTGCTATTTCGGTAAATACAAGCAATAGCTCCGTGACGATTGCTCGATACAAAAGCCCCATCGATGTTGCATTTGATTATGCCTGTATCTGGTGGCTTCCATCGGTGATCCTTGCTAACTTGAGATTTTGGAACCCTAGATTTTGGAGGTTGAAGGCTGGTGAAGATTCGACTCTGGGATAGTGCATTATCTATCGCCTGGAGGGGATTCGGAACTTGTTGCCGGAAGATAGCAGTATTGCGTTGGCACCAGATCTCCCACAACAAGGTAGCAATGACTTCAAAGGTCGGGGAGGAGAGAGGATGAGTGGCGCGAGTAGCCAACCATGCATCCAATCTTTTCACTGAGGTAAGAGAAAGAGGTATTCTAATCTGGGCGTGTGACCATATGCGGCGAGTCCAATTACAATAGAAAAAGATATGTTCAACAGTTTCTGGGATGTTTTGTGCACAAAGAGTACAGTAGGGATTGGGAGATAGATGTCTGATGTATAGATTTTCTTTTGTTGCGATGGCATTTTTGCAGGCCAGCCACAAAAAGATTCGGATTTTAGGAGCTGTGTTCATATGCCAAATTCGTTTCCACAGATGATGGGGAGGCGATAAGAGGATGAGGCCGTGACAGGTAAGGTTCGGTTTGTGGAAAGTAAGTAGTGATAGCAGCTCTTCACTGTAAAAACTCCTGATGATGTGGCTGTCCATATTAATTGATCTGAGGTGAGCGATGAATTAATGGGAGTGTTTTGGATAGCTTCACTAACTGGTCATTGAAAAAACTTGTAATAAGCTCCTGTTTCCAAGTTTCGACGAAGAATCTAAGATATCGCCTACTTTGATAGGTTCCCCCGCAGCTGCACATCCTCCTAATTTACCAATAGATAGCCAATAATCTGTTCGGATGTTGATGTTGGATCCATCTTTCACCAGCCATCGAGTTTTAGGAATGATAGCATCCCTGCCCTTTAATATGCTTTTCCATCCCCACGAAGGTCTATAGCCTGAAGTGGCATCTTGAAAAGAAGCATGTTTAAAATATAGACCTTTAAACAACGAGTCCAAAGTGCATGAGGTTGCTGGAGAAAACGCCACGCTTGTTTGCCGATCATCGCAATATTGAAAGTAGTTAGATCTCCGAATCCCATTCCCCATCTGTTTTCGAGTGCTTAACGCTGACCATTTCATCCAAAGTGTATGCCCGACTCATGTTGCTGTTTGCTCCACCGAAACGTGATATCTTGCTTTCCATCAATCTGCGCAGAGAGACAATGGGAGTAGAAAAAGGGACATCGCATATTGAGGTAAGGCCTGTATGACTGCCTTAAGTAAAATCTCCTTACCCCCTTTAGATAAAAACTTTTCCTTCCACCCAGCTAATTTTGCATTCGTTTTTGCCAAAATCCAGGAGAACATCTCACATTTGGAACGCCCCCAATCAGATAAATTGTGGATAGTGATTTGAGCACCATCCACTACCATTAAGTGAGTGGGAAAAAAAATCCCAAAACCCAAATCAAATCAGCTCAATCTAGATCATGCTTTTGTTTTGGTTCAATCTGGCTCGAGTTTTTGATCAAGAAGTAAACTATATGGGTGCACGCATGAAGGTGACTAGTTTGTTGTGAAACAAGATTTATAGGCGAGAGTTCAGTTACGTGTAGGGAAGGGTTAGCATGCCACAAGAGCTTTCAATACTACAATTTGGATTAAGTCATTTAAATTCCTTTATTATTTGATTTCCTAAAGCATGAAAATATTTTTGTTTGTAGAGATAGTTAGACAAAAAGTTCACATCATGTCACAATTAGGAAATGACTATGTTCAGTGTGTGGATGTGCATTTTAAAAACATGAACGCATGCGTACATGACGACGACGTGGTACTTGCAATATACAACACAATATTTTGCTATGTGAAGAACTGTCTTGTGATGTTGTGTTATTGGACAAAAAAATAATGCAATGATTTGTTATGGCTTATGATAATGTGTCATACAATAAATTCTAGATGATGACTCATCAAGTGATTATGTGGCGTGCGATGTCATGTCATATGATGATATGTTATGTGATAAAGTATCATGTAATGACATGTTGTATGTATGTATAAGAAGAAACTCATATGATGATATGTTAATGTGACATCCTTAATCTGACCCCAATTTTTGGAATGGGATTACAATAATAGCAAATCTTCAAAGTGAGATTGCAATGGGGATTGATAGGTCACGAAAATGCCTAGAATACCACTTTGGGGCAAAAACTCGATTTTTAATCGATGAGATGTAAAAATTAAGAAAGGTGGAAATTGGCCACGGATAAGGACCCACGTGGGCCTAAGCCCACAAGTGGGCCCAATGGTCCCTTGGACCCACAAAGGACAGCCCAATGGGCCCAAGCCCAAGGTGGGCAGCCCAAAGGAGCCCATGTATCACCTAAGCCCTTTTTGATTTTTTCAAGTCCCTCATTAATGGCCATGTGCATGAATAGTACCTAGGGCTTGTGAAATTACCATTTTGCCCTTCTACCTAATAAGACAAGAAATTGGGCACCTAATGAGGAGAGGAGAGAGAAGATAATGGCATGCCTAGCCTACCCTACCTAGCTAAGCCTACCTATCCTATTTTCTAGCATAGGCATGATGAGTTCATTCAATGTGCATTAAATGGCATTAATGGAAATTGGAAAGGAAATAAAGCAAGAAGCAATCTTGACCCTCCATTCTTATCTTAGGGAGCAATGATGCATCTTGGCCATCCAATGGCCAATACTTGTGCAGCAATCTTTCTCTTTCTCCCCTAGCTCATTTAGTCACCCTTTTCTCTCTCATTCTCTCATTTTTCTCACTTTCTCTCTCTCTCTCTCTCCAACTCTTGGGACGAATTTTCACTCACTCTTTCTCTCTCCATTTCCTTGCACTAGCTAAACCCTCTCCACCTCCCCATCCCTCATCTCACACCCATATCCATCTCTTTTCCTCTTAGTTGGAGCCACCGTGAACCATTGGAAGCCGCACACCCTTACCGCTGTCATGGCTGAACCATTGTCCTCACCACCTCATGCTACTGTCCCTTGGCTTTTTTGGCCTTATTGTGGGCTGCTAAGCATCTACCAACCACCATCGAGCCTCACTGTGAGCCGTGCCGCCAACCCCAGCCTTCCTATGATCTCTTTGGAAGGTGACTAGCCACCATTGAGAACCACAGTAGCCATCCAGCCCTTGTCGCACCTTCGCTATCACTTGCCGAGCTTGGAATCAAGAGTGAGTGGCTTTCTAGCCCTTGAATAGGGTTGTTATTACATTTTGGAGTTAGTTTAGGACTAGATTAAGGTTAAATTATGTTTTGTTGATGTAATAAGTGTCACGCCCCGATCCTCGGGCACGTACACATCATTCTAATTTGTCGATTTTATAATGCGATATCCCAAGACTAAGTATCGCCGACCCTTTCATTTGTTAAGCATATGCGGAAGCAGTTATATATCCCCAGACAATAACACAATGGGATAGAAAAACAATGCCATATTTTTCATATTGAAATCCACAACCAAACCTTTATACATGGCACAACTCAAAATCTATTCATAAGACTATTCATAACATTCTAGTTTCACACCATTCACATTTAGACAGGATTCACAAAAGAGAATGGGATCTCAATCCTCATCCGGGTCGTACTCAGGATCATCCTGATCCTCTTCTGACTCTTCTTCACTAAGCTCACATCCTTCAAGCTCTTCATCTTTTACCAGCTTATCGTCCTCTTCTGGTTCCTTCTTCACAGGCTCATCTACGGGCCTGAAATGTTGTCCCACAACTGGGATGAGACTATGTCTCAGCAAGTTTTACCCCCACTAAGACTCGATTAGGAAATCAATATGCTAACCGGGCTGCCTATACACGCACGAGTCAGAGGACTTACCTTATCCTCAGATTCCATCTGCATATTAGCACAATTTAATAGGCGCCCTAGCAATCACATCACAGATCAATATCTCAATCAATCGACTTAGTCGATTATATGTCAATCGGACCGTTTAAGGTCAAATCACTTCTCAATATAAAACCTCCCATTTGCACTCTCAGTCACAGAGCTATAGTAATGCTCTCGGGCGTCATTTTCGCTAAGGTAACATATGTACTGGATAGCACTTGTACGTTCTTTAAGGTGTCGTTTTCACCAGTGATATTCTTAATCACCGAACCACATATGTCCATAATGATGCATGTAGTAGACAACACTCGTGCGTTCTTTAAGGCGCCGTTTTCACCAATGATTTCCTTATCACCGAACCACGTATGTCTATACTAACGCAGGTAATAGACAGCACTCGTGCGTTCTTTAAGGCGCCGTTTTCACCAATGATTTTCTTATCACCGAACCACGTATGTCTATACCTCGTACCTGATCGGTCTCAGCCAAGAGTATTCTTAGTTCAATCTCCTGATTCCTTCTTATTTACAACTCATCAAAGCATTATAAATGCTAAATAACCATACTCGGCTATCTACTGGTCAATCATTCAATTTCACTCAATTTCAATCAATTTAGGAATAATTTCTCAAATTGCACAATTAATTCAATTCAGCACAACATAGAGCTCAAATAAATAAACGGACTACACCACGACAATCAGCACGAAATTTCGGTCGTTGGCTATCCTTGCCTAATTTCCGAAAAATAAATAATTAAATAATTAATTTCGAAAATTAATAAATAAATACTAAAAATCCAATTTAGGCCCGTATTGCCTAATTGAAGCCCAATAAGGATCAGGACACATCCCGAGATGCATTCAATAAATAGTATAGACAGTTCTCTAGCTAAGTACACTAACCACGTAACTAATATGCAATATAATTAACTAATAATCATTAATCCATTCTAATCTAACCACCTAATTGCAATTAATTAAATCTAATCAACCCTTAAGCATAATGAGTCTACTAAGCAAGGATTAGTGAGATTACTCACTTGGCAAAGTGAAGACTGGAACACCGCGATGGCGACGCGACGGTGCGACGACGGCTGAAATCCGAATTTTCGGTGACGTCGACGATCACTCAGGCGGACCCAAAGGCCTTGCAAACCCACAGCAAATTGCTGGGCATGGGCCGAACTTGGGCCGACTTGCTTCACGGGCCCAAGATGGGCTGAACTTGCTGGGCCTCGCTGAAATACAAATGATGTTGGGCTGAACTTCAAGACTGAAAATGGGCTACAACTTAAATGGACCAAGCTGAAGCGGGCCTCAAAAACTGGGCTGCTAGACTGAACTTCACTTGGGCTGAATTGCTGGATCCGAGGGCTTCAAATTCTGCTGGAGATGGGCCCAACTGCTGGGCTAAAAATGTTGGAATCCACGGGCTTGCTTCTTGCGAGCTAGGCCACGAAGACACGTTCGCTGGAGAAGACCACGTGCGGAGACAGCTGACGTGAAGAAGCTACTGACGTCTTCATGCGAGAGACACGAACGGAGAACCAGCTTCGTCTTCAAGGCTTCATGGATGCGGTTCGGTCAACAAATTGAAGAGAGATCATGGGCTGAGCAAAGAGACGAGAACTTCGGTGGTGGCTGATTCGTGGGTGGTGTCGCGGCAAGGAGTCAACAAAGACTTCGGTTGAAGAAGACCAACAACGTTGGGGCAGTTGGGTGGAGAGATCGTGGAGATGGACAGCACAAGAGCTGTTTCGGTTGATTGAGCTGCAGGGAAACGTGGGCTTGCAGAGCTGCTGATGGGCTGGGCTCCACGCGACTGAAGGCGAGAGGCAACGCGGGCAGCTTGCTGGCGTCCAAGGAGCTGAAGATCGGTGGATTGGACGCGTGGAGAAGAGAGCAGCTTCGGCGAAGTAGTCGTGGGCTGGCCGCTAGGATTTGTGGGGTCAACGATGGAGCAAGGGTGATGGTGGATGAGGCGGTTGTAACGATGGAGCGACAAGGGTTAGTGGATTGCAGCGGCAGAGAGAGAGAAGGGACAATGAAGCTGTTTTCGTTTTACTCCCAAGGAAAAAGAAGGAATTAAAGGAAAGTAGAAATGGGAGGGATAAGAATGAGAGAGAGAGTTGCCGTGGAGATGAAGTCCGCGAGACTTGCTAGAGCAGCCGAATGAGAGGGGGTCAAGTCAAAACAAAATATCTCATTCATGATTAACAATTCCTAAAAATCTTCAGCCCAACCAATGGAGAATTTGCTCCAATTTCGCCCAAATTAAATCATTTTGTTGTAAATAACTATGCCCATTTTCAGCCAACCTTTCCAATGGGTCACTCAAGGGGCCAATTTCTCCACAATTCCACACCAAATGAAGTCAATTTGAGGACCAAACTACAGTAGTCCATCACCCCTACGAATTTGCACCATCTCCTCACCATTTACTTAAATTTGGTGACCCAAAATTCCTCTAATAATGCCCATCCGAATTTCCGTAAAAATCCCGAACTTGCTGGAATTTCTCCGAAAGACAAGACGACATCCTATAAATGAATTGTAATATGCTCGAACGTCCGAATTCCGAAACCGAATTCAATTTCGTGGTTAAAATTGATCGAACGAGATTTTAGTTCGATCCGACCTATCGGGTAGCTTTTAGGAATTTTACCGCAGTTATATTCCTTAACGGCTTCACCCAATAGATTGGTTAACTCGTGAGTGATCAGCTCAGAAAAAAAGGACCATAGGCGCGCCGGCGAAATACCCATTTCATATATTCGGGACGGGGTCGAAATTCGGGATGTCACAATAAGTGGATTTTGCATGATAAGTGATCATAGGGTTCTGATAGGTTATCATACTTTGCCGATAGGTTATCATGTGTATCTGATAGGTTATCGTGATAGAATATCGTAGGTTGCGATAGGTTATTGTGATAAGCCTTTCTAGTATCCGATAAGCTATTGAAATGTGATAAGTGGAGATGCAATAAGTTATTATGTTGTGATATGTGATAAGTGTTAAGTTATGATAACATGTTATAATAATGTGAAATAACTCATTGTATAGGTTATGATGGCATGTGATAGATTATTTTAATAACTTATATACAATTGTAATGATTTATCTTACCTTGATGAGTGTTCTATGTGCCATAAGTCCTAATTTGATTAATGTATTGTTGGTTGCTAAAGTTAAATATAGTGCATGCTTATGTACCTGTTAGAATGGGCAAATAATACAAGTTATGGTATTCATTGATTCTAGCCAATTAATAAGTATGTGAGGTATGTGGAAAGATGGCATGTTGAAATGTTCAAGTGATGTATTTGAGTGATATGATATGAGATACAAGTATGACATGATGGCATGTGACTAATTAGTGCATACGTATGAATATGTGAAAAGATAGTATGATGAAGTGTTTAAAGCACTATTATGAGATAATATGCCATGAGATAGAAGTATCATTAATTTGACAAATGCATGATTGGGATGTGATCACATGGCATGACAGCATGATATGGTTGTGCAATTAGTGTTGTCGCATATTATATGAGCATTACATACCCTTCCACCAATTAATGAGAAAGATATGAAATAAGCTTGAGAGATGTATGCTTGTGTGATCATTAAATACCCTGATGCGTATGATTATGCGAGGTGATGGCTCCGTCCTGATGTGTATGATTATGCTGGACAATGCTCAATTAAGTTCAGATGCCCCCAAGTCAACGAGATGCCGTTCGCGGATGAATTTCGGAAAGAAGCTCCTTATTGGAATGATGTCCTGAGGCATAGGCATACGCTAGATCATGCCATGCCCAATGGGGCGGGATGACGCCCTGTTATGCCAGATGACTGTGAGCCTTTGGGTTGGCCTTGGATCCTAAGTGGCTGTAATAATCTAGACATGGTTGTGTGAAAAGTGCATGAGTGCATGAATACATATTTTGAGAAGTGATGCTATAGTCTACACACGTGTGACATGATATTAATATATGAGCAAGTCTAGATTATTGCATGGCATGGGCACATGACTATGTTATATTGCACGTTTTTAGGTTTGGCTCTTAAGTGTGAGAGGTGTTTAAAAAATTGTTTATATGCTCATATTGATGGCTTTGAGGAAGTGGAATAACCATTCATGTTATAGTTAAGGCAAAGTAGAGATTGCTTTGCTATTGATCTGCCATCGATAGATAACTTGCACGTTTAGGGCTTTTCCGAGGTGAATAACTTCCTTGCGCAAGGTCTAGGGAGTTCACTAATTAAGTTTATCTCACTCCTCATTTTTAAAACTTTTTTAGGCCCTAATCGAGCCAAGCCTGAGCTACGATATTTTGAGTTTGGACATGTGCTAGGTGCGTGGGGGATACCACCCTTTTCAAGTTGCTTCGTAGCATAGAGTAGCTAGGCTAACCCTGAAACCTTTTGGAAGTGCGAATGACCGTGCATTTTGATTGAACATGAAATGGCGTAATGAGTGATGTTTAAGTTTGGATATAAATAGCCGTTATGTTGTGATGATGTTATGGATGCATATTTGTAAATATAAGTGTGTTTGAAACTATCCATATTTGTTGATTGGGTGAATGGTTTATGCTTCTGCTTGCATATTTAATTGAATAAAGCAATTGGGTCAACAACGCCTCTTGGGACGTCGCAATCAAATGACCTAAAGGAAATGAATGATGACGAGCGTGGGTTGTCGCACGTCTCGAAAGGGTTGGGCGTGATATTAATCCTTTGATGACGCATGCATGTGGGGGCTTGAAATGACATTCATTTTTGTGTCTGGGCTTATTCGGGTGCGTAATTGATCCCTTTTGGCCGATTATATATATAAACTATTCGTGTGACTTTCCTAATTTATTGTGGGTATAATGGCTTGTTTTGGCTTGAAAAAACAACAAATAATTAAAAATAATTATGAGGTTCACTCATTTAATAATTTGTGACTTGTAACATGTTTTTTTTTTTTTGGTAAGTGACTTGTAACATGTTATTCCCACAAAAGTCCAAAAACTATTGTGCTAGCAAAGTCTTTTGTATATTAAAACTGAGAAAGTCAAAAATAGTTTTTGTGAAAGTAACTAATAGTACCTCAATTTTACCTCCCATTTTTAAGGAATCATCAAATTTGAGCAAGTTTTGAACAATGAGATAAAAAGCATAATAGTCATTCTAAAAATGGATTTCACTCGCGAAAACGAGTTTTTGACACCCATATTGCTACCAAAATTCGACGGCCAATTTTACCCTTTGGGATTGATTGCTCTTTTTTCACCATGTTAAAAAATTTGTAATTTCTAGATTTCAATTGTACATCATAAAGAAAAAAAAGGGATTGCAAACAATTTGACATAATAAAAGTCAGGTCAATCAAATGGCTTTTGACGAAGTAATCATGTGTCAAATTCCAATTAAAAGCTCCATCCTTGAAAAAGCTCCTAAAGCCTAAAACCATACCTAGAGGTACACATGATAGGTTATAAAGTGGAGAAGATTCAAACCGAGAAACTAGAACCTACCCTGATAAAGCCGATTCCCAATTTGTGAAACTAGGAACCAAATTTGTTGACCTTGAGACCATTTGCAACCAAATTAACCGATTCTTAGGCCAACTCAAGAACTGGGCGGGGCTTTTTTTTTTTTTTTTTTTAAATTCTATTACCTGTCTAATGAAAAATAGAGCAGACACAACAAGATTAATTGAAATACACACCTCACCTCTTCTTCTTCTTCTTCTTCTGTTTTTAGTGATTATGAAGGGTGATGGTAGCATCAAAATCTTGTGGAGGAAATCTCCTGCAAAGATCCAATGAGCATTTAAATACAATACAATAGCTTCCATATTTGATTTGCAGCAGCAATATTCTGAACAAATAGCATACCCAAACACATAGATCTAAATAAGCTCATAGAAGATCAAATAATCACGACAATAACTACAAGCATAGTGGATTTAGACCATCAGGGACAATATCTGATGTTGATTTTGTTTCAATAATTAATCATAGAAACAAAAATATCCAGATTCTAATTTAGAATCAAACGTGTGAGAGAGTGAAAAGAGCAAAGTTGGATAAATGACAAATCAATAAGCTAAAATTTATTGATTAAAAATGAAAGGCGTGGCAAAACAATGTCTTGTGCTTTGCACAAGCATATATCTATAAACAATAGCTTCGCTGTTTCGACACAAATAAATTTATGATATGAATTCGGTTTAGCAAATAAATATCAAATTTTGCTAAGTTCAATAAGTAGAATGCAATATCTAATTACAATATCGAATCATAAATTTCTCTATAACATAATTTGTGTTAAAACATGTCTCGAGAAAAGAAAATTTTCCTAATTTAAGTAGATTTCCTATTTGACTAAGTTTCCTAGTTGAATGGTTTCTTAGTTGGAAAAGGTTTCCTAAAAATAGGTTTTCTATTTTGGATCTATTTGTTGCCTATATATTTAAAGAAGGGAGTGTTCTTTGTAAAAATCAATCAAAGAGGAGCTTTTGCTTGTGAATTACACCCCGAAATTTAAGAGCATTTGAATGACTTAAATGTGGTTGCAATTTCTATTGTATTTCTTAATTTATAGTGAAATTCATTATTGCTCTCCCCATTAACATAAATCACTATGACTAAACCACGTAAATTTACTGTCTGACTTATTTTCTTATCATGTCTATTTTATTGTTTGATTGCTTGCTTTCATGACAATTCGGGAGCCTTGATGGCTTAATCTGAAATGAGATCGAAAATCATGAAATCGGAATCTTCTCTCATGGACCGGAAGTGGAGGCCTTGATGGCTTGATCTCAAGTAGAAGATCATTGGGGTCTACAAAAACCTAAATCTCGAAGAGTTTTGCGTTCATTAAAAAAATTTAGTCCCCAAAAAGCAGCAATTATGTAGACTTTTGATATGTCTCCATCTGCCGAGGGTGCCGAAATATATCGAGGAGCATCCTATATATAGTGGAGGAGGGGAGCCTTTGATCCTCGGACTTGAACCAGATTGGCCGGTTAAACATTTTCCATCCATGGTATTGGATTTAAGGAACATATATTTTAATTTTCAATCGGATAAATTTCGATATAATTTTTCTAGTTAACTATTGTCAAACGATCAATTTATAAAGTAAAATTCATGAACTTATTTCTTCTCTTATCCTTTTGTAAAAATATATAAATTTCAAATTAAACAAATCGTTTATTATAATTATAGTAATTTTCATTTTTTTTCTAAACAAATTTGATTCAAATGATATAAGCTATATTAAGGGAAATGAAAATTAAATATGCTCATCATAAAACAAGAAAATAAAACTAAATGCAGAGTAACATGCTTGTTATGAATAAGTCGTGAATATTATTCTTTTCATTGTAGTATTTGAAAGTGAGTGGATGTTTTTGTTCTATTGAAATAGCTTTCCACAAATAGTTTTTCGAATTTTCTCTTGTTTGATTAGTTCAAAATATGGGTGTGCAAAAGAATGAGGAATTGTTTGGACCGCCTGGAATCGGATCCGATTGGCCAGAATTGGTGGTTCCCATGGAGATTGGTTCGGTACCCAATTTCAATTTGCTAGAAACAATAAGTATCAATCTGCTTCCCAGTTCTAAGTGTGAAATCGCCCACTCAAAGCAAATTGGTATATATATTTTAAATTTGGGTTAATACCCTGAAATCCCCAAACTAGTACACATGTGACAAATTTACCACAAACTATTTTTCTTATCATGAAAACCCCAAACTGATACATATATGACAAATTTATCCCAAACTAATTTATTCGACCGCAAAAAACCCTAAATTGATAAATTTGTGATAAATATACCCTCCACTAAATTGGATTAACACCACAAAAAAAAATCACAAAAATTGTAAACTGTGACAAACAGTGTAAAATCCCAAATTGGTATACCAATCAATTGTCACGTGTCATTTAACTTAATAATTTGACAGTAATTTAATAAAAACTAATAGAAGGTAAATTTGTGATAAGTGTACCTGTTTGAGATAAATTTGTCAAAGGTATACTGATTTGAGATTTTTGGTGGTAAAAAAAAAATAGTTTTTGGTAAATTTAGCATAGGTATACCAGTTTAGGATTTTTTAGGATATTAAGCCTTTAAATTTTTATTTTGTAACTTTTCAGACAAATAGTTTATTCTTCATCTCTCTTTGTCTCTAGCCTCCCTTATGTCACGGCCTCGCCTCCCTCTCTCACTCTCAATCTTGATGGCCTCTAGCCTTGTCGATCCCTATCTCACTCTCACTCTCGCTCTCGCTCTCACTCTCAACCGCCTCTAACCTCATTGCTCCCTTTGTCTTTCTTGCTCTCGGTCACCTTGGCCTCCAATCTCATCGCTTGCTCTCAAGTCTCACACCTCTTACTTGTTGTCACAACTATGACTCATCTTAAAATCGTCCCCATTGTCAAGCATTTCGATGAATTAATCAACCTTTCCAGATCTCCTTTGCTCCTCACAATTGCAACTATAAGTCGTTAGGCTCGATTATCATCACATCTGGCGCTTGTTCCGTTGGCATCTTAGGACAGACACGAGCAGGTAACTAGTAAACTCTTGGTCCCCTTCTTCATCTCCCTTATTTGTATGTTTAATACGTACAGCTTGGGCTTTCGGAAATAGAACTTAGGCTTTCTTAATTGCTTTGAACATTGTAAAGATTGGAAGATTTCCATCGGTTCATTTATGAGTTTCGGAATGCTAGTGGTAGTTTTTATAAAATTTCTCATTTCTTTTCATCTGATCATTGGATTGATTTCTCTGTTGATTGCAAATTTATGGGGGTTAAATTATGGCTGCTCTTCAAGAGTAACTTTTGCTTCCTGGTCTCTTGCCAATCTGAATCTCAATGACTTCCCCTAATCTAATTTTCTAACTTCTGTTATTAGAGTTTTTCCAGGCATTATTCACTATCATTGCACTTGATCTTTATTTAAACTTCTATTTTTGAAATTTGGCATTTGATTGTTGGGACCCTTAGTTGCGCAACTCCTCAGGAGACTGAGGGGGTGTTCATGAAAGCTCAAGCTATTAAACAAACAAGGACCTGAACAGAAAGAAAACTCTAAATTTAGTTGTATATATTAAGCACAGCTTGGGACATCACTGGTTTTTCATTTAAAGTTTAGGAAAATTACCAAAAATGCATACTAACCTATTGCAATTGTGTCAATTTAGTCTTAAAACTTTTTTCTGATTCAGTCCTAAAATCTTTGTATTTGTGCAAATTCAGTCCATCCGATCAATTTTGGTCAACCGGCACTGACATGGATGCCGGCCTACATTTTTCTTTTTCTTTTTCTTTTTCTTCTCTTCTTTTTATTTTCTCTTATCTTCCTTCTTTGCTTTTCTAAACTCACAGTGGCTGGTGAGGCTTCGACGAGGCTCACTGGCCACTAGGCAAGGGCTGTGAAGCCCTCACCGGTGACCGAGGGCGAGGCTACCTCGCCATGGCCTCACCTGCAGCCATGGCCTTGACCAACGCACATTCCTTTTGGTTTCCTCGTTGTCATTGTTTCCCCAACTCTCTTGGATTTCACAGAAGGAAACCCGAGAATCAAGTTTAGGGTCATTTGAATATGGCCCAGCAATCTTCGTCCGTCAGAGGAAGAAGATGGTGCAAATTTTCCTTGCCAACCATCATCTCCACCAATTTATTGCTCCTGCCATTAACGATCGCAGCTCCTCCATATCCTTTCAACAGCCCAAAAGCCAGGCTTTAACTCCAATCCTTCGAGTGAACCCAGGCGAAATTCTTGCCTTAGTAATCTAAGATGGATATGGTGTTGAAACTCAAGTGGTGAACCTAGGCGAAATTCCAGGTTCTAGTGAGACCAGGCAAGGATTGTGACCCTCGCCAGTGGTTGACGAGAGCTTCTTAACCCTCTTGGAGCCTTGCTAGCCATTGTGGGTTCAAAATGGCAAAGAAGGAAGAAAATAAAAAGGAAAAAGGAAAAGGAAAAAATAAAAAGAAAAGAATTTAATAAAAAAATTCAAAAAATTAAAATATTATTAAAAATTATCTATATCAATGTCGGCCTGAAGGTGGGATCCATGTCAGTGCCAACCAGCTAAAATTAACTGGATAGATTGAATAGGCACAAAAATAAAATGTTTAGGACTAACTTGGCAAAAAAACATGTTTAGAATTGAGTTAACACAATTGCGATAGATTTGAAACTTTTTGGTAATTTTTCCTCTAAAGTTCTATTTCTAAAATTTAGTTGGTACACTGTACGAGACCAATTTCAAACAGATGATCTATTAATATGTAAATGGAAGTGGAGAAATCATATGATAAGTTGACTCCAATAATGGAATCAAAACATGTCAATGGAAGTGGACAAATCATTTGCTTGGTTGCTTGCTCATGTGAACTTGTGGCAAATTCATTTTTATGTGAAATATGAAATGCAGACTATGGATGCATTTGAAGTGAATCTTGTGAACTTTATGGCAAAATCTTGTAGTGATTGTTGTGTTATCAAGTCATCATGGTTCTTTTTGCTATTTGTTTGATCTCCTTGTCAAGTGTACTACTTGGGATTTTGGGATATATGGATGACTCTTTTGAAGTAGATAGTAGATTTCCAACTTTAGGGGTTGAGCCTTTTGTTTGATCTCCTCATTTATTTTTTGGTCTTTGCATACGTCAGGTAATTTCCTTTGCTTAATTTGCTTTCAAGTCTATGCACTGTGTAGGAGATGCTAAAGTTCTAAGACTCCATTATATGAAGGTTTCAAATTTCTAAATAACAAGTTCACCTTCAATATGTTTTCTACCAACATTCCACGACACTTTCCCTTTGCTCACTTCTCCAATTTTTCTCCTTCTCTCGCATTCCCTATAGCTCTTGTCATTTAAACATCTTGCCTTGCTATTTAGTTTTACATCTTTGCAGTTTTTAACAGGAGCACCGATTATGACTTCTAACTAGTCACATTCCCACAATCTAGATGTCTCTCCCATATTAACCTTTGTATTTAATGATCTAAGGGGGTCAAGTATGGCAGTGGAATAGATTACAGTAAAAAGGTGAATTGATTTGCTTTGCACAAATGAATTGCATGAATTTGGTGGGGACATTTCAATAGGTGGGTCCATGAAATCAATGGGCGATTTCCGATTTAAATTTTTCGAAATCGGTCCCTAGTGCGAGGTTCTTGTTTCCAAGGTGGAATCGTCCATCCTGGAATCAATAATCCATACTTGAAATTAGTTAGTCAACAGCATTTTCACTCAATGAAAACTAGTGTACTTAAATTTAGAAAAATGAATTCCTAGTTCTAATTAAGGGAAATCATTTTTAGCACACCACCAAATAAATGAAAACTGATCTTTTTTTTCTGAATAAATTTCACAAAAAGGATTTTTCTTTATCATGTAGTTTTTCATTACATAGACACACCGTTAAGTGAAGTTTAAACAAGTTAGCTTCAATTGATTTCAAATTGGATAGATAAGTAATGTATTTAGTCACGTAACGATTAAAAGTTTTGCTTCAAATTATAAGTACTATTCACATAACAAGACATATTTTTCTTTTTAACTTCATTTCAAATTAAATGAAAATTTATTTATCCAAAGATACTTTATTTTAATTGCTTTTTGTATAAAAAAAAAAAAAAGTACATCCATTGGTTAAGTGGAAGGAAATAAATATTTGATAAGAATAATAGAAATTAATTTTAAGATATTTGATCCTTATGTTTATCTATTTTATTGGTAAAATATATTTGCAATACATTTAAATAATTTTAGATTATATATCCATTTTTAGTAAGTGACAAGGATGGCAAATCACTAAGTTAGCTTCATCATCAAGCATGGCCATGTGGCATAATTATGCACCATGGCACAAAAGTATAATTAAGTAGCATGCAACAAGTGTAAGAACAAATTTTTTTAACAAATTTTTTTCTTAATGCTTTTATTATATATAATAAATGGGCCAATTCCCTAAAAAAGCACAAATTTTAGGTCTAGCATCAATTTTAGCCTAAACTTTTCTTTATATCATAAAAATTCATCAACTTTCACTCGAGTTTCAAAATTGGTATTCGTTAATTTGGAATCAAACATGATGATTCCATGTTAGCAATAAATACCCATTAACTTTTTTTCTTTTGACTCGGAATTTTTTTTTATTTGCATTTTTAAAGATTCTTTGTGTCCATAGCATAGAATTTCTTCTGCCTAAGCAATGCCAACGGTGGCCCTATTATTGGCTTCATTAGTGTCCATCATGCAATGGTAGCATCTATGCATCTATGGGGCGAACCTGTCATGATTGTCGCCTTAGATGTCAATTACACTAATCCCTTTGTTTTTGCCCTGTTGACGGTTGACCATTACCGTGGTGGTCACCGTTGATAAACAACCACTGAGAGAGTGGTCAATTAACGATTTTAAATTAATAGGTACTAGATATGAGATTCAAATAAAAGTTCGTGACTTTTTATGAGATAAAGTAAAATTCGGCTCGGCAGTAAACCAGACACTCATGCCGTTACAGAGAATTGGATAGACATACCAACGCGGACTATTCCAACAACCGCACCAAACTTCTTGCCACTAATTTATGTGCATCAGGCGGCAACGGATAAGCTCAAACAATAAAGAAACATTGTTGCCCGAGTGGTTCAATAGTCGTCATCATTATCATCATCAAGGCACGGTTCTTTTAAGCTTTTCGTAAACTGATACATAATTTTATTCCAATATAAGGATAAAAGGACAAAAAGAAAAAGAAGAAGAAGAAAGAAAACGTTTTCTAAATTGCTTCAGCGCCGGCTCGCTGCTACTGGAGAGATCTAAGAACCCTCGCTCCTGTTGGGCTTGGTCGAAACGTAGTCCTGAGGGGGTGTGATCAGAACAGAAAGTCTCACTGAAAATTACGAACTAATTCAGAAGGATCGTATGAAAAATAGCAGAGAAGAATCGCGGTGATGAATCACCTGATTAAATGCATCGCTGGGGACCCAATCGTTCGTCGCGGGATTGCTTCGAAAAGCCGGCTTGTGATCTCGGCCATTCTCGAAACCGTCTCTTTCGCACCGAAAGTCGTACCCGCCGTTTTGGCCCCCTTCTCCGAGAGGGCTTATGAACCCACTTCCAGTCTGATTCATCAAAAACGAACCTACGTCAATTTGAATCGCAAAGATCTGAAAAGAAAAACAAAAAGAAGGTTGGAGATTGGTCGAATGAAGGTTAATCACCGCGTGATGCTGTTTGTCGATCGATTCCAGCTCTTTGTAATACTGGGTCTCCACGAACTCATCCTGCACGTCCACCGAACCGGATCCCGCAGAGAGCAGGCCCTGATAATACGTACAGAAGCCATTCAACTCTGACCATTCTCGCGTCTCGATCAGGATCAGCAGATGCGAACACAAAAGGAAGGGGAAAAGAACATGCTGAGAGCAAGCTTGTGGGTTTATTATTACCTCCTGAGATTGGGACTTGAGAGATCTGAGCTTGTCGAGCTCTGGAATGGCATGGTCGAAGCTGCCACAAGTGTCGACGGGAGATGATGACGAATCGGGATCGCTGCGGTTGGGCTTGAGAGGGCGCTTCGGGGCCACCGAATCGAACTGGGCTCGGACCTGGTTGGCGATCTTCAGCTGCTCCTCCTCGTCCGGCACCTCGTCGCTGCGGCTCGGCTTCGTCACGGTCGCCCACTGACCCACCATGGTTTTCTTCGAAGCTTACCGGTTGCTTCTCTTTCGCTTTCTAAGGATTTTGGATCAAGTTCTGAGTGTGTCTAGGGGCGTGGTTCTTGAAAACCAGGGGTCACCTAAAACCGCTTCATCGGACTTCGAAGGGAATCTTTCCTTGATTTGAGTCTTTTTTTATGGATCGGGTCTATTAAGCCTGACACGTCATATCCTGTGAACAATGTGCAATGTGCGATCTACGTGGAATTCATCAAAATCAACGGTATAATGTATTAGGCTTTACGGCACCCAGGACATCCAACAATTTTCAAAGATGGTGGTTCCGATTCTGTACCCTAAAACTGATTGAGCAAGGCAGAGCAACGTAAGAACTCTCCTGTGGGATGGTCAATCCACAGAGTAGCTATGATACTATGTACTTTGTACAATCCCATGTACAGTGGAATGATATCGCAAGCTGAAACTTCAGAAAGTGTGGGTTGAGTTAGGTCTATTGATAGGATTGGTCTAAAAAAGTTAGGCCCAATCCATTTGTGCCAAGTTAATAATAGAAAAATAAGTGATCGCGATAAGATGTAAGAGACATGATGAGAGTTTCTCTTCTTATTTTTCATTAAAAACCTACTAGCTTGGCTAGTGGAATTACCACAAGCCAAAACTTAAGCCTTTTAAGTGTGGGTTGAGCGAGGTCTTTTGATAGGATTGGTTTAGAAAAGTCTCACCTGATCTATTTTAACTAAACCAACAATGGAAAAATAAGTGATCTTAATGAGATGTGAGAGACATGATGAGAATTTCTCTTCTCATTTTTCATTAAAAACCTACTAGCTTGGATAGTGAATTGATATGGCAAGCCGAAACTTCAGCTTTTTTAATGTGGATTGAGCTAGGCCTATTGATAGGATTGATCTACAAATGTCAAGCCCAATCTATCCAGGCCAAGTTCATAATGAAAAAATAAGTGATCACGATGAGATATGAGAGACATTATAAGAGTTTTTCTCTTTTTTAATTAAAAACCTACTAGCTTGAACAGTGATATCACAAACTGAAACTTCAGCCTTTTTAGTGTGGGTCGCACCAGGCCTATTGATAGAATTGATCTAGACATTTTAGGCCCAATCTACCCAGGCTTAATTCATAATGGAAAAATAAGTGTCACGGTGAGATGAGAGAGAACAATGAGAGTGTATCTTCTCATTTTTCATTAAAAACCTACTATCTCCCATGCCCTTGCTAAGCCCGTGCGCATTGCAATTGCTTTTGGCGCTTATTTTTACGTTAAAATAATGATAATATTGGGTTAATAGTGACGATTCAAATTAAATACGTAAATAACATGATGTAACAGTTTATTCCTTTGTTACTTTATTTTAATTTCCAATTAATGCGCACTGTGATTATTGCCAAAACATCATCATAGTTCCTAAGCTTTTAATCTGCTTGGTGACTTTGCAATGACATCGAAAAAAGGTTTGTTGGTGTGTAAGAAGATAATGCCCTACAATTCAAGGTGAAAGCGAGGAAAGGATACATATGTGCGCACATGCTTGTAAGACACGTAATCAGAAAGTACAGAATTCAGGAAATAAAAATGAAAAACTCAATTATTATAAATTTAAATCTTGAGTGCCGCTGGTTTATTCGTTTTGGAAACTTGAAGTTTATTAGTAATGGAGAAGCAGCAGTTTGGTGGGTCTTAGCAGCGGTTAGAGGTTCGCTAAGTAGTTTTGGCAGGCACAGGCGCTACCAAAATAGTCTGAGTTTTGGTTCAATCTCAACTTTATTCTTATACTATGACAAACGTTATATTTATTTAAGGTACACTAAAATTGGTATACTCGGTGCGACCTCTAGAGGCGAATATCAGATTTTTCATTGAAGTAAGTTAACGAATTACCAGATAAGCATGAATGACTCCTTCTATGAGGTGCCGCTTGTACTTGCCTCGAGTTCTCCCAAAGCCTACCGATCACAAACTGGTTTGACTGGGCTAATTTGAGTTCAATGATTGAGGCAATTGATATAGCCTTAAGGGGAGGCACTTCCATTCAGTTGGTTTCCAAGGCTGGGAAAATGGGTCTGAAGAGAGAATAAACTTTCCTTCCTCTAAGAGCTTGATCTGTCTCCTTAATTTCTCCATTTGAGCAGTGTATTCCTCCAAATAATGATGAGAAACATAATTGCTAGATTCCATACACTGTAGTCTCTTTTGGAATATCTCAAGCAGTTTATTCGTGACCAAAACCATTTGATCAATCTTTTCATTAACATGAACAAAACGAGTCTGGACAGTTGAAAGTTTGTTGTCAATTGTCTTGAGAACGTTAAAGCATTTCTGACTACCAATATAGAATAGCTTCAACAGTATTTACTCTCTTTTGTTTGCCATGATAATCAACATCTATAGGGTTTGGGATTTTAGGCATATGACGGAACCAACGTTGAGCATTGTAAATTCTTATAATGTAGGGATTGGGGCACTAGAACTAGATCTTTCCAAAGGTTGCAAATCTAAAGGTTGAAATATACAAATAGATGGAAGGATAGGTGGTGGTTATGCTTTTGAAAAGCATGAGGGTTGAGGTGCTTTAGGTATTTTTAAATGGAAAGACTTTTTCTTACCTTTTCGTAAAATAGGTTTATAAATGGGCAAGACAATTGGTTTTTGCCGCGGAGGTTTCTTTCCAGATGGTGACTATGGTGGCAGAGGAAGTTCACATGGTCTAGGGACCAGTGGAGAAGGCTGAGATCGAGGTGGTCCATATCAAACCATGAAATGATATTTTCATCCATCTTCACAGGAGGTCCTATAGTATGATCTCCATCAGATATCTCTAGTAGAGACTATCTTTTGACCGTTTCTTTCTCTTGGACGATCTATCATCTTCTTCTTTATATGGAAGGTTTATACAAAAGGAACACTGGCAATCAAGATCCCAAAAACAATGTCCTACTCGGAGATCCTTGTAGTAATGAAAAGTTCATCCCTCTTGATCAAAGGATTCAATTAAGGCTTTTAGATCTAAATCACCGACTTTGACGGGAACATCAACTACACAATGTTGCATTATAAAAATAATGGGAAAGATAAAAGAAGTTTCTTCCTTCTCCTTACTAGATTTAATGACACTTTGCTATCTTTTTTTCTTGGTAAACTTGGAATTTGTGGACTGGATTGGCCTAGAGGTTGATAAAGCTTTCTATAGTTAGTTACCCAAGTATCTAAGAGTAACTTAACTAGTTGATCATGAGGAATCTCTAGGCACATGGATATAGGAAGTTTGATCATTATCCAGCAAAATGAACAATGCATTTTCAAAACCAAGGAACTTAAGGTTAATAGCATGATTTCGAACTCACTAAACCATATGATATACAAAGTAACATAAATAGAATCTAGAGTTTGAGGAGCTCTAGTAATTTGCAACTGAATTTCAAGGTCCAAGGGAAACCATAGATCTAAAAGAGCCATGTTAAAATTTGGAAATAGCATAACAAACATTGTTCCTGCATTAGGAAAATTGTCTAAAAAGTCCTAAACCTATTGCAGTTTTGTCAATTTAATCATAAACCTTTCAATCTTGCCAATTGAGTCCTAAACCTTTTGTCAGTTTGCCAATTAAGTCCATCTGGTTAATTTTGGCCGGAAAATGCTGACGTGGACGCTGGCGGTGTCACGTAGGACTGCTAGCGCTGAAGTGGACAATTTTTAATAATATTTTAATATTTCAAAAAAAAATTGATTTTTTTTTTCATATTTTCTGTTTTTTCCCTCTTTTTTTTTTTTTTTTTCTTTTTGGCTTTGCCCTTGCCCTTTTCCGGTGGCCGGCCATTGGCCACCGGCCATAGCCAGCCGGCTGGCCTTGCCCGCCACAGGCGAGGCTCGGCCGGGCGACAGTGATAGGGCCGAATCGGCGAGGAGCCCTCACCGAGGCTCGCCCTCACCTAGGCAAGCGTCGGCCTCGCCCTTGGCCGAGCGGTGACGGCTGGCCACCGGCCACAAGCCAACGCTCGGCCGGCCGGGGCCGAGGGCCGGCCTCGCCGGATCGGGTCTAGGCAAGGCCGACGCTCGCCCGGGCGAGGGTGAGCCTCGGCGAGAGCTCCCTCCCCGGATCTGGCGAGGCCGGCCCTCGCCAGAGCCAGGGTTGGCCTCACCCGCCACAGGAGAGGCCCGGTCGGGCAATAGCAACGCCAGGCGAGGCCAGCCTGCTGGCTGTGGCCAGTGGCCAACCGTCGCCTGTGGCTGGTGGCTGGCCACCGGAAAAGGGCAAGAGAAAAGCCAAAAAGAAAAATGAAATAAAAAGAGGGAAAAAACAGAAAATATTAAAAAATGAAAATTAATTTTAAAAATTTTAAAATATTATTAAAAATTATCCACATCAGCATTTTCTGACCAACATTGGCCGAATGGACTCAATTGGCAAACTGACAAAAGGTTTAAGACTCAATCGACAAGATTGAAAGGTTTATGGACTGAATTGGCAAAACTGCAATAGGTTTAGGACTTTTTGGACAATTCTCCCTTCCTGCATTCATAGTGGTTTAGCTATTATCAATACAAGCATGATGGTAATCCAAAAGATGGGTGTCTAGAAAGACGATACAAGCAACCATGGGTAACCATTTTCTTCTATGAAAGGGTAAAACAAGTCTAATGGTACCAAAGTGAAGATGCATGTAACCTTGTTGTATCCTTTGTCATGGAAAATCATAAGGAATTTGAAGGGTTACAAAATGTTCTTGCTGGGTAGCAAGGATTAGATGCTGATCAAATTTTGAGAACTGAACATACTATTTAACTTCTCGAGGAGTATGCTTAACAAGCTACTTAATAGAATGAATAGGAGAGGAAGATGAGGATTCCACAAAAGCAAAATATGGTGAGTCTTTGAAATATTACTATCTTCTTTGAGATAAGAAACCTCATAAAGAAGGTTAATTTTAAAAACATTAAAGGTGTGAAGTTCTAAAGGATGACTAAAAGAAACCGGGACATTTACATTGTTAGGAGTTGAAATTTTGGAAGACTCTGTCAGGGTATGGAAGTTCGTTCCTTCTGCACTAACTATTCAACTCAAAACTAAAGATATTTGTGAGTACACCTTTAGCAAAGCTTTGAAACTTTCTGATAAGTTATTACCACAAACTGAGGAGGAGGAAGAGCATATATCCCATGTTCCCTATTTTAATGCAATGGGTAGTATTATGTAAGTTATAATATCCACTAGGTCTGACATTTCACAAGTTGTGAGCATAGTTAGCCATTACATGAAGGGTCATGATAAAGCTCATTAAGAAGCTGTGAAGTGGATCTTTATATATCTGAAGGAGACAACAAATGTTGGTATAGTGTATCGAAGGGACGATAATGACAATGAGACCACAAGTTATGATGATTTGAATCATGCTAGTGACTTGCATGAGTGTAGGTATTTAGCAATGTATGCGTTTATGCTGGCAAGTTGTGTAGTGCGTTGGAAGGCATCCTAATAAGACCATGTTGCCTTATCTTTGACTTATTGGGAAAATTCCTATGATGTTTTAATGATGACAAAGACAATTAAAGGCTATTAATGTGTTTTGGTTGAGTAGTGCTATGTGATATATGCACAAGCCGATAATCCGATGATGTTAAGACCAGTTTTAAAGACTCTAATATAAGGAGTGCTCTGCCATTGTCAAAATTGCTCTATCAATATCTGAGGTGAACAAGATATTGGGTGTTGAAAATTTTTACAAATTGTAAGGATCTTTAGATAAAATGAATATCTAGAGGGACCTTAATCGATGATGAACAAACTGAGAAGAATAGAGATGTTCATGATGGCTTGGAGGTACAAGGATTTGGTGAATAGTTGGATGGACCTTAGTAATGATCAACAAGCCTAAAACGATAGTGCTTGTTAAAACCTGAAAGGGCTATGGAAATGAATAATTTGGTATAGTTGTTGCCAATATGCTTGAAAGGATCAGAAAGATCAACATCATTATTGAGTACAACAAATTGTTATCGGAGTAGCAGATTGTTGGCAAAGAGCAGCTATATTATACAAATGAGGTGGAAAGTGGTGACAATACCAGTAATCCTTGTGAGTTTAGTGAAGATGAGAAACCGGTGTGCGTATGTGGTGTCCTTGGAGATCTTTGGAAGCTGACTTAGTCAAATTAGTGAAGATGAGGAATCGACGGGGATGCTGATGTCCTTAGAGATATTTGGAAACTAATATGGTTAATTAGCGAAGATGGGGAATCAATGGGGATGTCGATATCCTTGGTAGTCTTTGTATGTTAAAGAAGCCAAAAGGATCATTGGATGATTGATCACAAGTTGCCCACATGGTTTGTTAGTGGACAGCATCAATGGACTAGTAAAGATCTACATGTCTTGATTATGGGAAAGGGATCATGAGGATATTTAGTATCAAAGGTTCTAGCCACTTGGCCAACTGTTTAGAACATTGAAAAGAAGAAACAATAACCATTACAAATGCTAGGAATTCACAGAAAGATCACGAAAATTGATCAGGAGCAATTTTGGCAATAATGAGCAAATTTAACAAAAGTACACACATATTACTCTAGAATTAACCATTTTTAGAGAGTTGTTCTAACAAATTTTAGCAATAGTTTGTTACTGGCAATGGCCTGCTATTGGCAATGGCTAGAACCAATGACTTCTTGAGAATTTCGATGGGTAATAGTCATCTAAGGATGAATGGTTATATATTGAGTCCAAGAGAAGTAAGTGGGTTGGGATGAAATCGAACAAAATGAGTCATGTGCTTTGAGTCTTCTTCTCTACTCTTATTTTGTTGTTAGCTACTATGTAGTCCTAGTGTCATTGCCTAGGTGATGCTAATTAGTGACAAGAGCAAGTGTACAAAAGTAATAGCAATACGTGAGTCCAGATAGGGCGATTTGTTGAAAAGGCAATACTTGTTGATTGTCCCTTATCTTGAAGATTATTAGTGACTAGCCTTGTTGTTAGTGTTGAGAGTGGATGTAAGATAAAGCCGAACTATTATATATCTGCTTGCAATATCTCTTGTCTCATCATTATTAGTATTATTTATTCGTAATCATCATTATCTGTTAAATGGAAACACACGCACGCTATTTCTACAATTGGTTTCTAACAATATTTGAAGATTTACTTGTTATCTTCTATAAATGTTTTTCATAATTCTCGAACAACCTATTTTCCTTTAAGTTGCTATGTGCTCTTATTGATTTCAGTGTCATCTATTTTTGCACATTAACAGCATGTGATATTTGAAACATCTGCTTCATCTGATTTTCATGGTAGTTTTTGATTTCTACAAAATTGGTAGAGTTTATTAAAATAAAGAGTTCATTAAAACAGTATATTTCCCCCTCTCTAGATTGTATCGGTAGCCCCCATATGACTAAGGCAGAGTGACACTCATTTTTATAGTGAAGGAGGCAAAAATGGCTATAAGGTTTGCTCTCGAACTTTGGATTAGAATTGAAAAGTGTTGATATATACTGTAACAATCAAGGTGCAATATATATGACATATAATCCAATTTATCACTAACAAACAAAATATATTGATGTAAAGTACCATTTTACCTGAGACGTCTTGACAAAGGGGGTAAAGTTGTTGTGAAGAATATCGCGAAAGTGTAGGACCCATCAAACATGAAGATTAAGCCTGCTTCCTTTGGCAAAGCTCAAACCTTGATTGGCATTTATAGAAAGTGAGTGCCTATGAAGGTTTTAGGATAGCAGCATGGATATTAAGTATTATGACTTGGCTTCAAATATTGAGCCAATATAAATGATTATTAAATTATGTCTCAAGTTTAAGTTCATATAATATGTCTTCTTTGAATTTAGTTGTGGCCGTGAGAAGTGGATTTTGTTGAAGATGCCTTATTTTCTGCTTGGAGAGAAGAGGAAACTCAGGTTTGACTGATTTGACTAAGTGGACTATTATTTCCTATACTGTGCAGACAAGGGTCTCTTTTATCCGCAAAAGAACAGGTCTCCAAAAGATAATTTATTCTTCGAGAAAAAGAAGAAAAAAAAAAAACCTGATATATTCTAAAAACCGCAGAAGAAAAGGTATATATTTGGTGGGTCCAAGTCAAAGGTGAAGTTGTCGACCCCTTCAAAAATAAGAGAACAAGGCGAAGGGTTCTTTTTAGTGAAAGAGCAGCCACCAGAAGAGAATGAAAATAACGTACAGAATGTTCTTGGTTCAGCCGTACATAGAGCTGTGCTTGGACTTAAAACACCTGATGATTTGTGCTGTAAATTTATCATCCAATTGAACTATTTATTAATTTGTAAATATTTTGGATTTGGGTATAGTTTAAGTATGAAAAACACTCAAATATATAAGTGATTATAACTCTAATTCCTTGATTATTAATAGATTATTTATGGCTAACTCTTTACATAGAATAGGTACCTACATTTGGACCAAACCCCATAAATCTCTTATATTATTTCTCGTTTATTTCTTTGATGATTTCATGTTAATTTAAATTATAAGATCCTATTAGTTTCCGCATTGATTTTACAGGATAAACTTTAAGTCTAATCAAATTTATTGGAATCGTTTAGAGAAAATAACAATACGAACCATGCAATCTTTAACAATAGCATGAGTCATCTAGCATCATTAGTAAAAACAATTACAAATAGGATTCCGTGGTGCAATATGTGCAACAAGTGTTTATTTAAAGTCTCCAACTTGTGAGAATTTGAAAGGACCACTATCGACTATCCTAAAAGCTTAAGCTATTATATTGAGACATTGTTTAATATTTAATTATTCAAACACTTCTCCTCATGCTTGGTCTGATTTTTTTACCTAATACTGAATGTGGACATGTTTAATTGGGGAAACAATTGGGGTTTGGTAGGAATTGAACTCTCATATCAGATTTTATAAGGCCACTGCTAACAGTTTTAAAAGTTTAAGCTATTAAATGAATGTATTATATATTATTTAAATATTCTAACACAACTAAAGGGCATGCAATCTCTCTCACTTCCTATCCGTCACAATCCAATGTGGTCTTCCCTTGTATTAACAATTGTATGCTTACACATTACAAGAACAACTATCATAAGCCAAATGCTCCGGCAAAATGCAATGTAAGACGAAGCTTACATGTACTCGTCTTTCTCAGATAAACAGAATGCACATCTGAAAACAACTTGGAAACACTTAAACTGCAATATGAAACTCACCAGGCTTCACCAATCTTCATCTCTGGAGAAAACTCCAGTGGTGGACTTCACTGAAATATCTGCCTCTTCTGCGGCCACACCCTCTTCCTCGACTGTGTCTTCACTAAATGATGGGAGCTTCCTCACATTCGGAATAGTCATTATTGATGAACCTCTGGTCACCGTCGTCGTACATCTCCCTTTTCACCACCGTTTGCTGAAGCTGCAAGGCGTATTCCAAGTCCCAGAGCACATCCCCCATGCTAGGCCTCCCTTGGTCCTCTTCTTGCAAGCATTTCTCAGCAATTTCCCCATATTTCCTCAGTGAGTTCGGATTGATTTGACCAACAAGAAGAGGGTCCACTATTTGCTCGATGGCTCCATTCTGGATGCATTTAATGCCCCACTCGGCCAAGTTCGCCTGGTCTCCAGGAAGCAAAGGGTCAATAGCAGGCCTTGCGCATAGCACCTCGAGGAGAACCACTCCGAAGGAGTACACATCTGATTTTTTCGTCAGCTTTTGGGTCTTAAAGTACTCTGGATCAAGGTATCCAAAGGTGCCCTTGATCCCCGTACTCACATGGGTATGGCTTTGATCGAGAGGTCCCAACTTGGACAGACCAAAGTCAGCGACCTTCGCAACATACTTCTCATCAAGCAAAATGTTAGTGGACTTGATGTCCCGATGAATAATTCCTCCTGCTGCGCCTCTGTGGAGGTAGTCCAAGCCCCGGGCTGCCCCAATGCAGATCTCGAGCCTTTGCTTCCATGGTAAGTATGGCAAATCGGAATTGTACAGGTGATCTCTTAAGCTCCCCTTCTCCATGAACTCGTAAACAAGTATCATCTCGAACCGTTCAGCACAATAACCAATTAGGGAGACGAGGTGGCGATGGTAGATTTTGGACAAAACAGTGATCTCTGTTTGGAACTCAGAGAAGCCTTGGCCAGACCCTGGCTTGCTCCGTTTCACAGCAACTTCAGTGCCGTCCCTGAGAGTTCCTCTGTAGACATAGCCAAATCCGCCCTTGCCAATCAAAAGTTTGCCATCGAAATTGTTGGTTGCAAAATGGATTTCAGCTAGGGGTATTATCAGTCCTAGGTGAAAATTAGGCACGATGGAACCATGGGTAGTTTGGTCAGTCAGTTCAGTGTGAGAACTGCCTCCTCGGATTGCAGGAGATGGTGTCCAAATCGACATGTCGGTTCTCTTTGGCTTTCTGCACTTGCGTATGAAGATTGCTGCAGATACAAAAATGCAGAGAAGTGTGATGCTTCCGGAAACTAGCCCAATTATGAGGCCGACATTGTAGTTATCTGCCTTTGAGGGCATATATTTCGAGTCCCACGACCCTATTATCTCCATTATCTCCAGTCCATTGAGATAGGCCTGCTGATAAATTGAGGCATTCAGGAGGCCTATGCTGATTTTCACTAGCCCTGAGCTGCCCGGTTTAACCAGAAAATCATAATGAAAAGGAACTGCACGCTTACGAAACCCATTTTTGCCATATGGGTCGATGAGCTCAGTGAAATTTCGATAAAAATAGAGTTTGAAGTACACTGTGTTGAGAGACGGGCTGATGAAGTCGCAAAAATGAGCCCGGACCAAGTGCCGGGCGTTCGTACTGACCTTGAAAACCCAGGTGGTGTTACGGTATAATTGCCCATTGGTAAAATTCACACTCATCACTTTAGCAGTCAGGTAGACACGTTCTGATGCTAAGTATTTTTCTAGATCATCCTGGTAATTAACAACACTCTCATAGTTAGTGCCATTCTGTGCAGCATTTGGAACATCAATATAATTATCATCAGGATCCCAACTTCTCCACAAATTATCATCAGCCAGAGTTACTTCATTGCCTCCAACGTTTATTCGGTAAACCGTGCGCACATTTGGAGCGGAGTCTGGAATGAATCCGTCAGGCACAGGGAACACTTCAAGGGCATTGATAAATGCAAAAGATGACCCTTGAGGACTAAAATAGAGCACAAACTTGGTTCTATTTATGCTAAGGAAGAATTCCTCCACTACAGGAGAGTTCGTACTACTGGGCACTTCGAAAGCGCTGAGAAGCGTGAGCCCATTTCCATAGACATTGAATACAGCCTCAGACAGATTGCTTGTGGAAGCGAAAGGGAAGAAGTGAAGTCGCACGATATGAGTACCTTTATCGATGACATCAAGAACGTATCGCGACGAAGGGCTTCTGAAGATTCTTGCTGTGTCGTAGATGGGTGAGACGCTCGATGATTGGTCGCTGGATAGTGTGGAGGTGTTCCGTTTTGTGAAGGAGGCGGAGTCAGAACTCGCGTCCGCAACAAAGTTCCTGGTGAAGTAGTTTATGCTGTTGCTTGATCCACAATTGATGAAATGCTTGGTCTGAGTTGTGTAGGCTGAGGAAAGAGTGAGAAGAAGAAGTGGGTATTGAAGAGAGATGAAGAAGAGTGTGAAGCCAGGGGGGTGGACTCCATGGATGTGAAGCTTTGCCATGGAACCAGCGGAAGAGCATGAAATACTGCTACAAGAAATGGGTTTTAGTATCTTTCTTTTAGCTGGAGTCTGCTGGATAGAGAGAGAGAGAGATCGGTCTGTGAATTATGATTCGGAGTTTAAGTTGTGTTGACTTGAGATTGACTATCAGGCAATAGGTGAGCAGGGAGAAGATTCTCGGCTGGAGGAAGAGAACTGTCGGCTGGAGATGAGCGTCTCATTTTTTGTGGGGTTTGCAATGCAAAGACGATTTTGACCCCCATACGGGCACTGTTTTGGTCATGATACTGAGGACATTTTGGCCCTTTTGATCCCACGCAACTTTGAGCGAATGGCACGAACGCTCGAGACACAGAAAATTGAAGATTTTTACAAATTTTTGAGAGAATATCCTACTAAAATTTCAATTTTTTAACGAAATTCACAAATCTTGCCAAAAGTTTTATTTTGGCTTCAAAATTCTCGCAATTTGTCTGGGATGAAGATTCCCAAAATTGATTGTTTTGGCCAAAAAATCCGACGTTAACTCATTAGTGTAAACACCACCACCCACGTTTTATATATAAAAATTCCATATCCAATATAGGAAACACTACTCAAAAACCAACTAGAATTGAGTATTCTTTTACTAACTCAAATTCGAAACATATTTTTCAACAAATTACATAGAAATTTATAATGTGAAAGTCTATCTTAAGTGAACAAACTCACATCCATTAGATAGCAGTAATCTTGTAAATGGTTCAAATATGGGATAGTTTGCATTGATTTTATGAGAAATATAAATATATATATACAATAACATAATTACGAAAGATAGTGCAAAAGGAGTAATGTTAGTGCTTTACACTACTTTTAGGCTACTTTGCTAAATTGATAATGTAAAAATCTACTGATGTTTTGAAGCAAATAAATTTTGTGGTAAAATTTGTGAATTTTTTTGTGAGATTGAGAGATTGTTTCATGTTGAATTGTACTGGCTAAAGATTGTACGAGTTTATTATGTGTAATTGAAGGGTGGAAACCACTCAGAGTATTTGCTAACTTGAGTGTGAATGTAATATTTGGAATATTGCATAATTTATAGTGTAATCTTGTGTTACTGTACCCGTAGAGTAGGTGCCACTAGTGAATCACATGAATCTCATGTTCGATTTAGTTTTTTCGTTCTGTTTATATTAGTGTTTGCTCTCTTTTCACAATTTGATTTTTTAGTATACTATAGACAAAACATCTGTTGATGATTACCAACCTATAATTACTAATTAGTTGGCCATATCAAGCATCTCCAATAACTAAGTAAATAGATCAATTTACTAACATGTAACTATTAATTCACGAAATTCACGTCTACTATAGAGTAAGGTGGAAGTGTGCTTAGTTTCACTTCATTAATTTCCCAAACATAACGCTTATGCTATAAAAAGTTTAAGAGCAATGTTAGACTTACTAAAACATTTACTGCCATTTACTAAATGATGACTTGGTCATGATCAATTAATGGATATTAAGTCAATAGAACAAATGAAAAAGTGGAAATAAATATTTTAATTTATAAGTAATATTAAGCTTTTCTGACAAGTGAAAAGTCCCCAATTACGCCCTTGCGCATGTTCGCTGGTCGCCCTTTCCTTCTCGTTACCAACGCATCAACTTAGCTAATCGCCCTGTGCATCTCCTCATATAGCCCCACTAGGCGACCCCTCCACCCGCAACCTCACGGTCGAATTGATCCACTCAGCTGGCGTCCACTAAAAAGGGTCAGGAAATGGGTCATGCCATCCCCAATGAACTTTACTTTGAGCCCATCAATTCAAAACTCGTTGTGAGATTACAATCGAGTAAAGATAATTTGGATTGTGCCACCAATTCAAAGTTATTCCTCCATAGAACAACACTCTATAAAGCAAGCCTTCGATAAGTTCCTTAGCAAGAGGTATTTGCTGGTAAACTTGATAAATTATGAGAAGAAATAATTTACTTGTTTCGCATAAATATAACATGGTCAATTTAAGCATCTACAAAATCCACAAAACAAGTGAAGGGTGGAGACAAATTTCTTCTGACCTAGATTGGAGTAAAACGTAGTCAAGACGAAAAAAAACTCATTATTTCTAAAGAAAACAAAACCCTTGAAGCATAACAAGATAATAAGGTCGACCCAATAAAATCCCGATGCAGTGCCACCAATCTAAGCCTAGCTTATAAAGAAGGATAAAGTAGGACTTTTACCATCTTGAAAGCAGAGACAACGCGAATTATGCTGCAACCGGGTTGCAATTTGAGTCGAATGTCATTCATCAGCAAAGCATTTCTCATGAACGATGAAGGACAATAGTGGAGAAATTTTAGGATTGTATAGTAAGCTCACACTCACAACAATTGATGAATCTATGTTGGAAATCTCGAATCTAACCAAATTTATCGGAATCATTTAGAGAAAATAACAATAAGAGATGTGCAATCTCTAATAATAACACATAACTATAAAAGCCATCTAGCATCGTTAACAAAACAATTACAGAACAGGACATCCATGGTTCAATCTGTAAAACAGGTGTTTTTTTTTTTTTTTTTTTTCTTTAAGGTCTCCAACTTAGGGGCGTGCAATCTCTCTCACTTCCCATTTATCACGATCCACCGTTGCCTTCTCCAGTACAATAAACAATTTTATGCTAACACATCACCACAACAACTATGCTGAACCAAATGCTTCAACAAGGCGCAATTCAGGACAATGATGGGAAACACTTCGATAGATATCGTGGGTTATGGAACTCATCTGGCTTCATCAATCTTCATCTGGGAAAAACTTCGCTCATGGACATCTCACAGCTATACATCCCTTCTGTGGCCACACCCTCTTCCTCGATCGTGGCTGCACTAGATGGTGGGAGCTTCCTCACATTCGAAAGAGTCAAAACCGGCGAACTGCCAGTTGCGCTGTCACCATATATCTCTCTTTTCAATGGAGTTTGCTGAAGCTGCAAGGCGAATTCCAAGTCCAAGAGCACATCCCGCATGCTAGGCCTCTCTTTGCCCTCTTCTTGCAAGCATTTCTCAGCAACTTCCCCATATTTCCTCAGCGAATTCGGATTGATCTGACCAGCAAGAACGGGGTCCACTATTTGGTCAACGTTTCCATTCTTGATGCATGTAATGCCCCACTCGGCCAAGTTGGCCTGTTCTCTAGGAAGCAAAGGGTCGATAGAAGGCCTCGCACATAGCACCTCGAGAAGAACAACTCCAAACGAGTACACATCTGATTTTTCCGTCAGCTGTTGGGTCATAAAGTACTCTGGATCAAAGTACCCGAAGGTACCCTTGACCGCTGTACTCACATGGGTTTGGCTTTGATCGAGAGGCCCCAACTTGGACAGACCAAAGTCAGCGACCTTTGCAACGTAGTTCTCGTCAAGCAAAATGTTGGTGGACTTAATGTCACGGTGAATGATCCCTCCGGCCACGCCTTTGTGGAGGTAGTTCAAGCCCCGGGCCGCTCCAATGCAGATCTCGAGCCTTTGCTTCCATGCTAAGAATGGGAAATGAGAATTGTACAGGTGATCTCTTAAGCTCCCCTTCTCCATAAACTCGTAAACAAGTATCATTTCCAACCGTTCAGCGCAATACCCAATTAAAGATACGAGGTGGCGATGGCGGATTTTGGACAAAACGGTGAGCTCTGTCTGGAACTCGGAGAAGCCCTGTCCAGACCCTGGCTGGCTCCGTTTCACGGCAACTTTAGTGCCATCCCTGAGAGTTCCTCTATATACATTACCAAATCCGCCACTGCCTATCAAAAGTTTTCCGTTGAAGTTGTTGGTAGCAAAATGGATTTCAGCGAGGGGTATATTCAGTCCTAGGTGAAAATTAGGGACAGCGGAGCCGTGGGTAGTTTGCTCGGTCAGTTTACTGCCTCCTCGGAATGCAGGCAATGGTGTCCAAACCGACATATCAGTTTTCTTTGGCTTTCTATACTTGCAGACGAAGATCGCTGCAAATCCAAAAATGCAGAGAAGCGTGATGCTTCCAGAAACTAGCGCGATTATGAGGCCAACATTGGGATTATCTTTCTCTGAGGGCATATAATTCGAGTCCCACGACCCTATAATCTCCATTATCTCCAGGCCATTGAGATAGGCCTGCTGATAAATTGAGGCATTTAGGAGGCCGATGCTGATTTTCACTAGCCCTGAGCTGCCCGGTTTAACCAGAAAATCATAATGAAAGGGAACTGCCTGCACACGAAACCCATTTTTGCCATATGGGTCGATAAGCTCAGTGAAGTTCCGATAAAAATAGAGATTGAAGTGCACCGTGTTGGGAGATGGGCTAATGAAGTCGCAAAAGTGAACCCGGACCAAGTGCCGGGCGTTCGCATTCGCCTTGAAACTCCAGGTGGTGTTACGGTATAATTTCCCATTGGTGAAATTCACACTCATCACTTTAGCAGTCTGGTAGACTTGTTCTGATGCTAAGTATTTGTCTAGATCATCCTGATAATTAAGAACCCTCCCATAGTGAGTGCTGTTCTGTGCAGCATTTGGGACATCAATATAATTATCATCAGGATCCCAACTTCTCCACAAACTATCATCGGCTGGAGTTACTTCATAACCTCCGACGTTTATTCGGTAAACTGTGCGCACATTTGGAGCAGAATCTGGAATGAATCCGTCAGGCACAAGGAACACTTCAAGGGCATTGATAAATGCAAAAGATGACCCTTGAGGACTAAAATAGATCACGAACTTAGTCCTATTTATGCTAAGGAAGAATTCCTCCACTACAGGAGAGTTCGTGGTGCTGGGCACTTGGAAAGTGCTGAGAAGTGTGAGCCCGTTTACGGAGACATTGAACACAGCCTCGGAAAGATTGCTTGTGGAAGCGAAAGGGGAAAAAGTGAAGTCGCACAATATGAGTACCTTTACCGGTTCTATCAAGAACGTATCGCGACGAAGGGCTTCTGAAGATTCTTGCTGTGTTGTAGATTGCTGAGACGCTGGATGATTGGTTGCTAGATAGTATGGCGGTATTCTGTTTTGTGAAGGAGACGGAGTCAGAACTCGCGTCCCCAACAAAGCTCCTGGTGAAGTAGTTTACGCTGTTGCTTGATCCACAATTGATGAAGTGCTTGGTCTGAGTTGCGTAGGCCGGGGAAAGAGTGAGAAGAAGAAGTGGGTATTGAAGAGAGATGAAGAAGAGTGCGGAGCCAGGAACGTGGACTCCATGGATGAGAAGCTTTGTCATGGTGGAACCAGTGGAAAAGCATGAAACTGCTTTCAAGAAATGGCTTTTAATTTCTTTCTTTCAGATGCTTCGGGAGAGTGAAAGATAGTTTGGTCCGTAAATTATGGTTAAGCAGTTCCAGTTCGTGTTGACTTGAGATTGACTATCAGGCATTGGAAGTGGAACAGGAAGAAGATATTCCGCTAGAGATGAATGGCTCATTTGGGGAGGGGATGAGTTTGCTTCTACAAAGACGATTTTGATTCCCAAACGGGCACTGTTTTGGTCATGATTCTGAGGACAATTTGGCCCTTTTGATGCCACTGAACTTTCAGCGAACGACACGAGCACGCAAGACAGAGAAAATGGAAGATTTTTACACATTTGAGAATATTCAGGCAAAAAATTTTCAAAACTTTAAAGGAATTCACAAACCTTACCATAAGTTTTGTTAACTTCAAAGTACATATGATTCCTTCGGGATGAACATGTGTAGAATTAATTGTTTCAGCTAAAAACTCCTAACTCATTGGCAAAAACACTATCATTATACATACATATACATACATACATACATACATACATACATACATACATACAGATACACACGTGTGTGTGCATATATAAATTCTAGGTCCAAAATAGTTAACTTTTTGAAAAAAAAATCTATTGGACCAAGTTTTCTTTATGAACTCAAATTTGAAATATATTTTTCAATAAATGACATAGATGTTTATAATGTGAAAGTCTATCTTAAGTGAACAAACTCATGCCATTAGATATGGTAGTAATCTTATGAATATGATGAGATGTATATCAAAATTTTGATGAGCGGTTCAAATATGAGATAGTTTGTATTGATTTTAAGATAAACAGGAAATACATATACATACATATATACATATATATATATATATACATATATACATATATACATATATATCTATATACATATACATACATATATACATATATAATGTTGGTATATATATATATATGTATATTATGAAAGATAATGCAAATGGAGCAAATGAAGAGCTCTTCTCTCTCAGCGTTCGGGGTCACACTGCTATCCTTTCATCTCTTCATTTTTTCGTTGCTTTATCTCAAATAACAATTTATTTTATCTTTTTATATAAAAGAATACCAGAGTATTATTATGTAAGAAGTAAATGTAATTGAGATGTACAAGAAGAGACTCAATGTATTTTTATTTAAAAAAAAAAAGTAGAGATATGTTCACTACAAATCCTAAAATTTGTCAGGAAAGTATAATTGAGTAATAAAACTTGCAAAAAGTACAATCAAATTTTAAAACTTATCAAATTGATTTAATCAAATCCTTTCATTAATTATCTAAATTCACTAACAAAAAATACCGGTATAGCTATTTTAAATATTTTCTCTTTCTTCCGTGGTTGAATCATGAAGTATAAGATTACAAATTAAGCTAAATTTAGTCTAAATCTGATTTTCAATACTAATTTTTAAATAATTCTTTTAAAAAGCTAAATTTATATAATAAAAAAGAAGAAGAAGTTAGACAAGCATGCAAGGCAACAAGCCCTCACCATCGCTGCCACCTCACCATTGTCAAGAAGGGATGGCGAGGGTGGGGTGAGTTAGCGAGGGTCATCGGACCCTAGCCATCGGTGACAGCGAAAGGCCTATAGGCCCTTGCCCAAATCTAGGCAAGGGTTGTGATCCTCCCCCAACCCTTGCCTAGATTGAGTGAGGCTCATCGGCCCTCGCCTAGACTTAAGTGAAGGACACCATTGGTCAGGGTCAGCTGCTAGTGGCGACCCTCGCCTAGGTTTTGGATCAGGCTCTCTTCCACCGTTAGCGAGGGCCACCAACCCTTGGCCGAGGCCTGATGACCCTCACTTGTTGTCCCCCATGCTCATCGGCCTCTACCAACCTTACTTCTCCTTTAAAAAAATAATTAGCTTATTTTTTAAAATTAAATTTAAATTAAATTTGTATAAAAATAATTTTAAAAAGTCATGTCAATGATTTCCATTAGTTAACTTCAATGGAGTTAAATAGTATGGAATATCATACAAATTTAGAAAAATGTAATTGATTTTATCTTTTAAAAAGATATAAATAGTATAGAATATCATATAATCTTCATATACATTAGCTTCTCTAAATATTAAATATTATATAGTACATCTGTATTGACATATTTTATGATAGTTGGGTTTGTTGAGTTGCTGAAAGGAGTTGGCTAATAAAAGAAAAAAGAAAATGAAGACTACTTTATTTAAAGCAAAGAGACATTGACTGATTGAGAGACAAGAAAAGAAGAAAAAAAGAAAAGGAAGACTACTTTATTTAAAGCAAAGGGACATTGACTGATTGAGGGACAAGGGAAGAAGAAAAAGGCAGTGACCCCAAAATAGGGGAAAAGAAGAGAAGGAAAAGCAGGTTGTGCGTGTAGGCAACCGGCATTTACTTCGGCTCACAATGCACGGTAAGAATTAGTCAATAAAAAGGATTATTGACTTGTGATTTGACACAGATCAATGGACTTGACCAGTGTATTAATTGTGATGATGAATTATATCAGTACTTATAATGCGTATAAAGTTTTGTCTAAATAAAACAATTTACATTTGATTTGACACGTTTATTATATTTTGAATTTGGATTATGAATTTTGTGTATCATTTTTTTTTAATGCATAATGGATGCTGAATTTGCTTTAAAACGATGGATTACTCATTGGATTGTTTCTAAGACATCGAGGAGCGAGATCCCACGCTTATGTGGTGGAGACTTCCATTGCCAATCACATGCCTCCTCTTGAAATAATCTTCCACTAGATATTCTCCATTGTGGGTGTCGTTGATGCTCCTCTGCCATGGGTCTAAGGGTTTTTGGTGGTCTAGGCAATGAGCAAATAGTTCAATAGGCAGAGTCAAGCATCTGCAGCGACATCAGCCTTGAGAATGGAATTGTCGTCGCGGGACATTCGATGTCATCTTGGGCACGTCTGCGCCATATGTCGAAGCTTGAGTTTAAAGGCCCCTCATTGTTAGTGCCACCGCACCCTGATGGCGGGGCGCCGTTAAGGGAACTTGTGTGGGTGGAAAGATCAGGCAAGTAGTTCTCTTCTTTCATTCGGACATCAACTTAAAGCTCACATAGAACAACTACATTTGAATTTCACACAAAAATTTGTATTTATATTAAATTAATTAAATGGAATTAAACTATATTAGGCTTATAACTGAAATAGCAATTTTCCCTCGTAAATGCATATAAACAACAGAAACTTGAGAAAATTCTAGCCAAGAGCTCAAAGTGGATGCATTTGCTCGGAAGATAGCTAAAAATGGCCATTGTCTCAAATTTGGTATCAATGTGAAAAGTTTTATAACTAAATTAATTTAATTCAAAAATTTAGAATTGAATTAGTATCAATACAATAGGTTCAGAACTTTTTTGGTACTTTTCTCTTAAAATATTTAATGTTAATCCTTCTATCAAGTTTTCTTTTTCTACTGATCAATTTTTGCCGATATAAATCAATGAATCATTGATACCAATCTTGATATACACATGTGATATTATGATTTGCTTAAAACTATTATGCGGCGTTAAAGTCAATATGAAAACTTAAAATACCAATTGAGGGAGAGAGAGATCATAAAGAAGACATTGCAACTCCTGCAACAAAGTTAGTGACAACAAAGACTTGTTGATGATAAGATTGAAATTGATCAATGACAATTGTTTTCAATATGGCCGCATGGTTGCTCAGACTTGAAGCTCGTGATCATGGCCACTCAAGCTTTAGTTATGAGCTTAAGTTTACTATGGTCGATCAAGCTTTGGTCTAGCAGATGGGAGAGCACTCGAGCGGCCACAGCCGCGAGATCTAATGCCCGCACATCTCGAGCTCGTGGCCATCATCAATGGGGTTGAGCTTTTGAGTTGCGGCCAGGGTCCGAAAGCTGGATGTGAACAATATTTAGGAACTGCTAATAAGGGCAAAAAGAAAGTTCAATAAAAAATATTAAATGACCTTAACGCCACAACAGTGAAATTCGTCACTGGACCGATCATGGACAACTGCTGACACTTTCTACACGTCGAGGAATGCTTTTAAATAAATAAATAAATAATAGAGAGATATTTTAAATTTCAGATAGAAGTAGAAGACCACCATTAACGTTATTGTATATTTTCGGTACACGAGCTATATTATTTTTCATAATCAACCTCGACTTCTGTGGGACCGTCTCCTCCGTCTGCTATTCTCTGCCAAGAGCGAAAGGACATTCATCTCTTGTCCGGTCTCCCAAATTTCAATGTCCTCCACTCTGTCTCGTCTGCTGGGGCCACTCGCTGAAAGTTGAGTGGGATTAGAAGGGCCAAATTGTCCTCTGCATCATGACTGGAACAGTGCCCGTTTGAGAGTCAAACACCTTTCTGCAGAAGCAATTTCATCCACTCCCCACATGAATCACTCATCTCCAGCTGAAAATTATCTTCCTGCCCAACTTCCATTGCCTGATAGTCAATCTCAAGTCAACACATCTGAAACTACTTGATCACAATTCACGGACGAATCTCTCTCTCTCCCTCTCTCCCGAAGCAGAGTTTCGTGCTCTTCCTCTGGTTCGATGGCAAAGCTTCACATCCATGGAGTCCACGCCCCTGGCTTCATTCTCTTCTTCGTCTTTCTTCAGTACCCACTTCTCCTTCTCACTCTTTCCTCAGCCTACACAACTCAGACCAGTTACTTCATCAATTGTGGATCGAGCAAAAGCCTGAACGATTCCAACAGGGTCTTTGTTGGTGACACGGGTTCTGACTCCATCTCCTTCACAAAACAGAGTACCTCCGCCCAATCCAGCAGCCAATCCTGGAGCGTCTCAGCTATCTACGACACGGCAAGAATCTTCAGAAGCCCTTCGTCGCAATACGTTCTTGATGTAATCGATAAAGGTACTCACATCGTGCGACTCCACTTTTTCCCTTTCGCTTCCACAATCAATCTCTCCGAGGCCGTGTTCGATGTCTCTGTAGATGGGCTCACGCTTCTCAGCAATTTCCAAGTGCCCAGTAGTAACGACTCTCTTGTGGTGGAGGAGTTCTTGCTTAGCATAAATACTACTAAGTTCGTACTCTATTTTCGTCCTCGAGGGTCATCTTTTGCATTTATCAATGCCCTTGAAGTGTTCCTTGTGCCTGATATATTCATTCCTGGTTCTGCTCTGAGTGTGGGCACTTTGGCGATTAATAGCAGCAACTATAGCAGATTTTCCTCCCAGGTTTTGCGCACGGTTTACCTTATTAATGTTGGAGGCGATGAAGTAGCTCCGGGTGATGATCTTTTGTGGAGAAGTTGGGTTCCTGATAGTAATTACATTCATGTCCCAAACGCTGCACAAAACCGTGGCTATGAGGGGAGTGTTCTTAATTACCAGGATGATCTAGACAAATACTTAGCATCGGAACGCATTTACCGGACTGCTAAGGTGATGAACAAATCTGCTTGGGGATTATACCCCAACACCACCTGGAATTTCAAGGTGAGTGCAAACGCCTCGCACTTGGTCCGGGCTCATTTCTGTGACTTCATTAGCCAGTCTCCCAACACGGTGTACTTCAATCTTTATATTAATGGGAATTTCACTGAGTTCATCGACTCATACGGTGTAAATTATCGTCCGTTAGCAGTTCCTTTTCATTATGATTTTGTGGTTCAGCCGGGCAGCTCAGGGCTAGTGAACATCAGCATAGGCCTCCTTAATTCCTCGGCCACAACAAGAGCAGCTGGCCTATCTCAATGGCCTGGAGATAATGGAGATAATTGGGTCGTGGGATTCGGATTTTGCGCATTCAGAGGTTGATAACCAGAATAAGCACGTTGGCCTCATAATTGGGCTAGTTTCTGGAAGCGTCGTGCTCATATGTGTTTCTGCTGCGATCTTCATATGCAAGTATAGAAAGCCGAAGAGAACTGAAACTTGGGCTTGGTCGCCATTGCCTGCAATCGGAGGAGGCAGTTCGCACAGTGAACTGACTGAGCAAAGTACTCACGGCTCTGCTGTTCCTAATCTTCATCTAGGACTGAAAGTACCCCTTGCTGAAATCCATTTCGCCACCAACAACTTCGATGGCAAACTTTTGATTGGCAAGGGTGGATTCGGCAATGTCTATAGAGGAACTCTCAGGGACGGCACCAAAGTTGCTGTGAAACGGAGCGAGCCAGGGTCGGGACAAGGGTTCTCTGAGTTCCAAACAGAGATCACCGTTTTGTCCAAAATCCGCCATCGCCACCTCGTATCCTTAATTGGGTATTGCGCTGAACGGTCCGAGATGATACTTGTTTACGAGTTTATGGAGAAGGGGAGCTTAAAAGATCACCTGTACAATTCCGATTTCCCATGCTTACCTTGGAAGCAAAGGCTCCAGATCTGCATTGGAGCGGCCCGGGGCTTGAATTACCTCCACAAAGGCGCAGCTGGAGGAATTATTCACCGGGACATCAAGCCCACCAACATTTTGCTTGATGAGAATTATGTTGCGAAGGTTGCTGACTTTGGTCTGTCCAAGTCAGGCCCACTGGATCAAAGCCGAACCCATGTGAGTACAGGGGTCAAGGGCACTTTTGGGTACCTCGATCCAGAGTACTTCAAGACCCAGCAGCTGACAGAAAAATCAGATGTGTACTCGTTTGGAGTGGTTCTTCTCGAGGTGCTATGCGCAAGGCCTGCTATAGACCCTTCGCTTCCCAGAGAGCAGGCGAACTTGGCTGAATGGGGCATCGCATGCATCCAGAACGGAATCATTGAGCAAATAGTCGACCCTCTTATTGCTGGTCAGATCAATTCGAACTCGCTGAGAAAATATGGGGAGGTTGCTGAGAAATGCTTGCAAGAAGAGGATGAAGAGAGACCTAGCATGGGCGATGTACTCTGGGACTTGGAATACGCCTTGCAGCTTCAGCAAACTGCGGTGAAAAGAGAGATTTACGATGACAGCACGACCGACGGTTCGTCAATATTGACTCTTTCAAACGTGAGGAAGCTCCCATCATTTAGCACAGACTTGGTCGAGGAAGAGGGCGTGGGCAAAGAATGGGCGGATAGTTCACAGATGTCCATGAGTGGAGTTTTCTCCCAGATGAAGATTGATGAAGCCAGATGAGTTTCATTGTGCAGTATGTTTATTTAACGTGTTTCTGAGTAGTTTTCAGATATGAATTCTATTTATCTGATAAAGAAGAGTGCATGTACCAATCGTTTTAAATTCTATCTTGTTGAAGCATCTGATATAATGACAGATGTTGCTGTCGTAACGTGAAAGCATATAATTATTTATTGTACAAGAGAGGGCAACATTTGACTGTGATATATCCAAATGTGATAAATATTGCACACCCCTTAGTTGCAGACCTTGAATAAACACTTGTTCCACAGATTGTGCCATCGATGTCCTGCTCCGTAATTGTTTTTGGTAATGATGCTAGATGGCTTCTACAGCTATGTGCTATTATTAGAGATTGCACAAGCCCTATTGTTATTTCCTTTGAAGAATTTCAATAGATTTGATTAGACTCGAGGTTTCAGATTCATTGATATTTCAGAGCATGAGCTTCCTATATAATTCTTGAAAACTACTTCTCTGCTGTTCTCCATCGTTCACCAAAAATTCTTTCCTTCTGAATGGCTTTCGATTCAAATTTCAACCCGTTTGCAATTTGATTAGTGCTGTCTCTGCTTTCAAGGTGGAAAAAGCGCCACTTCATCCTTCTTTATCACCCGGGCTTAGGTTGGTGGCATTAGCATTGTGATTTTTTATGGCCGGGTCGACAATTTTTTTTTTTTTTTATTTATCTGATCGTACTTCGGCTTTTCTGTTTTCTTTCGGAAATAATGATCTTTGATGTCTTGGCTGCGTTTTACTCCCATTCAGGTTAGGGGAAAATTTTCCTCCTCCCATCACTTGATTTGTGCATTTTGTAGATGCGTAAATTAATCACGTCATCTTTATGCAAAATAAGTAAATTTATCTTATTATACTTTATGAAATTTGCTAGCAAATGTCTTTTCTAAAGGGACTTACAGCAAGCTTGCTTCATTGAATATTGCTCTATGGAGGAATAACTTAGGATTGGTGCTAGGATACTAAGTTATTTTTGCCCTACTAAGATATTTTAAAGAGATTTTTCTTTTTGGACGAAGATTCTAAAGATGTTTGATTTAAAGGGGGCGGAGCTCGTTAGGGATGAGTTGGCCCATTCTTTAAACTTTTTAGTACATCTGGGGTCAGTTCATATCCTCCTCACATATGGCAATTTGTCATTGGTTTGTGCCCTCATGACGGGTGGCAATTTATCCACCGTTGTTTATCACACATGGATTGCCACATGGCATCATCCTACTCAACCCTCTTATTACAAACAGTCCATTCATCTATTTATTTGGGAACTTTTGGCAGTTGGATCTAGAAACTTTTGGAACTAGGACTGCAGCTCTTCAGTCGACTTCAACATCTTCAGACTTTGGAACTTCGCCAAATAATCATTGAATAGCAGCACACCACGATAAGCGCTACAGTAGAAATTCTACAATTTCCCCTTGGCATTTGAGTCTACTGGAATTGACCATTCCTCTTCATGCCCTCTTTATCTCATCTTGCTTTGGTGTAATTTCTACCTAACACTAATCCTTTTGTATTGCCAAGGGATCTCACGAGTAAACCACCTCAACAATTTTCATTTTGGGTAAGTCTTATGCCAAGTGACTCTTAACGATCCAATTAAATACACCAAATTCAAAACCAAATTTTTGTATGTCTCATTTTCCCCGCTCTCCCTTTCTCTCTCACTTCGGCCGTACCTAACTCCAGCCATAGCATGCCTTCGCAAGCCTTGCCAAGATGCCACCACCATAACCTTGAAGTCAATTTCAGCCTTTCCATATCCTTGACATAACCAACAAATCTGTGCCCACTATTACCAAGCCCTATTTTCTCTCCTTCCTCCATTTCACCTGGTCGTCTCTCTATCATGGAGCAAACCCAAATCAGTTTAGGTGTGTGATCCCTGATGATGGGTGACCCTCCATGGTCAACGAGCTTCATTTATGACATCTCATGGAGGGATGGCTCTTAGTCCGAGTTTTGGGTTGTCGTCATGATGGTCAACGATTTGACAGTGGAATTTGGATTGTCGTTATGATGACCAACGATTTGCTAGCAATGGACTACAACATTAATGTGGACAAATGAGGAGAATTAATTCAAAAAAAAAGTCTTAAACTTATTATTTCAATTAGTCATTATTATTATTATTATTATTATTATTATTATTATTATTATTATTATTATTTTATTATTATTATTAACAATTTAATTAAACAATTATATTAATTCAGTTTACAACGATCAATTTAGCCAATCCTGGCAAGACTGACTGAAAATTTTTTAATAATTTTTTAATAATTTTTTATTATTTTTAAATACTTTTATCAATTTTTTCTTTTTCTTTTTTTTTTTTTTTTTTTTTCCTTCTTTACTTCTTTTCCCCATAGTGGCCGGCAAGCCTCCCACAAGAGGCATTGGCCATTGGGTGAGGGTTGTGAAGCTCTCGTTAGCTGCCAGCAACGTGGCCCTCCCTCGGCCTTGCCTAGGCGAGGGCCATGACCCTCGCCGAAGGAAAAAAGCAAAGAAGGAAGAAAGGAGAAAAGAAAAAAAAAAAAAAATAATAATAAATTCAAAAAATAATGAAATATTATTAAAAATTGTAGCTCTTTAGTCGAGATGCCTTGTAAATCGAGATAGTTCTAGCTAGTGACAAGTATCGCCAATGTGTGTGTTGGTGAGCTTTATGATGGGTATGAACCTATCAATATATATTAGTAGGCTTCATAACGAGTAATGAATATACATTCCTTGTGTATAATGATGAGCCACGAGGCGATACCGATGCATCATGAAATAACATGTTATCTGCTTGCTTATGAGTGAATGAACTTACATGATAGTTACTAGTTTTTATTGGCATATCATGATTGAAAAAGAAAGAGAACTTACTCATGCATGGTTATTTTGTAATTGCCTTATACTCACATTATTTGATTGGTGTTAGATTATGCATTAAGATGATCTCCTACCTTAGACCCAAGAATTTTATACAGTTTTTAGCTCACCCCTCATTTCTCAGTGTGTAGGATGGCCCCTTTGAACATGATGGTGGGTGCGATGTGGTGATGCCTAAGACCATCAACCTCAAGTTAGATGGTGGCCGCTTGTGGAATAGTATGAGAGTAGTGATATTAGTTAACCGACCATTTTCCCAGGACTATATTTTGTTATGATGATAACTACTGATGTTTGTATGAAGAAAAAGCATATACATATGTATTAAACTAGTGCGACTTTCTTTTATTGAATGTTATTATGTATTTTGTAGTACTTATGCATGCTATTAATCAAAGAGAAAAATCTAGACATATAGTGCGTAACGTACCTAGGCCGTCACAAGGACCTCATGGATGCCAATAATATTTACAAGATTACGTCATTTGTGGTTGTCACAACCCAACCTTGATGCCCCTAGTTTTGGGGATGTGGTATAAAGATAGAATTTAGAGGTACTTGACTGTGAGAACTCCCTCACCATATACTACTCCAAGAGATGTCATCATCTCATTTTTTGGGACCAACCACATGAGTTTGCTTACGGTCTTAAGCTCTCATAAGCTCACATCTTGCATGACAACGGAATTTATTTAAAGTTGTATTAAACAACCTAAAAATTGGATTTTAGGAGTCACCACTAGCATCTTTTTTGGGGGTTGACTAGAATACCCAATCAAGGGTTAGAAGTAGTCCTTCGATTTCTACGCAACCAAAGATCAAAGGCTTGAGGATTTGTGTTACGTTAACATTTCTATTAATGCCCTTTCGATACCGAATAGGTGTGCTTTATTACTTAACATGTCCTTACATTTCTTTTTACATTTTCATGCATCCAAAACTAAGGTGTTACCATGCGTGGTTCGTTCATTCCTTTCTATTCTAATTAGGGGTGATCGGTTCCCGGTTCGGTCCGGTTCCACCTTGGAACCGGGAATCGGATCGGGAGCACCGGTTCCCAAAATTGCGAACCGTGGACCGGACCGTTTGGTCCTAGGACCGGGAACCGGACGGCCATCGGTTCCGGTCCGGTCCGGTCCAGTCCAAAAAAATCGACTCTAATTTTTTGCATCAAAGAACTAAAGAGTGACCGCGCTCTTGACCGATCAATCCAATTCGATTCTCGGGCAATTCAACAAAACTAATCACACGTGTTTCACGTGCAAAATATTCAAACTTCACTCGTGTGATTCACGGGATCTCTTGAAGTCTTAATCTCACATCGAAACCAACAAGGAGATTTTTTCTATAAATAAAAGAGTAACAAAAAAGGGTTTTAATGGTCTCTTGGCCACATAAGAGGTTGCTACCTCAAATTGCAACTTTGGTTGCAATAAGTTATCATGTTTATATGTTTTATTAATTCTATGTATATGAATTGTATATAAAAATTTGGTTCGGTCCGGTCGGTCTGGTTCGGTCCGGTTCCCACCTTGAAACCGGGAACGGACCAACCGGCCACCGGTTCCAAGATTAGGAACTGGGGACCGGATCGCCGACCATGGAACCGCCCAAACCGACCGGTTCGGTCCGGTCCGGTCGGTTCCCGGTTCGGGCGGTTCCCGTTGCACACCCCTAATTCTAATCTAACCAGAATAATAAAGGAGACAATCAATTAATTGAAGAGACATTACGGAAAGTAAACACCCAAGACAATTTTAAAGATGATATAAGGAAACAAGTCTAAAAATGACAATAAAAGAAAAACCCGCAACTCGTTGGACCTTTATACAACACAAAAGGAGCCCAAGACATTTGTTCGGAAATGAATATCACAATTTGAAAAGGTCAAATTGGACATCGATCATTTGCCATCTTCAAATCTTTGGGACCACCACCTCCAAAAGATGCCTTTCAAACTTATTCTAATCATTAAAAATAAAAAAACCTTATTCTAATCCTAGGCCAATACTAAACTAGAGCATAGAATTACAAGACATGCGCCACACAAGCAATGACAAATGCATAGATCAAACAAACGCAAGCAATACAAAGCATCAAACAAATGCACTCCACTTGTCAAGCATGGCATTAGGTTGGCCTTTGAAATTCATGCAATGCCCTCATTAAGACACCTACCCCCATTCATTTTAAGTGACTCATAGTCATTAGCCATTGCTTGCATTCACAAGAAGTGACCAATGCTATGAAATCCCTAAGTCGGGTTCTAAGTGACATCTCAAAGTAATCCACATGATCATGCATCGCACCTAGGCCATTCATCTAAAATCACACGCAAAAATAGCGGCATGCACTTAGGCCATAAAGCCTTAGTTCTCAATCAATCAACCATTTTAGTAATAATGGATCAATTATTCAATCATGCACACCAATGAATATAATCACACAATGCATAACCATGACAAGCAAAGGCAGACAAAATCCGATTCATGTGATGCCAAAAAATGATTCATATTCAATTTGCAAGCAAGGGCTTAAGTTAGATGAAATTGCAAAGGGAGACCTCAACTTCACATATTTACAAACAAGTCCTAATGAAAGGAAATTTGCAAATTTCAATTGTTTAGAAAACATGTATATCAATTTATAAGAATTTGAACATGTTAGATGTTTTCTGGAAATAAATCCAAAGTCTGAGTGCGGATAATGTCGGTACACTAATTCGGACTTCATGAACCATCTAACAAACGTCAAATCTTAACAAAATGGCTTTAATTTTTTTTTTTTTGAAAGATATGACAGTTTTATAGAATTTGAATGAGTTTGATGTTATTGGGAAATATATCTAGAACCCGGGTGCAGATAATGTCAACACATTTATCGAACTCCTTGAACCATCAAATGATCATTCAATCCGATAAAATTGACATCAAAACAATATTTGAGAAATGCCAAACAACTTTGTTGAAGAAATTTTTGCAATATGGGCATCACATGAACTTATAAAGATCTCAATTTAAACAAAAGTTAGTTCAGGAAATCAATATTCCATAATGCACTATTACTTTGAGAGGGTTGGTAAAAATATCAAAACATGTTTTTATTTTCTGAACATTAATGACAATTAAGTTCAGTATGTGACAAACAATTATCAAGAGGACATCGAAGTCTAATTCAGCATGCTTGATTTTCTAAAAATCACACATGTATGTCAATCAGCCAAATCAACAATCTTAGAAACAAGGTAACCAACTCTATTTAACAGAAGCAGGATCAATGGTCATCTCGACCTAGGATTTTATGGAAAGTAAACCAACGTGTGAGAGCAACTTTTATGTGGGAAGCATCTCAATTCCTAACACACGAATTTCTAAAAATCTAAGAACACAAACAGGTCAGTCAGGAATAGAACAGGGCAATATGAGTGAGAATGTTCTATAGCCAATCGACCCTATCAATTGGTATTCAAAAATTTTCAAATTTTATATGTTATAAACATGAATGTCATGGACAAATTTTATCGGGACTTAACCCCAAAACAGCACCCAAAAAATCACACAAAATTGGCAAATAGTCAGACCCATAGAAGCACAGCAAGCATTTCAATTCAATGCAAGTTCCAGATTGTAACTCGAATTGGGAAAAATGGTAAACACAGCAAATGATCTTAAAATCATGCAAACCAGACATGAAAAGAAAGCTTAAGATGTCTCCTACAAACTTCTAGAAGGTGACAAGTTCAATTAATGTCGTTTTTCAGCTCAAACGAAGATATCTAGCAAACAGGACAAATCTAAAACAGAGTTTACATATTTATGCATGAATAACATGATTTTAATATAGCTAAACGGTTTGCAAATCCTATGAAATTTTTATATTATTTAAAACTAAATCTCAAGATCAAACTTCATGAAGACACTCAGTCCAAAATCATAGTACAAAAAAAATACAAAAATGACAAACCAAGCAGGTCAGTCAACCTCAAAAACATATGCGGCAAATAGCATATTGCAGATTTTATCACTAATTTTGAATAGGTTTTGACATAGCAAATGACGTCAAACTCATGCATGGAATATATCGTTTAAAAGGTCTTGAAGTCATGCAAGAATCTCATGCAGAAGTCGAAGCCTAAAAACGACATTATCTAGCTTAAATGAAGACGTTTATCAGGTCGGTTTAATAAGTATACGATTTTCACAGAACCAGCAATCAAGATCAATCAAGCCACTGAATTATCATCAATCACCACAACCTCTCACAGCAACTTTTATGGCATCTAAAATTTAGATTTAAGCATGACCAATCATCCTGGGTTCAAGTGCCAGCCCCGATTGCGTAAGGCAATCTCGCTTCATGGAGCTTAAGTTTGAGAATATATTATGCCTTGTGTATTTTGCGAAATGAGCTCTAACGAGCTAGGATCAAACTTCGTTGGGACTTAGGACACGTCGAGAGGGATCCATGTAGGGGAGATAAGGACCATCGGAATGGCTCAGGAATGATCCGATGAGCACCAAGTGGTAGCTAGAGCTAGGATTGGTGACGGACGAACACCTAGGACCGCCGGAAGGAGATCGCTAGAATGGAGGGGTTTTGATGGCTGTTAGGCTAAACTCCAATCACCGGAATTTGAGAACTCACCAAAGGATGTCAAAGGACAAGTCAGGATAGCTAGAAAAGTGGCAGACCACCTGGAACAGCTGCGGAACCGCCGAACAAAATTACCGGCACCAGAGCCAGTCTTCGAGCCGATCGGAAAAGAGGAGCTAGACAGAAGGCTCCAATGCGATTTGAGGCAGTGGATGGTGACGGTGAGACTCACGAGAAGGTGGTGGTGATCAGAGGTGCAGGCAAGTCGCCGATAGGGGCTCTGGCAAGCGGTGATCGGCACGGCAAAGAGGGAGGCCAAGAGAGGGCGATTGGGGGAGAGAGAGAGAGAGAGAGAGAATCTGAAAATGAAAGAGTCCCTCAATTTTGAGGGAAAATGGGCTTTATACCTCCTTGTAAAGATCATATCCTAGCTCTTGGATCGATTTAGGATTAGGATCTTATCTTCTTAGTTTAACCAACTTACTTAGCCATTAAGCTTGCTTACGATTGCTCAATAATATGCACATGTCAATTTGAATATTGAAGACGAACTCCCAATGGATAGTCATGATCAATGTTGGGATTAAAGGCTAATCAGGGGCATTTTTGTAATTTCACAAATCTCACGGCAATTTTGTAATTTCACTAGGGGCAAACTTGTAATTTCATGCAATGGGGGTGAGGGAAGATCAACTAGACCTTGGGCTTGCCAGTGATGGCGGCTGGCCACCGAAGGTTCACCGGAAAATGGCTAGCTTGGCCGTTTTCCGACGAAGGCAACCAATTTGATCGCACCGGTCCAAACCAACTTCGACCGGTCCAATCGGTTCTTGGTCTTTCTTGTGCAACTTAGTCTAGGGACTTAATTGCAAAGAATCTTTGTTCAATTAGGAGAAGAAATGAGCTAGTTTGAAAAGAAATTATCCAATTTCAATGAAATTAAACCAATTAAATCTTGTAAAAGCATCTCAATTAGTTCCAATTGGTTTAATCACCTTTATAACGTTGGAAATCATGAATATACTCAATGGGTGTACGAAATTAGAATTTCTATTCCAATTAGCGCAATTTGTGCAATTTTCTATCTCAAAACGCAAATTGATTGAAATTGAATCCAATTAATATAATGAGATATCAATTAGTTCAATTACAAACATTCATGATGGTTGTTGCATCCAAATTGACACTAAAATGAAGGTACAACCTTTATGCCAAAATTAAATTGAGGGCCAATGTTGAAATTAAACCTCAATCTATCAAATTAAACTTTATTTTTAAAATGGGTCAACTTGAATTGCACTAATTGAAGCTTATTAGCTTAGATTTCTTAAGTTCGACTAAGCTAAATCCATCAAATTAGAGATTTCCCAAGTGGCTTTGCCAAAATTGATCATGGATTTGGATTCAATTTAAAAAAATGAGTTGAATGGAAATGCTGGCACACAATCCGAGAAAATCGATTAGGCTAAAAATGGCAAATTTTATCCCAAGATGCTAAATCATTGAAATGATCACGAGAGTGATTTCAAAATAGCCTCTAGATTAAATATTGTAAATGAAACTAAGCCAAAATATGAATAAAATGAAAGTACTTTTATTTTTTGTCGATTTGGAACTTAAAATAAAAAAAAATTAGAAAAATGAGGTTATTAATTGATTTTCATAGAATTTTCAATGTCAAAGTTAAATCAAAGCTAAAATAAGATGCTTTGTGAGTTTTTGTATTTTTCAAATTTTTTTGTTAAAGAGTTGATCAAAAGTCAACATTTTAGTTGACTTTTCATTAAAATGTTGATTTTATAATAAAAAATTTTAAAAAATTTTTGTTGCCAAAGTGATGTTAAGCCTAATTGGGATCTTTTTGTGAAAAAAAAAAAAGCCAAATTTTAACTTGAAATTGATTTTTTATCAAAGGTTGACTAAAACGTCAATTCAAAAGTTAACTATTTGACTTTTTGGGTTTTCATTATAAATGAGTAAGAAATTGTTTACAAATGGCTGGTCAAAGAAAATAAAACTAAAAATGACACTTTTGACTCGATAAATAGACTATGTTATGATCAAAAACCCTAATCTCACATTTTTAACTTTGATGACACGTTGGTTAAAAGTTAAGTGTTAACAATGGTCCTTTTACTTTTGACCAAAATTAATAACTATAACTCTACTTTTTTATTCTTATTCAAAATTGTTCTTGTACTTCTTAATTTGTTCCACGCTAGTTCTCCTCAAATATCTTCTTTTGCGGTCAACCTTTGTTGATGGGGGTCGCTAGATTTCTAATTAGAATTAATTGAGAGAGAGACCATGAAGAAGACATATTGCAAAAGATTTGTTGATGAAAGGAGTGAGGTTAATCCGTGACAAGTGTTTTCACCGAGGTAGCCATGGTCACTCCTACTCGAACCCCGCGGCTTGTGGTCGCTCAAGCTTGAGACTTGGGCTCACCGTTGCCATGGCTAGTCAACCTTTGGTCTCACGGCCATGCAAGAACTCAAGTGGCCGGTTGCCATGGCCGCTATCTAAAGCCGGCTGATCTCAAACTCATGGCCGTAACCACTGCTCAAGCTTTTAAGCTATGGTCATGGCCGCTACGGGTTGTCATGGGAGAATACTTACAAATTATATTTTTACGAGATGCTATTGTTGGAGCTAGCAAGTAGCATCTAAAAGGAGGTGAATAGGTGATTCTATCAAATCTATCCAATTTATCTATTGGAGAGTCTCTAGAAGATCATCTTTCAGTCCGTTCGTTGGATAGATATATATCAAGAAAATTGAATAGCCATTTAGTGACAAAATATGAATCTTCATTGATTCTGGCCACACATACAATCAAAGTTTTGGTTTTCAAAAATAGATGTCTCCGTTCAAAGAAAGAACTTGTCTTCAAGATTGATTGCCAATTAATTAAAGTGTTTTGCATTACAACATTGGTTTGCAAAACAATCTTTATGATTAAGAGTCAATCAAGTTTTTTTAAGTGTGAAATCTGAGCCAAATCACTAGTCATAATATACGTTCGGAACATGTGTATGAAATAGAACACTAGTTGAACTTCAATATAAAGTCTGAATCTGTTTCCCTTGAAGTAAATTACGTAGTCTGATGATAATCGGCTTATAATCTTTGAGTTTGAATATGTTTTATGATATTCACATAAAATCTTGATAATATCCACTAACTAGCTTATTAAATTCAAAATAACTTAGAATTGAGTCTATACAGGATCGAAACTATTATAGACTTCTCTTTCGAGAGTGTTTCCCTAAATCAAGAATACTTCAAGACATTTATATGGATAGTTTTGTCAACTTGAAAATTCATTAGGAAGTTTTCTCAATAGTTATTTGTAGTCTTCTATTGGATTTGAATAACAAAAATCAAGGTTAGAACATTTTCAACAATGTTGGCATGGCATCAAGTGAGCAAAATCCATTGCCAAGTCGACCAAGGACAAATGATGACGCTTTTTATAAAAATAAAAATAAAAATGGAGGGATGCGTTTAAATAAAATAGAAAAAGCCAAGGACGATTTGAATTTCGGACAAAAGCGAGGAGTCACCGATTTATCTAATATTTTCAGCACGACCTTGGATTTTTCAAAATCAACATTGACTTCCGTGCGACCGTCTCCTCCGGCTGCTACTCACGGAAAGTTGAGCGAAGGGACATCCATCTTTAACATTATACCTCGTGTGCTCGTGCCCCATTCGCGGAAAGTCGAGTTGGATGAGAAGGGCCAAATCGTCCTCAGCATTATCCGTTTGGGAGTCAAAATGGTCTTTGCGGAGGCAAATCCATCCCCTCCCAAATGGGCCACTGATCTCCAGCTGAGAATCTTCTTCCTGCCCATCTTCCTATGCCTGAGAGTCAATCTCAAGTCAACACGACTGAAACTACTTGATCACAATTCACGGGCCAATCACCAGCTGTCTCTCTTCCGAGGCAGAGTTTCATGCTCTTCCTCTGGTTCGATGGCAAAGCTTCACATCCATGGAGTCCACGCCCCTAGCTTCATTCTCTTCTTCGTCTCTCTTCAGTACCCACTTCTTCTTCTCACTCTTTCCTCAGCCTACACAACTCAGACCAGTTACTTCATCAATTGTGGATCAAGCAAAAGCCAGAACTATTCCAACAGGGTCTTTGTCGGTGACACGGGTTCTGACTCCATCTCCTTCACAAAACAGAGTACCTCCGCCCAATCCAGCAGCCAATTCTCGAGCGTCTCACCTATCTACGACACGGCAAGAATCTTCAGAAACCCTTCGTCGCAATACGTTCTCTTGAGGGAATGGATAGAGGTACTCACATCGTGCGACTCCACTTTTTCCCTTTCGCTTCCACAAGCAATCTCTCCGAGGCCGTGTTCGATGTCTCTGTAGATGGGCTCACGCTTCTCAGCAATTTCCAAGTGCCCAGTAGTAACGACTCTCTTGTGGTGGAGGAGTTCTTTCTTAGCATAAATACTACTAAGTTCGTACTCTATTTTCGTCCTCGAGGGTCATCTTTTGCATTTATCAATGCCCTTGAAGTGTTCCTTGTGCCTGATAGATTCATTCCTGGTTCTGCTCCGAGTGTGGGCACTTTGGCGATTAATAGCAGCAACTATAGCAGAATTTCCTCCCAGGTTTTGCGCACGGTTTACCGAATTAATGTCGGAGGCGAGGAAGTAGCTCTGAGTTATGATCCTTTGTGGAGAAGTTGGGTTCCTGATAGTAATTACATTCATGTCCCAAACGCTGCACAAAGCCATAGCTATGAGGGTGTTCTTAATTACCAGGATGATCTAGACAAACATTTAGCATCGGAACGCATTTACCGGACTGCTAAGGTGATGAACAATCTGCTTGGGGATTATACCCCAACACCACCTGGAATTTCAAGGTGAGTGCAAACGCCTCGCACTTGGTCCGGGCTCATTTCTGTGACATCATTAGCCTGTCTCTCAACATGGTGTACTTCAATCTTTATATTAATGGGAATTTCACTGAGTACATCGACCCATACGGTGTAAATGGGTTTCGTCAGTCCTATGTTCCTTTTCATTATGATTTTGTGGTTCAGCCGGGCAGCTCAGGGCTAGTGAACATCAGCATTGGCCTCCTTAATGCCTCAGACACACCATCTCAGCAAGCCTATCTCAATGGCCTGGAGATAATGGAGATAATAGGGTCGTGGGACTTGGATTTTGCGCATTCAGAGGTTGATAACCAGAATAAGCACGTTGGCCTCATAATTGGGCTAGTTTCTGGAAGCATCGTGCTCATATGTGTTTCTGCTGCGATCTTCATATGCAAGTATAGAAAGCTGAAGAGAACTGAAACTTGGGCTTGGTCGCCATTGCCTGCAATCGGAGGAGGCAGTTCGCACAGTGAACTGACTGAGGAAAGTACTCACGGCTCTGCTGTTCCTAATCTTCATCTAGGACTGAAAGTACCCCTTGCTGAAATCCATTTCGCCACCAACAACTTCAATGGCAAACTTTTGATTGGCAAAGGGTGGATTCGGCAATGTCTATAGAGGAACTCTCAGGGACGGCACCAAAGTTGCTGTGAAATGGAGCGAGCCAGGGTCGGGACAAGGGTTCTCTGAGTTCCAAACAGAGATCACCGTTTTGTCCAAAATCCGCCATCGCCACCTCGTATCCTTAATTGGGTATTGTGCTGAACGGTCCGAGATGATACTTGTTTACGAGTTTATGGAGAAGGGAAGCTTAAAAGATCACCTGTACAATTCCGATTTCCCATGCTTACCTTGGAAGCAAAGGCTCCAGATCTGCATTGGAGCGGCCCGGGGCTTGAATTACCTCCACAAAGGCGCAGCCGGAGGAATTATTCACCGGGACATCAAGTCCACCAACATTTTGCTTGATGAGAATTATGTTGCGAAGGTTGCTGACTTTGGTCTGTCCAAGTCAGGCCCACTGGATCAAAGCCGAACCCATGTGAGTACAGGGGTCAAGGGCACTTTTGGGTACCTCGATCCAGAGTACTTCAAGACCCAGCAGCTGACAGAAAAATCAGATGTGTACTCGTTTGGAGTGGTTCTTCTCGAGGTGCTATGCGCAAGGCCTGCTATAGACCCTTCGCTTCCTAGAGACCAGGCGAACTTGGCTGAATGGAATCATCGAGCAAATAGTCGACCCTCTTATTGCTGGTCAGATCAATCCGAACTCGCTGAGAAAATATGGGGAGGTTGCTGAGAAATGCTTGCAAGAAGAGGACGAAGAGAGACCTAGCATGGGCGATGTACTCTGGGACTTGGAATACGCCTTGCAGCTTCAGCAAACTGCGGTGAAAAGAGAGATGTACAACGACAGTGTGACCGATGGTTCATCGTTATTGACTCTTTCAGACGTGAGGAAGCTCCCATCATTCAGCACAGACTTGGTTGAGGAAGAGGGCGTGGGCAAAGAATGGGCGGATAGTTCAGAGACGTCCATGAGTGGAGTTTTCTCCCAGATGAAGATTGATGAAGCCAGATGAGTTTCATTGTGCAGTATATTTATTCAACGTGTTTCTGAGTAGTTTTCAGATTTGAATTCTATTTATCTGAGAAAGAAGTGTGCATGTACCAATCGTTTTAAAGTCCTTCTTGTTGAAGCATCTGATATAATGATAGTTGTTGCTATCGTAACGTGTAAGCATATAATTGTTTATTGTACGATAGAGGGCAAATATATCCAAATGTGAGAGATATTGCACGCCCCTTAGTTGCAGACCTTGAATAAACACTCGTTTCACAGATTGCACCATGGATGTCCTGCTCGTAATTGTTTTTGGTAATGATGCTAGATGGCTTTTATAGCTATGAGACGCCCTATTGTTATTTCCTTTGAAGGATTTCAATAGATTTGATTAGACTCGAGGTTTCAGATTCATCGATAGTTCAGAGCATGAGCTTCCTATATAATTCTAAAAAACTACTTCTTTGCTATTCTCCATCATTCACCACTTCCTGCTGAATGGCTTTCGACTCAAATTTCAACCCGTTTGCGGTGTAATTTGCGTTGTTTCATGCTTTCATGGTGGAAAAAGTCCTACTTCATCCTTCTTTGTCGTCTGGGCTTAGTGGAAAAAGTCCTAATTCATCCTTCTTTGTCATCTGGGCTTAGGTTGGTGGCATTAGCATTGTGATTTTATTTGTCCGGGTCGACAAATTTTTTTTTCTATCTGGTTGTTCTTGAGCTTTTCCGTTTTCTTTTGAAAATAATGAGCTTTGTTGTTTTGGCTGCATTTTACTCCAATCCAGGTTAGAGGAAAATTTTCCTCCTCCCATCACTTGATTTGTGCATTTTGTAGATGAGTAAATTGATCACGTCATATTTATGCAGAATAAGTAAATTATTTCTTATTATAATTTGTGAAATTTACTAGCAATTGTCTTTTGCAGAGGGACTTATAGTGAGCTTCCTTCACTGAATATTGCTCTATGGAGGAATAAGTTAGGATCGGTGCTAGGATACTAAGTTTTTTCGCCCGACTAATATATTTTAAAGAGATCTGACTTAAAGAAAATAGAGCGGAGTTCATTAGGGATGACTTGGCCCATTCTTAACCTTTTTAGTGCATCTGGGGTTAGTTTGTGTCCTCCTCAATCCTCACATGTGACTGTCCCTCATTAGCTTGTGCCCTCATAACGCATGGCAACTTATCCACCATTGATTTCCACACATGGATTTCCACATGGATTGCCACATGGCATCATCCTACTCAACCCTCTTACTAAAAACAGTCCATTCGTCTTATCATTTGGAAACTTTTGGCAGTTGGCTCTCGAAACTTTGGGACTTCTGAATATTAGGACTTAGCTCTTCAATCGACTTCAACATCTTCAGACTTTGGAACTTCGGCAGATAATCATTGAGGCGCTCTCCACAACAAGCGTTAGAGTAGAAATTCTTCAATTTCCACTTGGTATCTGAGTCTACTAGAATTGACCATTCCTCCTCATGCCCTCTTTTATCTCATCTTGCTTTGGTGTAATTTCTACCTAACACTAATCCTTCTGTATTGCCAAGGGACCTCACGAGTAAACCGCCTCAACAATTTTCTTTTTGGGTAAATGTTACATTGACTCTTAACCACCCAATTAAAAACACCGAATTCAAAACCATTTTTTTTTTTCATGTCTCATTTTCCCCACTCTCCCTTCCTCTCTCACTTTGGCCGCACCCAACTCCAATCATAGCATGCCTTTGCAGGCCTTGCCACAATGCCGCCAACATAACCTTGAAGTCAATTTCGGCCTTTCCACATCGCTGGTGCAGCCGTCAAATTCGTGCCCAATATTGCCAAGCCCTCTTTTCTCTCCTCCCTCCATTTTACTTGGTTGTCTCTCTCATGGAGCAACCCCAAATCGGTTCAGGTGTGTGATCCTAGGCGATGCATGACCCTCCATGGTCAACGATCATTGTCTACGACCTCTCGTGGAGGGGTGGGTCTTAGCCGCGACGGTGGAATTTGGATTGCCGTCATGATGGTCAATGATTTGCTAGCAATGGACCACATCATTAATGCCGGCAAATGGAGAAAATTATCAAAAAAATCATAAACTTATCTCAATTGTGCCCTTATTGGCTTTTGACACCCCTTTTTACATTGAATTGACTACATTATCCAAGAGTTCTTCTTGATTTAATATTATTTCTTACATTTTTTCCTCTTTTCTTTTGTTTCAATTTTACTAAAGATGAAACTGCACATGCTTCTTTCAAACAACATTTATTAAGGTTAAATGTGGAGCCACTTTTGATTTAAGACTAATGCTTGTCTCCTCCTCCTCCTCCTTCTTCGTTTTTGGCTTTTTCTTTTTGTTTCACCATTTGGAACATAATTGGTGTACCTCTTTTCCAAAAGCTAGTTTATTTTGTAGATAGATAACTAATTATTGTGTTTCTGACCAAAAAAACTAATTATTTTGTTAATAAGTTGTATATATATATATATATATATATTTTTTTTTTGTAGTAGGAAACTATTATTCAAAATAAACTTGAGCACAAGCAAGAGGATAGTCTTTGAGTAAATTGTGCATAATGCATATATCAACCATAATATTCAATCTTTGAATAAATTCTTCTAAATTCGTACCAAAAATCAAAGTTGAAAAATTCACGATCATGAGGATAATTTAGAGAAATAAAATATACAATTTGCATATTAAAGTAACATTTCTTTACTCCGATATATGATTAGTGCTTACTTAGATTATGATAATGAAGAATAAATTTAGAAGAAGACAAACATGAAGAAAAGTTGAAATGTAATGGATTTAGAAGAACCAACTAGGGTGAAAAAAAAAGTTATTTGGAAAGGATTTAGGTAATTTTTTCTTTTAGTAAAATTGAGAAAAAAAGAAGAAGAAATAATGTAAAAATTAATCTTATATCAAGAATAGGAACCGTAAAGAATATGTAGTCAATTCAATGAGATAGGGAGTATGAGAAACTAATAGAGGGGTGGAAATAGAGCGAGCCAAAACTTAAGCTAATTATTATTTGGCATAAAATGATTAATTTGGATGGATAAAAGATTCATAATATCATAACATATTGATTCAAAATAGTACAAAAGCTCTAAAGATAATTGTGCCAAAAAAAAAAAAAAAAAGCTCTTAAGGTAGAATTTAATTTCACCATATTCATTAAGCTTGTTGATTTCTTAGCTGTTCATTTGGTAGCTCCGATTTCTAATGGTGCTGTATAGTCTAGACCTACTATGCTCAGACTTAAAATGGTTGATACAAGGGAGAGAAACGTTGGTTGATAGTTTCTCCTCCTTGTATACTTTTCAACCTCCCATTCTTTAATATTAGGTTCTGATGAAGCCCCTCCATACTACAAATTAAATAATTTAAAGTCTACGAAGTGATGGGGACAAATTGATTTTTAAAAAGAAACTTGGTGGGACATATACGTGTGACATATAGTATGACTTTGGAAATTACTTTCAAAGATTGCACTGAAAAAGTACAAAAAAAAAAAAAAAAAAAAACAGATCTAAACTTATTACACTTGCACTAATTCAGTCCTAAATTTTTACTAATTTAGTCTTAAATTTTTTGAAAATTTGCCAACATAATCATCTTCCGACTAGTTTTGGCCAAAAAATGTTAACATGAATATTAGTCATCCTCGTGACATGGCTAATACTTGATATGGACAATTTTTTAATTTTTTATATCTTTTATTACCTTTTTTTCTTCTCTTTTATTTTTCTTCATTTCTTTTTTCTTTTCTTTCTTTTCATTTTTTCCCAACCATGGGCTAGCGAGGGCTTCATGCCCTTACCTAAATCTAGGAGAGGATCGCTACCCTTGTTTGTTAGCCGGCAAGCGTCCCAATGCCCTCACCACCCACGGGCAAGGACTACGAGCCCCTCACTTGGATTTGGGTGACGGCTCGATGCCCTCCATTGGCTCTTGGAGAGTGTCTGGAGGCTCTCAAGCTGTGGCTAGTAAAGGCTACAATGCCCTTACCTGACTAGGTGAGGGTCATTGGCCCTCGTCAGTCTAGAATTGTAAAACAAAAACAGAGAAAGAAAAGAAAAGAAAAAAAGTTCATAAAAATATTTAAAAATTATAAATTTTGTCCACATCAGCATCGATCATACTACGTAGAATGACCAATGTCCAAATTAGCGATTTTTAGCCAAAATTAGTTGGATGAACTACATTGACAAATTGTCCAAAAGGTTATTACTCAATTGGTACAATTATAAGATTTATGACTGAATTAATAAGTGTAATAGGCTTAGAACTTTTTTTGGTACTTTTCCAAGATTCTACCGTTGATATATAATATTAACTAGACATTCATCCATACTTTGCATGGAATATCAGCATGAACACAACAATATTTCAGCGCATCATTAATTCTACACGGTACGTATAAAACTCGATTATTAACGTTCAAAACAATTAATTTGTATAAAATCGACATTCCTAAGCACAATATAACAAATTAGGTACTATACAAATTATACTATCCTAAATGCATATAAAAATGATAGATTTTTTTGTCTACTAACTAATATAGGAAAAAATTTAAATTATATTACTATGATGAAATAGAAAAAATTAAATATATACGAGTTATCATCAAATAGTAAAAGAATGAAAAGATGAAGATGAGAGACAATAAATTAGTGCATAGGTGTTTTGGCTACTTTTGCAGAGAAAACAACAACATTTTTCTTACATTGAGAAGAGGCCAATATTAGTAATCTACATTCCTAAATGACACACACATGTTAATTACATTAATACATATGTCGTTAATCAACGTATTAAATTCTAAATGGGGTGAATGGTTGACAAATCACCGTAAAACCAAAGATACACTTTTTTTTTATCACAAAACTTGCCATTGCATCGTCTAAGTGCTACTTTTATCCTCGAAAATTTAAAAAGGTTACAAGTATAATATCCTAAGCGTTTTGGGGTTTTTAAAACTAGACTCTGCCTTTTTTTTATTAAAAAAAAATCTTTGCCTCAATTAGGATGTTGATTATACATTTTTTAGATAATCTCACTAGTGGTCTTTCTGATTTTGTTTGAATCACTACTCTTTTTTATTTATTATTGTCTATTAATTGAGAGAGGGAGGGAGGGCTAGCCCACGAATATTGCAACACTCACCACAAAATCAGTGACAATGAAAATTTGTTGATGATGAGAGTGAAATTAATTAGTGACAAATATTTTCGTTGCAGCTGTCATGATCACTCGACCTTGCAGTACATAGCCATGCCCCTGGAGCTAGGAGTGTGATATTCTGAATTTTCTATGCTCAACGATATTATTTAGCATGATTTTTGTCATTGTAATAGCCCAAAATACGATACTTTGAGATTAAATGGATAGATATCATCACTACCTTGGTGAGTAGAATGAAGGTAATTAAATTACCGCCATAGTAGTTGTAGAGAATGGCTGGTATACTCTAAATTTCATATTTTTCCTAATTTTGGGGTAAGTACACTATCAGTGCCAAAACTTGTGGATGACGCTCACTTTAGTGCCAAAACTTTATTTTGGATTACTTAAGTGCCAAAACTTTTGAAAAACGATCATTTCAGTGCTAACGCAGATTTGGTTGGCCGGAAATCCGACGTGGCACTTTTTATTAATTTTTGAAGCTGATGTGGCTCGTCAGAGAGTACAGTTAATATTTTTTTTTTTTTGGTAACCCAGGGAACCTCCGCACGCCGCTTTGCGGGGGAGAGTAAACCCTGGGGCGCCGGGGTCCCCACCGCTGACCCCTAGATACGCGGGTAAGTCGCGCGTTATGCATTGAAGCATCGCGTCCACGAAGGTTCGAACTCCTTCCCTCCCGGATAGGGTACTAAGCTCAAACCAGCGCGGCCACCGCGGGCGGTGGTGAGTACAGTTAATATTTAAACAACAAAACGACGCCGTTTGGTGACTCTCCCCCAATTCAAAACCCTAAATCTCCAAATTGAGAGAGAGAGAGAGAGAGAGAGAGAGAGAGAGAAGATAAGCCGCCTGAATCTTCCCTCCTCCTCCCCCTTCAACTGCCCACATCCCTCGCCTCAGCCTCCGCCGGCAATGGGCTAGTCATCATCCTTGACGGCCCCTGCGCTCGGCAGCCGCGGCTCCAACCCCGACCACGACCCCGACGACAACCACTCGGTGGCCAAGTCGAAGGTCGTGATCTGACCGGTGCTCGGGGAGGCCGCCAACAAGTGCGCCGCCCCCAATCTCTCCCTCTCCATTTCGATCTTCCGGACGAGTGTATGGCCTGCGTCTTCCAGTACCTAGGCTCCAGCGACCGGGGCCAATGCTCCCTCGTGTGCCGCCACTAGCTCGCGATTGAAGGCCAAAGTTGCTAGAGGCTCGCCCTCCACGCCCACTCAGAGCTGCTGGATGCAGTCCCGGTGCTGTTTGCGCGGTTCAACTCGGTCACGAAGCTTGCCCTTAAGTGTGACCGCAAGTCGTTGAGAACGTTGAAGTTGGTGAAATGTTATGGTGATTGGGACATGGTGCTACTACGACGGAGGCCGAGTGAGCTAGGTCAGCATCGGGCAAGGATCGAACAAAAAAACCTTAATTTCAATCCCCAAATAAAATAAAATAAAAATCCCCAAATTGAGTTGTGTGGCATCATTTTTGTGAGGCCATCCACTTAGGACGGCAAAACAACATCGTTTTCTTAAGGAGGATGGAAAACGACGTCGTTTAAAAGCCATGTCAATTTTTCTTTTTAAATATAAAAACAACATAATCATTTTAGCTGGAATCTCTCACTGGTGGCACCAAAGTGAGTGCCGTACACAAGTTTTGGCATTGATAGTGTACTTATCCCCCTAATTTGATATCTTTCTTTCATGATTATATTATATTCACAATATTTTAGGACTAACCAATGTTCGGAATGAATATTGGTTTCCTAAATCCTTATTTTTCTTCATTTGACACACCACTTTTCTTTTCTCTACTAAAATTTTTAAACCTATGCTTTGATCTGAGTATTGAATTTGATAGTTTTGACATCATGCATGATATCATCAATTTCAACTATGGTTCATTAATGCTTTGGGCGACCCAGGTCTATAGTCATGATTATTTTGGTGACTCATGTCTATAGTTTATCAATGTTTTGGTGACTCATGCCTATAGTTCATCATCATTGTTTTGGTGATTCATGCACACACTTGACTAAATGAGAGAGGTTCATCTTCATCTCCATCAAAATATTTTCTTGTGGCAAACTTTCATTGGGCCATTTGTCCTTAGCTATTCTCATTGGAGCCATTTGAAGCTCTTTCATTGGAACACTTTAACCATGGATAAAAACACTTGAAGCTCTTTCATTGGGCCATTTATGCCTTTCATCTCTCATAACTTTTTGGCCATATAAAAGGACCCTTGAGAATACTCAAGATCCAAGGATAAAAACATTTACTTCAATATCTACCAATCACCAACTCCTTTCTCCAAATCTTTCATTTTCAAGAATCCACGAATAGGAGGAATGGCCCCACCTCAAAATATTAGATTCTGTCTCAATTGTTTTCGATGTGATAAATTTATCGATTTTCTCTCTTTTATACCAATTGATTTTGTTGTTTTTAAATAAAGCTTTGTTGATTCTTATTTTTGGTTTATTCCATTTGAAGGTGATTTAAAGCTCTGAATCTGAAGTCATTTTCAAGGTAAGTGAAAACCTTAGGCGCTAAGTTGAATTGATTTACTTAATGCTTTTGACTTGGTTGGTTGATCTGTGTGAACTTAATGTAACTATATGAAAATACATTGTGATATTTTGACTTATTTTGCGGATTTCATACATGACTAGAATGTGTCAATTTGTTTATTTTAGGTGTGCTAACACGTGGTATGTGTAATGATGAATATGAATTTGAAAGTGTTATTGTTGTAACTTCATATTTAACTGTCCTTTGTAATATTCACTTATTGAGTGTGAATCTGAGTCGCTTTTGAATCTGATATATTCTTTGAGTCTGACTTGTTCTCTAAGTTTGATTTGCTTTTAAATCTGATATGCTCTTCAAGTATAATTTACTCTCTCAGTTTGATTCGCTTTTGAGCCTAATATGCTCTTTGAGTCTAATCTACTCTCTCGATCTAATTCGTTTTTTAGTTTGATATGCTCTTTGAGTCTGATTTATTCTCTAAGTGTGATTCGCTTTTGAGTTTGATATGCTCTCGGAGTTTTATTTATGCTTTGCTTTTCATGTGCTCTCTAAGTCGATTCACTTTTGAGTTTGATTTGCTCTCTGAGTCTGATTTACTCTCTAAGTCTAATTTGCTTTTGAGTCTAATATGCTCTCTAAGTTTGATTCCCTTTTGAGTTTGATACACTTTTTGAATCCGATTTACTCATTGAGTCTGATCCTCTATGAGTCTGATTTGCTTTTGAGTTTGATATACTCTTTGAGTTTGATTCACTTTCTGAGTATAATCACGTGTTGTTGCCTTACTTGATTGTTTGACTAATGTAGTTCTTTTCATTGATGAATGTGAGATGAAAAATAAAGACGGTGTTAAAGTGCATGAGTAATGGCAAAATCTTATGATGAACATGGTGATTGTTATGCAATAATGAATTGTATGTGAATGATGCTATGTGATTAAGACCTTTGCCACGGCCTATTAGTGTCTGAACAAATTCCCTTGTATGAATATGTGGATAAGACTCTAGAGTCAATTAGATGTTCTATTGTATATGCTAATTCTCTTTAAGGTTGAGATGATATGAAATGCTATTATGACATGACCTCGTATAATCATGGTATGACATGACTCTTATAGTCATGTTATGATGTTAAAAAATGACCATCATCATGTGGATATACAATGGTATATTTATCCTCGCTAATGCAGAGGACATCCAAGATGAATGGCCTAAGGTGTGGCAAAAGGTATGTATAATTATGTCCTCCATAAGTTGGGGATGACAATGCCTCATAAGTCGAAATGCCTCGTGAATCGAGAAGGTCTTGGCTAATGACAAGTATAAAGTCACCGCTGCACACACACATGTTAGTGAGCTTTATGACATGTATGAAGTTACCGTTATATGTATTGATAAGCTTCATGATGAGTAGGGTATACTAGTGTATCGTGAAATAACATGCCTTCTGCTTGCTTATGAGTGAATGGACTTACATTATAGTTAATGGTTTTTATAGGCACATCATGATAAATAAATAAATAAAAAGAGAGAGAATTTGCTTATGAATGGTCATTTTGTATTGGTTTGAACTTATGCTATTAAGATAATTTCCTACCTTAGACCTAGGGATTTCATTTACTAGGCTTCAAATCACCTCTTATTTCTCAGTGTGTAGGATGATGGTCTCCTTAGACATGATGGTGGAGGGGACGAGGTGACACCTAAGACCATCAACCCCAAATTTGATGGTGACTCCCTTGTGGAATAGTATGAGAATAGTGGTGCTAGTTAATTCAACCATTTTCCTAGAAGTATGTATTTTTTTTATGATAATAACTACTGATGTTTGTGTAAAAAAGAAAACATATGCGTATGTATTAAACTCGTGCGACTTTCATAAGGAATGTTATAGTTTATTTTGTAATACTTCCACATGCTATCAATCAAAGGAAAAATCGAATAAGAAATGACATATGTAGCACATGGTATACTTGGGATGTCACAAGGAGCTCATAGGTGTGAATACTATTTATGAGATGATGTCATCCATGGTCCTTCTACTTTTGACCAAAATTGATAACCATAACTCTACTTTTAATTTTTTATTGTTCTTGTAATTCTTTATTTGTCACATGCTAATCCTCCTTAATTTTCTTCTTTTGCAATAAACTTTTGTTGATATTCTAATTAGAATTAATTGAGAGAGAGACCATGAAGAAGCATATTGCAGAAAATTTGTTGACAATAGAAGTGAGATTAATTCGTGAAAAGCATTTTCACTAAGGTTGTGACATCCTGATTTTCAATCCTATTTTCAATGAAATGAAATGGGCTTTTTATCGACGTGCCTATGGCATTTTTCTCTGAGTTGGTCACTCACGAGATAACTTATCTATCTGGTGAAGCCGTTAAGGAATATAAACGCGACCGACTTGAGAATTCGACCACGAATCGGCTGTTCGATCATGCTAATCTGCAAGGGTCACTACGGCACAATTAAAAATCGATTAGAGACCAGAGATAGGTCAATTCGACATATCCATGTAATTAAGTGTGGGTGATTCAACCTAATTGCAAAATTCTTGTCGATTGACACTAGACCGATTTTTCTATCGTTTTGGTACTTTGTATTTGTATTTAAAATCTCGAGATTTTCACGATAATCGAGAGTCACCAATGTGTCGAAGGTGTACAATGTAGCTCGAAAATAATCAACCACGGGTCAAATGCGCTAAAAATTCCTAAAAGCTACCCGGTAGGTTAAGTCACGCTAAAATCGCGTTCGATTGAAATTAACCATGAAATTGAACTCGGTTTCAAGAATCGAAAATTCTAGCGCGTCATGATTTATTTTAGGAACATCAACTCATTTTTCGAAGAATTTTCGGCGAGCCCGAGATTTTTATGGAAAATCAATTTTGGAGGATTCGAAAAGGAAAAGAAATTTGGATGAGCCAAATTAATGGGATTTTTGGCCTCCAAACTGAGTTACTTGGTGAAGGGAAATTGTGGAAATTGCGTGGGCTTCCTCCCCAACAAAATTGACCACTAATTTGGAGTGAATTGTGATGAAATTGAAGTCCAAAATTGTGAAATTCGTAGGCTTGTGTGGTGGCTGCAACATGTGGACATCAACCTAGCTATTTGTGGAATTTTATGTGCGTGAAGGCTTAGGGGACCAAATGGATGTGCATGAAAGCTTGTGGGACCTTGAAATGATGAAATGAGATATTTACCATTGCCTTTCCCCCCTTCCCTTTGGCTTCTCTCGCACTTTAGCCTACTGCCCCGTCTTCTTCGTGCGAGCCCGTCTACCTCACCAAAGCTAGTTGCTCAGTCTTCATTTTGTTTTCCTTTTCTTTCGGATGCCAACCCACTCAAAGCCAGCATCCCCTTCATCTCTCACGTTCGCTGCCACACGTCCTCAGCATCACCAGCCCACTTTTCCCCTATCTTCGCTCCATTGGATCTCGGGCCAGCAGCGGCACTTGTTGCTTCCCATCGAGCGTCAACCAGAAGCTCCATTTCCCTCAATCCGCTGCTAGTCGTCCCTCACGATCCAGCCTAGTAAATCGTTCACTTTCCCTCCCTTGCATCTCTACCGTCCCACACGTAGGAGTCAACCCCAACAGCACCGTCGAAGTTGCTCCTTTTGCTGTTACTCCTCACGTTCGGCCCAACCCAAGTCCCATGTCCACCGCCTGCAGCTTACACATTTCCATCAACCAAACAACTCCTTCATCTCCAGTGCACATCACCAGTTCAGCCTGTATCTTTAGTCCAGTCCTGAGCCAAGACCAGCCCAAACTGCGCTCGTTCAACCACCGTTTTCACCTCCATAGAAGCAAGTCTGAATCTCAACTTTGGTTAAGCCATCTTGGACCATTTACAGCCCGATCCGAGCTCCCTGTAGCATCACCATAAGCCCAAGTTTCGACCGCCGTCGCATCGTTGTCGCCGTTACCGTGAACTCACCGGCTCGCTAAACCGGTGAGTTTACTCACTAAACTTTGCTTAAGAGGTTAATTATGATTAAGGGGTGATTAGTTTAAGTTAAAATTAGATTAGTATAAATCTTAGCCTGTTTAGTTAAATTAGGTTAGTTAAATTAGTGAATCAGTTGGTTAGAGATTGTAATTAGTTAGTTTATTATGTAGCCTTGTAGTTGTAATGGTTAGGATAATTTAATTAGTTTAATAGGTGGGTAGATTAGTATTATTTGGCCTAAGTGTGTATTTATTGATTTAGTTTTCATTATTTAATTATTTTTGTAATTTATTTAATTATTTAATATTTTTCAGAAATTATATCGGGATAGTTAGTGACCGGAATTTCGTGCTGATTGCAGTGGTGTGCTTAGTTTATGCAATTGAATGTTAATTTGTGCAAATTGAGTGATGATTGTGATTTTGAGTATTTATTTCAAAATTAAGAAACTTTGGTATTTAAGTAGAAAATACCGTGTCAGGTTTTGACACCGAAAAATGTTTTTAAGTATTATATCAAATAGTGAGATTTTAAAATGAATGATATGAATTTTCTGGTTCAAGCTTACCGTGGACCCACACATGATTATTTTCCGAGTGTTTTTAGTATGAAGAAAATAGGCCAAGTTCGTTATCTTAATTAAGGCATTTAAGTGCAAAGCACAATGCCCTTGACCGTGATTGAATGATCAAGTGATGGTTTATAGTCAAGGCAAAATGACTATTGAAAGATGAGGTGACATATGTTATGTTGAGGAAACCCAATGAGTTGTGAGTCGGTAAAGAACTAAGTGCCACACAATAATGAAACTTCGTGTGAACCACCTATAATACCTTATACCATTGCTTAATGTAGTCAAGGTCTAAGTACTACATGGCGACTTGAGTCACATGGGAGCTACCTCTAGAAGCCTTGTAGGTACTGTCATGCATAATCAAGAACTAAGTGCTACACAACAGCGAGATTTCGTGTGAGTTACCTCTAGAACCTTGTACTAGTGCTTTTCGTTGCCAAGAACTAAGTGCTACATGACAGCGTGACTTTGTGGGAGCCACCTCTAGTACCTTGAGCTATTGCTTATGATAGTCGAGAACTAAGTGTTACATGACAGTGTGACTTCGTGTGAGCCATCTCTAATACCTTGAGCTATTGCTGATTGTGATCAGGGACTAAGTGTCACACGATATCGAACATTCGTGGGAGGGGGCACCTCTAGAACCTTGAGTTTGAATTTGAGTCTGGTATTGAGTATTAAGTTGGAATGTGGAGTCGGAATATTGAGTGGGGATGTTGAGTTTAAATTAGGAATTTGAATATTGAGAGTGAATATCGGGTGTGAATTGAACCATCGATATGAGTTAACCGCGTCTGATTATGGGACAAAATTATGTAACACGAAATGAGACGTGTCATAACAATTTGACTTTATAATCGGGACTCTTGTGAATTGCTTGAATGAGTGCATTGATTATATGCATAGGTTTTATGAACTATACTGATATGTAGGGAGGTATTGAGGCGAGGTAAGTATTCTTCGATGTTTATGTAGGCTACCTCTAGGTGTATTATCTTCTTAATCGGGGTTTAAGGCGTCAACTTACTGAGATTTATATCTTACCTCGTCGTGGGTTACCATTTTCAGGTCCCTAGTATGAAAAACCCGGAGCTTGAGGCGGAAGGGTCAAGAGTATGGGTGGCTCAATAGTTCTTTTTTGAGATAGACCTCCTGTAATTAGACCTTAGAGTTGGCTTCTGTGTATAAACTAGTTTGTTGATAACAATGTGGTTTGTTTTATATGGTTGTCATGCTTTTCTATCCCATGTATGTTTATTTTAGTGGATTAGTTAATTTGATTTCGCATGTGCAATAAAATGAATAAGTCAATGACGTGTTCTAGGACGTCACAACTTTATCGACCGCCAAGGGATGTGCGCACGCTTGAGGTTCGGGGCGTGACATGCTCGCCCGAAGTGGTATCAGAGCAAGTTAATAATTGGAGTGATAAAATACAATGGATTATGGGATAGTTAGTAGGAAAAACCTTTTCTTTATGCAGATGCCTGTGATTGATTGATTGATTGTTCATGTGGGTCGCTTAGTTTTCCTAATTATGTGTGGAATTGGAAAGCAGGTTCTATAGAGATCCTGTGACGATGAGCAATCCGGAGCCAATGACTCCTTAGAAGAGGAGTGTTGCGTCAGCCTCTCGGGGTAGAACGCCGACTAAGGTTGGTGGCCGAGGTAAAGCGCAGGCTTAGGCTAGCACAAGTGGCAAAGTACCACCGTAAGCCAGTACTGGTGTCGCGGCACCTGACAATCCTTAAATCGATGGATCGTACAGGCGCTCGAGACTTTGTGAAATCTGATGGAGTAGCAAGTTCAAAATCAAGTTGCTGCTGCCACTACTGCAGCCGCACCTCCTAGAGTCCAACCTGGGGTTGTGATTGAGGAGAGACCGATGCACAAGTTAGTTGAGCAGTTTCTGAAGTTACAACCGCCGAAGTTCACAGGAGCAAGTAGTCCCTAAGTTGCAACCCTCTGGATCCAAGAATTAGAAAAAGCCTTCGAGCTAATAAGGTGCTTAGAGGAAGATAAGGTAGTTCTTGTGTTCTATCAACAGCAAGGTAACGCAAGCACTTGGTTGAAGGCGACCAAAGGAATAGTGTTCCCATAAGGCATGGTTCCGGTGTGGAATACCTTCGTGGAAGTCTTCAGTGGAAAGTACTTCTCTCATTACACTAGAAAACAGAAGATGGAGGAATTTAAGCGCCTTCGTCAGGGTTAGATGACTATGGACCAGTACGAGGCCAAGTTTATAAAGCTATCGTAGTACGCCCCCAGGTTGATAGAAGATCCAACTAACAAAGCTAGGAGGTTCAAGAATAGCCTATGATCGGAGCTGAAGAATCCGCTAGTGTCGTTCAATCTGAATGATTACAACGAGCTATATGGTCGGGCCTAGTTGATAGAGAGGAACTTGAATGAATGAGCCGCTACATCTAAGTCGCGGTTCAGGTCCAATAGAGATGGTAATCGGTTCGAGAAGAAGCTGATGTCTAAAGGAAGATATCCCATTCCGCCCAACAAAAATGATGGGATTGGAAAGTCAATGCCCAACTCGAGCGACATGTGTCATTGTTGTAGGAAAAGACATGGTTCAATTCCGTGTCATCTCAGAATGGGAGCTTGTTTTAAATGTGGCTGTGAAAGCTAGTACAAACACCTAGAGGGGGGTGAATAGGTGTGTCATCTCAAAATAGGAGCTTGTTTTAGATGTGGCCAGCACGGCCACCAATTCAAGGATTGTTCACAAGTGTATGATCGAAGGTCGCTCAAACTTTGGAATTATAAATTCTATGATAGGACCATAGCTAATACCACCGCCAATGATGGGGCTTGGTTTCCATAAGTAAACGTATAGAAAGTTTTTGGAAAGCATTGAATCAATCAAATCAATCATGATGGAAGAATGCCACTAGAATGGCGAAGGGGATAAGAATGAACCGAGCTATGCGTCGATTGGGAGAAAGAATATTTTTGGGTTAATTTTATCAGAGTGGCGCAACAGAAATTTTGGTTAAGCTTATAGAACCTCAGTTTATTGTAATGAAGTCATGGAAAGGAGAATCATTGGCTAGAGTTATATTGACTATTTTGCTTATGTATAATTTTAATGTCATATAAAAAAAGGGTTGGTTCAATCAGCATCTTGTGGTAATGAATTGTTGTTGTAAAATAATGTACAGTTTAACTCGTTAGCGTGTGGAAGTTTTGAGTTTGTTGGAAACCGAGAAGGACCCCGATTATTTTAAATTCGTCACTTAAGGCAACCGGTTTTTGGATGTAGGTTGCCAAGGTTATTTGGCAATTGTATAGTGGATGTGACAGTTGAGGAACCGAAGATGGAGAACATAGCCATGGTACGAGGGTTTTCCGAGGTGTTTTCTAAAGAATTGTCGGGTCTGCCGCCAGAAAAGGAAGATAGAGTTCGTGATTGAGTTAACCCCAAAACGGAGCCAATCTCTAAGACTCCTTACCGAATGGCATTGTTAGAATTGAAGGGACTGAAATGCAAATGTAGGGGTTGTTAGATAAGGGATTTATACGCCCTAGTGCATCACCTTGGGAGCGCCAATTCTATTTGTGAGGAAGAATGATGGGTTGTTGCATCTTTGCATCGACTACCGGAAACTCAATCGGGTGATGATCAAGAATAAGTATCCGTTGCCAAGGACGAACGATCTATTTGGTCGGTTACAAGTAGTGTCGATATTCTTGAAGGTCAACTTGAGGATGGGTTATCATTAGTGAGAATTAAGAAAGAGTTGAACACGAGACAATGTCATGGGGTGGCACTTCTCAAGGATTAGGATTGCGACACTCAGTATCACCTCGAAAAAGCTAATAAAGTTACAAATGCGTAGAGTCGAAAATCATCGATTGCGCAAATGGTGATCCAAGTGTGGATTTTACTCAAAGGAGCTAGAGATTTGGTTTTCAAATTTGAGGTATGCCACCTTTGAAGTCTTATTGCCATCCTCAGAATTAAACCAAAGTACAACTAAGAATCAAGACGTTGGGTGACAGGACCAGATATCTAGAAAATCCTGCAAGAAGATACAAACAAGAGAAATGCTGACTTTCAGATTTTTGAAGACCAAATACCGAGGTTTCGTGGACGATTGCATGTACCTGATGATGTAGAGCTTAAGGAGGAGATTTTGTCAAAAGCTCATCATAGCAGTTACAGCACTCATCCAAGCGGTACGAAAATGTATCAGAATATGCGCATCAACACTTTTGGTAGACCGGTATAAAGGCGAATATCGCCAAACATGTTGCCAAGTGTCTAACGTGTCAGCAAGTGAAGGCACAGCACTGTAAGCCGAGAGGACTTCTACGACCTCTCGAGATTCCCGAGTAGAAATGGGAACACATCATGATAGACTTTATGATGGGTACCAAGGAGTTAGAGGGGTAATGATTCCATATGGGTTGTGGTTGACAGATTGACAAAGTCTGCTCACTTTATCGCCATACGAAAGAACTATGCATTGGATAGCTATGCAAAATTGTATGTGCGTTAGATAGTTCGTCTGCATGGAGTGCCAATGACGATTATATCTTATCGAGACCCAAAGTTTATGACATCCTTCTAGAAAAGTTTGCAGACTGCCTTGGGAACGAAGCTGTAGTATAGTACGGCTTATCATCTTCAGATAGATGGCTAGTTTGAGAGGACGATTCAAAGCCTCAAGGACATGTTGAGAGCTTGTGTACTAGATTTAGAGAAAGCTAGGAGGAACAAGTTTCATCTCATCAAATTCACCTATAACAACAGCTACTAACAGAGTATTTAAATGGCACCCTTTGAGGTGTTGTATGGCAGAGCGTGTAGAACGCTAGTGTGTTGGGATGAAGTTGGAGAACGGAAGATCATAGGCCCAAAGTTAGTTCAGCAGTCAGTGGATGCAGTAGCAGTTATCAAGGATAGATTAAAGATCAATTCAGATTGTAAATCGCAAGGAGCAGGTTTTGCGCCCCAAGACAATCTTGTTATTCAAAATGGTTTTGCAACACCATGAAACAAAATGAGTAACCTAGGAAAGTGAAGATTTGATGAGACGACAATACCACCACCTTTTTTTAAGAATTGAAATGGTTTAAATTTCGAGGATGAAATTTTTATAAGAGGGGAAAAGTTGTAATATCCTAATTTTCAACTCTATTTTCGATGAAATGAAACGGGATTTTCATTGACGGGCTTATGGCATTTTTCTTTGAGTTGGCCACTTACAAGATAACTAATCTATTTGGTGAAGCCATTAAGGAATATAAACACGATCGACTTGAAAATTCAATCAATAATCGATTGCTCGACTGTGCTAATCTGCAAGGGTCAATACGGCATAGTTAAAAATCGATTAAAAACCGGAGATAGGTCGATTCAACATAACCATGTGATTAAATATTGGTGATTCTACCTAATTGCAAAATTATTGTCGATTGGCACTAAACCAATTTTTCTGTCGTTTTGGTACTTTGTATCTGTATTTGAAACCTCAAGATTTTTACGACAACCGAGAGTCGCCAATATGTCAAAGATGTACAATGTGGCTCGAAAATAATCGACGATGGGTCAAATGCGCTAAAAATTACTAAAAACTACTCGATAAGTTAGGTCACGCTAAAATCGCATCCGGTTGAAATTAACCAAAAAATTGAACCCACTTTTAGGAATCGAAAGTTCTTGCATGTCGTGATTTATTTTATGAACGTCGACTCATCCTTCGAAAAATTTTAGACAAGCCGAGATTTTTATAGAAAATCAATTTCAGAGGATTTGGAAATAAAAAGAAATTTGGAGGGGCCAAATTGAGGAGTTTTTAGTCTCCAAACTGAGCTACTTAGTGAAGGGAAATTGTGGAAAATGTGTGGGCTTCCTCCCCAACAAATTTGACCGCTAATTTGGAGTGAATTGTGATGAAATTGAAGTTCAAAATTGTGAAATTCATAGGCTTGTGTGGGGGTTGCAACATGTGGACATCAACTTAGCTATTTATGGAATTTTATGTGCATGAAGGCTTAGGGGACCAAAGGGATGTGCATGAAAGCTTGTGAGACATTGAAATGATGAAATGGGATATTTACCATTGACTTTCCCCCCCTCTCCTTTGGCTTCTCTAGCACACCAGCCTGCTGCCCCCTTCTTCTTCATGCAAGCCCATCTACCTCACCAAACTCAGCTGCTCAGTCTTCATTTTGTTTTCCTTTTCTTTTGGATGCCAACCCACTCAATGCCAACATCCCCTTCATCTCTCACATTTGCTGTCACATGTCCTCAATATCACCAACCCACTTTTCCTCCCATCTTTGCTCCATTAGATCTCGGCCTAGTGTCACAACCCGATCTTGCCGCCCTTGAATCCCTCATCATTGCAAGGAGAGAAAAAGGGGGAAAGGTCAAGTTTATGGGTATTTGATCACGAGAGTTCTTTTACAACTCGTGTTCCAAAAGACGTCATCATTTAGCCTTTTGGATCAAGCCTCTCGTGAGTTCCCTCCATGAGATTGCAAGCTCTCCCAAGCTCATACCCTGCATGACAGCGGAGTGTCGCGATCCATTCCCACACGAGGGACACACCTTAGAAGAAGGGATTGGGTGTGGATTTCGGATTTAAGGATACTTTTACCACGGTAGCCCTCTCATCAAGCTTGCCCATAAGGATGGCATCACTTCATCCTTTGGGTGACTCTAATGTCGAGTGTGCTAAACCATCATGACTTTCATCGAAACTCATACCCCGCGTGATGGATTATTTGTATGGTTTAGTTGTTTATGACAACCTAAAAATAAAACGGGGGTCGCCACTAGCCTCATTTTGGGGGTCGGCTAGAAAACTCAATCAAGGGTTAGGAGTGTTCCCCGATTTCTACGCAACCAAATATCTAAGATCGGGGACTTGGATTATGCTAAAATTTCTATTAATGCCCTTTCAATACCTAAACAGTATGTTATATTTTCCTAACATGTCCATGCATTTCTTTTTACATTTTCGGGATTATTTGTTCTAAACTAAATGATCATGTGTGGTTGGTCATTTTCATTCTATTCTATTTCTAGAAAAACAATAAAAGAAAACAATCAATGGAATTGAAATTGCAAGATAGTAAGTAAACAATCAAAGAAAGCAATAAATCTATCATGTAATCCTAAAAATATATAAAAAGAGAAACACAATTAAAAAAGATGAGAGAAAGAGAGAAAGCCCGCAACTCGTCGGGTTTTATACAACAAACGAAACCCGATACATATGTCAGGAAATGAATAGTGCATGATAATTGTCAGAATGGACATCAACCTCCACCATCTTCGGGGTTCTAATCTAATCCTAACCTAAGAAACTTATAACTAGGTATATACAATGGAAAGAAACAAACATACACATAAAAAAAAAAAAGAAAAAAAAAGACATCATATTGTGATTAATCATTTAAAAGAAGTGCAATATGAAAGTCAAGTTTTGGGGCCTCGGGGTCGGCCTTTATCTTTCATGCGAAGGACCCACTAAGACATCTACCCAATCCATTTTTGTGACTTTATAGCAATTATTGACCAATTGTATTCTCGCATGGTCAATAATGCTACTAAGTCTTCTAAGCAAGCATTCTATATAATCCTAGGATTTTCTTTCGATATCATGCATCGACCCTACCATTCATCTAAAAATCACATGCATTGCAAAAAAATTTAAACATGCAAACAGGTCTTTTGAATCTTGTTTCTCAACCAATCAAGCAAGGGCATGCGCCAATTACAAACACAAGCAATTGCTAATGCATGATGGGATTATATGTATGAAGGGTACATGTGATATTTCAAAAAAAAATCATCTCAAAATCATTCAAGAAAAGTTTTGAGACAAGGTGATGTCTTAGCTATGAAAGGCATTCAATTGTCAAGGCTAGCCCGGGCCTCGCATTAGAAGTCACAAGCATCGCAGGCATTTTGAGTACAATTCAAATGGTGACTTTCACATTGTCAAAATAGGATTTTTTTTAAATGTTTGGAAATATTTAGGATTAAGAAATATCTAGGCTATGGAATACATTCAATTGCCAAGGCTAGCCCGGGCCTCGCATTAGAAGTGACAAGCGTCACATGCATTTTGAATATGGTCCAAACTATGATTTTTCCTCAATCTAAATCAAGTTTTTGAGAATAACCTTTTTTGAAATTGTTTTTAAGAAACATCACATGTACCGAAATATTTTTTTTCAAAAGATGCAATTGGAAAAAGGCCGATTGTTTAACAACAAAAGATCAAAGTGTTTAAAAATAATTTTCATGAAGATGGCATGTCCCAATTTCATGCACAAACTAACCTAAGAGCTGTAACTAAACAATCACAATCATGTTTATAACAGGAAATTTAGAACAACTGTATAAGGACAGCAAAATTGAGTTATACCCATTAACAATCTAATTATGGAAAAATTTCCTAATATGCATGACATGATGATGAATAACTTTCATGAAGAAAGTTTTCTTGAACAAGTTACACATGAATTTACAAAAGTTAGACAACAAGCAACAGCACATCAGATATTTGTCAAAATAACAGGACATTCCGCTAATGTCACGAGAATTTTTCTTATCAGAACATGTCTAAAAATCATCAAATTTATACACAATATAGCCAACATGATGAAAATAAATTTTTATTAAGAAACCAAATTCAGATTCCAAATAGAAAAAATGAAACAAAAATATCAAAGGTCTGTCCAGACAGCGGATAAAACAGGGGTCTGAATTTGATTCCTTATTCAGATTGTAATCTGACTTTGAGAAAATTGAAAATTGGTCCAAACGATGAGCGATTAGCATGAAATTAGCGGCATTAAGAACTTTTAAATGTTTCCTACATCTTCCTAGAAGAGCTCGAGTCTAAAATAGGTCAATTTGGTATCCTAAAATCGAAATCTCTAAAAGTGCACACATTAGTAATTAAGAAAACAGAACATAAGCATTCATTAGAAAACCTAAAAATCACTCAAAAAATGCCCAAATGGCATGAACAAATCACACAAGACTTAGGATTGGATGAGAAAGAAATTTTAAATAGTCATCTAATCCTAAGTCGACATGCAAAATGTTATACAATTTAAATGACATTATGAAATGATTCATGATTCCTAATGATATGTTTAGGAATTCTAAGTATGATGAGACAATTTGATGTGCAAGATGAAACTCCAATGACATGACCTAAACACGTATGCAAACCTTGTAACATGTAGTTCAATCATCAAGAAGGTATGGTCATAAGATTTGATCCCTAGATGACCCAAATAAGCATGAGAATGTGCACATATGACAAGATTTCATTTCAGCACTAAATTTACAGAACAAGCATGATTTCAGCCATTCTCAAGATTTGCATAAATCCTACCAAAAATCTCACATTAGAGCACACAATGATGAAATTTCTTGTTAAGAGATTGAAACTCAATTAAAATCATATGAATCATGTAAAAATGGCAAAATAGATCACACTATATGTCCAACACATGTTGCAGCAATACATTTTACTATAATGCATGCAATTGATTCACATTGTCAAAGTAAAAACCTTGCAAAGCATGCATCAATTGAACATATATATCATTTATTTCATTTTTCATGAAGAATTTGAGACCAAATAAGTGCATTTATAGACACAATTTCATCAAAATAAATCTCGGACTAATACGGGACCGACTGACCTATGTCTAGATCTAAGCGATTTTGACCAAGCTAAACATGTCAGAAAATTTTGAAAAAAATATAGAAGATGCACAACACTTGTACAAGAAACTTTTATCAAGGAAAGTTGTTCCAGAACTCAACACAAAAATAAACAAAAAGAATAGCAAAAACAGATATTCATTAAAACAAATCTCGGACTAATACAGGATAGACTGACCTATGTCCAGATCTAAGCACTTTTGACCTAGCTAATAATGTTCAAAAATTTTGAAAAAAAATAAAATATGCACAACAATGTACAAGCAACTTTAATCAAGGAAAGTTGTTCCAAAAATTAACAAAAAAAAAAAATCAGCACAAAAATAGCAAAACAGAGATCGATACGGAACAAATTGACCTAAGCCTAGATTGAAGTAGATCTAACCTAGTTGAACACATCCAAAAATCATGAAAAAATTACAGAAAATAACAAAGTCATGTCAAAATTTTTTAACAAAGTCATGTAAAAAATTACATGATTTGGAACAAAACTCATGTCAAAAATTTTATCAAAAAATAATCATGAAAGTCAGCACAAAAATAACAAAGTCTAAAGGCGGAATTGGATCAAAACTGAAAAAAAAAAAAAAAAAAAAAAAAAACCTAAACTACTACAGAATTGTTAATCTTTAGAGGTGTTTTAGGAGGGCCATATGATGGTTGTTTTGGGCATGCAACCTATCGTTTTGAAGCTCAGATGTCTATTACCTAATCCTAAGAGGACTTGAGCTCAAAAGAGGTCATTTCGGACCTCATTTTGGTCCAAACAGAAAGTTACTCCTGGTATCAAAATATGCAAAGATAAGAACGATTTTTTTTAGGATCTACCTATCCCAATGATTTTAAAAAATTATGGAAAAAATGTATGTTGTAGAAAAACATGTTTTGAACAATTTTCATGAATGAGTTGATTTAAGATTCAAAGTACAAAAATCCAGAAAAAAAAAATAAAATAAAATCGACAAGCAGACAAGATTCAACAATACATAACAGTGAATTACAACATGTCAGTTTTCCAGAATCATCTCCTGACTTTTGAAGCATATTTCAGATAGCAAACGATATCAGATTGGGATGTGCTATAGCTCATTGGAAAGCTAATCAAGCCATCTTCAACTCTCATGAAGGCATCAAGCACAAAAAAGTATATATACTAACTCATTTTCAGGCATATGCACAAAGAGGTTTGTCATGGATCCGAAATTGCAGAGCAATGATCATCCAAGTTTGAACATCACAGAACCAAAAGATCTAAATATAATCAACTCTAGCTCATTCAAGGATTGCTTCTAATCAGACTTGCAATGCATGCTGGCCCCAAACCTTTGTTGTCGATAATGTATTTCAACACGAGAAGCTCTCGCCTCATCGGACACTATTAAAAAGAGTTTTATCTCGCTTACCTCGATTGAACCAGCGAAGAATCAACTTCCGAAGATGTTCACTTTTCAACAATGATGAAGCCGCTCTTTGATCTCACTTCAGGAATCACTGGACGTGAAGAATATTGAGTTCAACTTTGGTACCAGAGCTGTTCAATGCCGGTCTGCAGATTCTGTTAACTAGAACAAAACACCAGCAACTTTGATGGCCGAACAGCAACTTCTAATGGCTGAATCAGCAAGAGGAAAATCCTCCATTGTCCTTCGGCAAGAAGAAATCCATGCTTGAATGAAACAAAACCAGCAAAAGAAAGCCTCAGTGGAGAGAATTGCAAAGAGGATTTTATAAAAAAAAATCCTGCTAGAGAGAGAATGAGGCTGCGCATGCAAACGCTTCTGTTCCGGGGAAGAGTTTTTTTTCAGAAATGGTTCTTTTTTATTTCTGCTCCGGGGAACAATTTCTGAGTAAAAGAACCCGTTTGATAACGACACAAAATTTCTACTCTTGGAATAGAAAAAGAATAGAAATGCGTTTGATAACGCAACAATTTCTTTTTTGTATTTATTCATTTTTAATCTTGCCGACGGATTGCGACCGCCCGGCCGCCGCCGCCCGGCCCGCCGCCGCACGACCGCTGACCGCCGACCGTCACCGCCGGGCTCGCCGGAATCCCATCGGTCGCCGACGACCGCCGGCTGCCGGCCGCCCGGCCGCCGCCGCCGCCTTGGCGCTCCGCCGGTCGCCTCCGCTGTCGCCGCCGCCGCCGTCGCCGCCCGCCGGTCACCGGGCGGCGGGCGGCGACCGCGGCGGGCGGTGACCCGAGCGGTTGACGGTGGTCGCGACAAGAAAAGGAAATAAAAGAAAATTAAAAAAGAAAATCAGCTTATTTCTAGAAATTGTTCCAGGAACAAGAAGCAACTTTTTTGCTTCTTGTTTCTGTTCCCAAACCATTCCCGGGCTAAGTTTTTATTCCCGGGAACAAAAAAATAATGTGGCGTTAGCAAACAGGTTTCTGTTCTTTTTTTGTTCCGGGGAACAAAAGAACAGAAACCATGAGAAACAGAAACGTTTGCATGCGCTACCCGAGTGGGCGGAGAGGCCAAAACGTTCAAAATTCCCCAGCCTCTCGAGCGAACACTTGTTTCGCTTTTCCCTTTGCGCCGGACGTGGAGTAGTCGTGGGAGAGAATTTGAGAGAGAGAGGTTTAGTGAGAGAAAGTGGATCTGGAAAAATGGCACACACCTTTTCAATTTTGGAATGAAAATTTGTTATATAGTTTAAGGCAACATCAAATCTTTAACCCTTGGTTTGTTAAATTTGTTAAGAGCACCCCTAATTGAGCACATGCTCATTTCAATGGCCACAATGCATTCTTAATGAACAGCGATGATCAATTGTGAACAAATTGGGGTCTTCTCTCTTTTTCTTTTTTTTTTTAATTTTCATAACATGTGGGGTCGATTTGCGAATTTTGTAAAATCCGTAACAAACTTGGAATTTTGAAAATTAAAGGGTGTGGATGCATTGGCCATGAAGTGGGCCAGCAAATGGTGGTTTCCGACCAAAAGATGGCTGGAAAAAATTCGCCGGTCAACGCCAGATTGATCGGGTTGACTTTTTGTCCGAATTTTGTTTTATTTTTCTGGTTTTACCCAATTTAAACGAAATCAATTATTTCTATATGAATCGGGTCAAATGAGTTGCAATTGAACTATCTCAAGTTGAAAATTGTGCTCACAATATTCAAATTCATTGAATTCCTATTAAACTATCTCATATCTTCAATTGAATCTCAACCGGCCAAATTGACGCTTAGTTACTTCAATTGCAATCTAGTCTAAAATGAGCCAAGTCAAATTACATAGATTGAACCACCTTAGCAAAAAAATCTTTGAACACGCCAAATCGACCAAATTAGAAAGCATCCGAGCAAATCTCCCAAAATTGACCCCGAATTTGAACTCATCTCTTTTAATGATGTATCAACTAAAAATCAGGTGTCAACACCCATCTGCGGCACTTGCTGCTTCCCACTGAGCATCAACCACAAGCTCCATTTCCCTCAATCCGCTGCCAGCCATCCCTCACATTCTAGCCCAGTAAATCGACCACTTTCCCTCCCTTGCAACTCCATCGTCCAACACATAGAAGTCAACCCAAGCAGCACTATCAAAGCTGCTCCTTCGTTATTGTTACTCCTCACGTTCAGCCCAACCCAAGTCCCGTGTCCACTGCCTGCAGCACACGCATTTCCATCAACCAAACAGCTCCTTTGTCTCTAGTACACGCCACCAGCTCAGCTCGTGTCTTCAGCCCAATCCCAAGTCAAGACCAGCCCAAGCCGCACCCATTCAACCACCGTTTTCACCTCCACAGAAGCAAGTTTGAATCTTAGCTTTGGTTAAGCCATCTTGGACCATTTTCAGCCTAGTCTAAGCTCCATTTGCTGTTGCCGTAAGCCCAAGTTTCAGCCACCGTCGTGTTGCCATAAACTCACGTGAACTCACTAAGGCGGTGAGCTCACTAAACTTTACTTAGGAGGTTAATTATGCTTAATGGGTGATTAGTTTAAGTTAAGATTAGATTATTATAATTCTTAGCTTGTTTAGTTAAATTAGGTTAGTTAAATTAGTGAATTAGGTGGTTAGAGATTGTAATTAGTTAGTTTATTATGTAGCCTTATAGTTAGAATGATTAGGATAATTTAATTAGTTCAATAGATGGTTAGATTAGCATTATTAGGCCTATGTGTGTATTTATTGATTTAATTTGCATTATTTACTTATTTTTGTAATTTATTTAATTATTTAATATTTTTTGAAAATTATACCGGGATAGCTAGTGGCCGGAATTTCATATTGATTGTAATGGTATGCTTAGTTTATGCAATTGAATGTTAATTTGTGCAAATTGAGTAGTGATTGTGATTTTGTATTTATTTTTTGAAAGTATTTTTATTTCAAAATACTATATCAAATAGTGGAATTTTCAAAAGAATATGAAATTTTGGTATTTAAGTAGAAAATACTAGGTTTAGGTGGCATCGGTTTTGACATCGAAAAATGTTTTTAGGTACTATATCAAATAGTGGAATTTTAAAAAGAAATATATCAATTTTCTCGATGGAGCGTTTAAGCTAACCGTAAGGGCGTAATGGCGTCGCGGGTCAACGGAGGCTGTGGCGGCGGCGTGAGGGCGGGCAACGGCGGACACACGATTATTTTGCTCGGGGAGGAACCGAGGAAGAGAGAGAAGAGAGAAAAGAAGAGAGATAATCACAAAACCAAAAGTGTTTTTAATATTTTAATATTAAAAATTAATCGGTCCGGTGCAGGTGAAGAAAATAGTTCCCTCAAGAATCCAAGTTCCAGGCGTTATCTTAATTAAGGAATTTCAGTGCAAAGCACAATGTTTTTAGTATGAAGAAAATAAGATTGAATGTGCAAAGCACAATGCCCTTGGACATGATTGGTTTATAGTCAGGGCAAGATGACTATTGAAAGATTATGTGACATATGTTAAGTTGAGGAAACCCAATAGGTTGTGAGCCAGTAAAGAACTAAGTGTTACACGATAATAAAATTTCGAGTGAGCCACCTCTAGTACCTTGTACATTGCTTATTGTAGTTAAGGTCTAAGTGCTACATGGCGACTTGAGTCATATGGGAGCCACCTCTAAAAGCCTTGCAACTCTATTATGCATAGTCAAGATCTAAGTGCTACACGACAGCGACACTTCGTGTAAGTTACCTCTAGAAGCTTGTACTAGTGCTTTTCGTAGCCAAGAACTAAGCGCTACATGATAGCGTGACTTCATGGGAGCCACCTCTAGTACCTTGAGCAATTGCTTATGATAGTCGAGAATAAGTGTTATATGATAGTGTGACTTCATGGGAGCCACCTCTAGTACCTTGAGCTATTGCTAATTATAATAAGGGACTAAGTGCCACACAATATCAGAACTTCGTGAGAGGGGGTACCTCTAGAACCTTGAGTCTGAATTTGAATCTAGTATTGAGTATTGAGTTGGAAGGTAGAGTCGGAATATTAAGTGGGGATGTTGAGATTGAATTGAGAATTTGAATATTGAGAGTGAATATCGAGTGTGGATAAACCACTAATATGAGTTACTCGCGCCTGATTATGGGACGAAATTGTGTAACATGGAATGGAACGTGTTATAACGATTTGGCCTTATAATTGGAACTCTTGTGAATTACTTGAATGAGTGCATTGATTATATGCATAGGTTTTATGGACTATACTAATGTGTAGGGAGGTGTTGAGGTGAGGTAAGTATTCTTCGATGTGTGTATAGGCTGCCTCTAGGTGTATTATCTTCCTATCGGTGTTTAAGGCATGAACTCACTGAGATTTATATCTCACCCCGTCGTGGGTTACCATTTTCAAGTCCCTAGTGTGAAGAACCCGGAGCTTGAGGCGGAAGGGTTGGGAGCATGGGTGGCTTAATTGTTTTTTTTTTTTAGTAGCATGTGTGAAGAACCCGAGGGATGTAACTTTGAAGCTCACGGCCATGGCCACTCAAGCTTGAGACCTAGGCTCACTGTCACCATGGCCATTCAAGCTTTGCTCTCACAGCTATGCAAGAGCTCAAGCAGTTGGTTGCCATGACCACAAGATCTAAAGCCAATTGATCACGAGCTCATGGTCATCACCACTACTCAAGCTTTTGAGTTGTGGTCATGGCCAATAAGGGTCGTCATGGGAGAATACTTACAAATTGCATTGTTGCGAGATGTTATTATTGGAGCTAGTAAATTGCACCTAAAGGGGGATGAATAGGTTATTCCATCAAATCTATCCAATTTAGCCATTGGACAGTCTCCAGAGAATTATCTTCCAATTTACTCATTGGACAGATATATATCAAGAAAATTGAATAGCCATTGAGTGATAAAATCTGAATCTCCTTTGATTTTGGTCACCCATACAACCAAAGTCTTGGTTTCCAAAAGTAGATATCTCTCTTCAAAGAAAGAACTTGTCTTCTAGATTCATTGCCAATCATTTAAAGTGTTATGCATTACAACCTTGGTTTGCAAAACAATCCCTATGATTGAGAGTCAATCAAGTTTTTCTAAGTGTGAAATCTAAGCCAAATCACTAGCCGTTACATACATTATGAACTTGTGTCTGAAAGGGAATATAAGTTGTTCTCTAAGTATGAAGAATTTCAACTTCAGTATAAAGTTTGAATCTGTTTCGCTTGAAGTAGATTACACAATCTAATGATATTCAGCTTATAATCTTTGAGTCTGAATACGGTTTATGATATCCACATAAAATCTTGATTATATCCACTAACTAGCTTATTGAATTCAAAAGAACTTAGACTTGAGTTTGAACAGGATCGAGATTCTTATAGACTTCTCTTCCAAGAGTGTTTCCTTGAATCAAGAATACTTCAAAACAGTTATATCGATAGTTTTATCAACTTCAAAATTCATTAGGAAATTTTATCAACAATTATTTGTAGTCTTTTTATTTGATCTGATAACAAAAATCAAGGTTAGAAAATTTTCAACAATGTTGATGTCACGTGAGCAAAATCCATTGCCAATCGACCAAAGGATGAATGGTGACACTTCTTTAAAAAGAAAAATAAAAAATAGAGTGATACTTTTAAATAAAATAGAGAAATCCAAGGACGATTTAAACTTTTGGACAAAAGTGAGGCATCACCGATTTATCCTATATTTTCAGCATGGCCTTTGATTTTTCAGAATCAACATTGATTTCTGTAGGACCGTCTCCTCCGGATGCTATTCTTTCCCGAAAGCCTAGGGACATCCATCTCTAACTTTCTATCTTGTGTGCTCATGCCCCTTTCGCGGAAAGTTGAGTTGGATTAGAAGGGCCAAATTGTCCTCAGCGTCACGACTAAAACAATGACCGTTTGCACGTCAAAATGGTCTTTGCAGAAGCGAATTCATCCCCTCCCCAAGTGAGCCTCTCATCTCCAGCTGAGAATCTTCTTCCTGCCCAACTTCCAATGCCCAATAGTCAATCTCAAGTCAACACGAACTGAAACTACTTGATCACAATTCACAGGCCAATCGCTATCTCTCCCTCGAAATAGCTAAGAGAAGGAAATCAAAAGCCATTTCTTGAAGCAGAGTTTCATGCTTCTCCACTGGTTCCATGGCAAAGCTTCACATCCATGGACTCCATGCCCCTAGCTTCATTCTCTTCCTCTTCTCTCTTCAGTACCCTCTATATCTTCTGACTATTTCCTCAGCCTACACTTCCCAGACCAAGCACTTCATCATTTGTGGATCAAGCAACAGAGTGAACTACACCAACAGGGGCTTTGTTGGTGACACGGGTTCTGACTCCATCTCCTTCACAAAACATATTACCTCCACACAATCCAGCAACCAATTCTCGACCATCTCAGAAATCTGTGGTATAAACAATATGGAATATCATATAATCTTCATATACACATTAGCTTCTCAGAATAGTGAATATTATATAGTACGTCTATATTGACATATTTTGTAATATTTGGGTTTGTTGAGTTGGTCAGATGAATTGGCTAATAAAATAAAAGAAGAAAAAAAAAAGGAAAGGAAGACCGCTTTATTTAAAGCAAAGGAACGTTGACTGATTGAGAGACAAAATGGGAAGAAGAAAAAGATAGTGAACGCAAAATAGGGGAAAAGAAGAGAAAGAAAAGAAGGTTGTGCATACATGTCACGGGAATTTGTCAAGCTAGATTTACTTCAGCTTGCAAAGCATGGTAAGAATTAGTCAATAGAATAGACCGTTGATTTGTGATTTAACAGAGAGCATTGGACTTGACCATTGTTTAAATTGTAATGGTGAATTAAATCAATATTTATAATTTGTATAAAGTTTTATCTAAATGAAACGACTCATATTTGATTTGATACATATATTATATCTTGGGTTTGAATTATGAATTTTTGGTATCATTTTATTTATGCGTAGTGGATGCTCGTTTTGTTTAGAAACGACGTATTACTCATTGGGTTGTGTCTAAGACATTGAGAAGCAAGATCCGGCACTTATGTAGCGGCGACTTCCATCGCCAATCACATGCCTCCTCTTAAAATAACCTTCTACTAGATATTCTCCGTTGTGGGTGTCGTTGATGCTCCTCCACCATGGGGTCTTGGCTTCTAAGGGGTTTTTGGCGAGCTAGGCAGCGAGTGGATAGTTCAATAGGCAGAGTCAAGCATCCGCGGCGACATTAGCCTTGAGAATGGAATTGTTGTCGCGGGACTTTTTGCGTCATCCTCGGCACCTCTGCGCCATGTATCGCAGCTTGAGTTTAAAGGCCCCTCATTGTTCGTGCCACCGCACACTAAGGGTGGGGCACTGTTCGGGAACTTGTGTGGATGAAAAGATCAGGCAAGTAGTTCTCTTCTTTCATTTGGACCTCAACTTAGAGCTCACATAGAACAATGACAGTTGAATTTCACACAATAGTTTGTTTTTATATTAGATAAATTGAATGGAATAAAACTATATTAGGCGGCTCATAGCTGAAATAGCAATTTTCCTTTGTAAATGCATATAAACAACAGAAACTTGGGAAAATTCTAGCCAGAGCTCAAAGTGGATGTAGGGCATTGTCTCAAATTTGGTACCGATATGAAAAGATTTAGAATTAAATTAGTCTAATTAAAATATTTAGGATTAAATTGATATCAATGTAATAGATTTAGGACTTTTTGTATACTTTTCCGTTAAAATATTTCATGATAATGCTTCTGTTAAGTTTTCTTTTTCTACTTATCAAGTTTTGCTAACATAAGACAATAAATCATTGATACTGATGTTGAAGTACGTGGGTGATGTTATGATTTGCTTAAAACTATTATGCAGCATTAAAGTCAATGTGAAAACTTAAAACAACAGTAGAGGGAGAGAGAGATCATGAAGAAGACGATTTGTTGATGATAAGAGCGAAATTGATCGATGACAATTGTTTTCAACATGGCTGCATGATTACTCAAACTTAAAGCTCATAACCATGGCCACCCAAGCTTGAGATATGGGCTTAAGTTCACCATGGTTGATCGAGCTTTGGTCTCACCGATGGGAGATCACTCGAGCGGCCATGCCCGCGAGATCTAAATCTCGTAGATCTTAAGCTCGTGGCCATCACCAATGGGCTTGAGCTTTTGAGTTGCGGCCTTGGTCTGAAAGGGGGTTGTGAACAATATTTAGGAACTGCTAGTAAGGGCAAAGAGAAAGTTCATATTTGGAAAAGAGAGGGAAAAAAAAAAATTCCAGGTAAAAAATATTTAATGACCTTAATGCCGCAACAGTGAAATTCGTCATAGGACCGATCAAGGGACAACTGGTGAGACTTTCCACGTTATATATTAAATATATTTTTATATATAAATTTTAAATAATAAAAAAATTAGAGAAAAATATTAAATAATATCATTTTATTTTAATACAATAATCAAACTTAAAGAAGTAAAGAAAAAGAAGACGGCCATTAACATTTTCGTATATTTTCGGTAGACGAGCTATGATTTTTCATAATCAACCTCGACTTCTGTGGGACCGTCTCCTCCGTCTGCTATTCTCTCCCAAGAGCGAAAGGACATTCATCTCTCGGCCGGTCTCCCAAATTTCAATATCTTCCACTCTCTGTCTCGTCTGCTCGTGGCACGTGCCGCTCGCTGAAAGTGTGGGATGAGAAGGGCCAAATTGTCCTCTCCATCATGACTAGAACACTGCCCGTTTGAGAGTCGAACACCCTTTTGCAGAAGCAAATTCATCCACTCCCCACACGAGCCACTCATCTCCAGCTGAGAATTATCTTCTGGCCCAACTTCCAGTGCCTGATAGGCAATCTCAAGTCAACGCAAACTGAAACTACTTGATCAAAATTCACGGACCAATCTCTCTCTCCCTCCCTCTCTCTCTCTCTCTCTCTCCCGAAGCAGAGTTTCATGCTCTTCCTCTGGTTCGATGGCAAAGCTTCACATCATCCATGGAGTCCACACCCCTGGCTTCATTCTCTTCTTCGTCTCTCTTCAGTTCCCACTTCTTCTCACTCTTTCCTCGACCTGCACAACTCAGACCAGTTACTTCATCAATTGTGGATCAAGCAAAAGCCTGAACTATTCCGACAGGGTCTTTGTCGGGGACACGAGTTCTGACTCCATCTCCTTCACAAAACAGAGTACCCCCACACAATCCAGCAACCAATTCTCGACCGTCTCAGAAATCTACGATACAGCAAGAATCTTCGGAAGCCCTTCGTCGCAATACGTGCTTGATGTAAATGATAAAGGTACTCACATCGTGCGACTCCACTTTCTCCCTTTCGCTTCCACAAGAAATCTCTCTGAGGCTGTGTTCAATGTCTCAGTAAGGGGGCTCACCCTTCTCAGCGATTTCCAAATTCCCGGTAGTACCAACTCTCCTGTAGTGGAGGAGTTCTTGCTTAGCATAAATAGTAATAAGTTTATACTTTATTTTAGTCCTCAAGAGTCATCCTTCGCATTTATAAATGCCCTTGAAGTGTTCCTTGTGCCCGATGGAGTCATTCCTGGTTCTGCTCCGAGTGTGGGCATTTCAGGGAAAAATAGCAGCAACTACAGTGGAATTCCCTCCCAAGTCTCACGAACAGTTTACCGAATAAATGTCGGTGGCGATGAAGTAACTCCGGTTGTTGATCCTTTGTGGAGAAGTTGGGATCCTGATGATAATTACATTTATCCCCCAAATGCTGCAAAAGATACAGATGGCTATGGGAGAAATCTTCATTACCAGGATGGTTCTCTAGACAGATGCTTAGCATCGGAACGCGTTTACCTGACTGCTAAGGAGATGAATGCATCTGCTTGGCCATTACACCCCAACACCACCTGGGGTTTTAACGTGAGTGCCAACGTCCCACACTTGGTCCGGGCTCATTTCTACGACTTCATTAGCCCGTCTCTCAACACAGTGTACTTTAAGCTCTACATTTATGAGAATTTCGCTGAGTTCATCAACCCGTATAATAAAGAAGGGTTTCCTGAGGATGCAGCTCCTTTTCATTATGATTACGTAGTTCAACCGGGCAGCTCAGGGTTAGTGAACATGAGCATAGGCCTCCTTAGTGCATCAGAGACAACGTCTCAGCAGGCCTATCTCAATGGCCTGGAGATAATGGAGATAATTGGGTCGTGGGACTCACATTTTGTGCCATCTGGGGGCGATAACCAGAATAAGCACATTAGCCTCATAATTGGTCTAGTTTCCGGAAGCATCGTGTTTCTCTGCATATTTGTATCTGCAGCGATCTTCATATGCAAGCATAGAAAGCCAAAGAGAACTGAAATTTCGGTTTGGTCACCATTACCTGCATTCGGAGGAGGCAGTTCTCACGGTAGACTGACTGAGCAAAGTAACCATGACTCCATCGTCCCTAATTTTCACCTGGGACTGAAAATACCCCTCGCTGAAATCCATTTTGCTACCAACAAGTTCGATAGCAAACTTTTGATCGGCAAGGGTGGATTTGGCAATGTCTACAGAGGAACTCTCAGGGACGCACTAAAGTTGCCATAAAACGGAGCGAGCTGGGGTCAGGACAAGGCTTCTCCGAGTTCCAAACAGAGATCACCATTTTGTCCAAAATCCGCCATCGCCACCTCGTCTCCTTAATTGGGTATTGTGCTGAACAGTCCGAGATGATACTTGTTTACGAGTTTATGGAGAAGGGGAGCTTAAGAGATCACCTGTACAATTCCGATTTCCCATACTTACCATGGAAGCAAAGGCTCGAGATCTGTGTTGGAGCAGCCCGGGGCTTGCACTACCTCCACAGAGGTGCGGCTGGAGGAATTATTCATCGGGACATCAAGTCCACCAACATTTTGCTTGATGAGAATTATGTTGCGAAGGTCGCTGACTTTGGTCTGTCCAAGTCGGGGCCTCTTGATCAAAGTCAAACCCATGTGAGTACGGGGGTCAAGGGCACCTTCGGGTACCTCGATCCAGAGTACTTTAAGACCCAACAGCTGACGGAAAAATCAGATGTGTACTCATTCGGAGTGGTTCTTCTCGAGGTGCTATGTGCGAGGCCTGCTATTGTCCCTTCGCTTCCAAGAGAAGAGGCGAACTTGGCCGACTGGGGCATTAGGTGCATCCAGAAAGGAACCATCGAGCAAATAGTGGACCCTGTTCTTGCTGGTGAGATCAATCCCAACTCGCTGAAGAAATATGGGGAGGTTGCTGAGAAATGCTTGCAAGAAGAGGACGAAGAGAGGCCTAGCATGGGGGATGTGCTCTGGGACTTGGAATACGCCTTGCAGCTTCAGCAAACTGCGGTGAAAAGAGGGATGTACGATGACAGCATGACTGACGGTTCGTCGATATTGACTCTTTCAAATGTGAGGAAGCTCCCATCATTTAGCACAGACTTGGAGGAAGAGGGCGTGAGCAAAGAATGGGCGGATAGCTCAGAGATGTCCACGACTGGAGTTTTCTCCCAGATGAAGATTGATGAAGCCAGATGAGTTTCATTGTGCAGTATATTTATTCAACGTGTTTCTGAGTAGTTTTCAGATATGAATTCTATTTATCTGAGAAAGGAGTGTGCATGTACCAATCGTCTTAAATTCCATCTTGTTGAATCATCTGATTTAATGATAGTTGGGGCTGTTGTAACGTGTAAGCGTATAATTGTTTATTGTACAAGAGAGGGCAACATTGGACCGTGATAGATGGGAAATGTGAGAGAGATTGCACGCCCCTTAGTTGAAGACCTTGAATAAGCATTTGTTTCACAGATTGCACCCTGGATGTCTTGCTTTGTAATGCTAGATGGCTTTTATAGTAATGCGCTATTACTAGAGATTGCACACCCTGTTTTATTATTCTCTTTAAAAGATTTAAGTTAGACTCGAGGTTTCAACTCACGGAGAGCACGAACTTACTGTAAATTTGCTGTTATTCATGAAAATGCTTTGCTGCTGAATGGCTTTCGACTCAAATTGCCAGTGTAATTTGTGCTGTCTCTGCTTTCAAGGTGGAAAAAGTCGTACTTCATCTTTCTTTCTCAGCTGGGCTTAGGTCGGTGGCATTGGCATTGTTGTTTCATTCGTCCATGTCGAAAATTTTCTTTTATCTTGTTGTGCTTCAGCTTTTTGGTTTTATAGAGAAATAATGAGCTTTGTTGTCTTGGCTGCGTTAAACTCCACTCCAGGGTGAGAAGAAAATTTTCCTCTTCCGATCACTAGATTTGTCGATTTTACAGATACGTAAATTGATCATTTGATATTGATGTGAAATAAATAATTTATCTCTCATTATATATTTAATTACTAGCAAATGTCTTTAAATAAGGTATTTATAGGCTTGCTTCATAGAGTATTTCTTTACGTTGGAATAACGTAGGATTGATGGTAGGATCTTAAGTTATCTCTGCCAAAATAGAATGTCTTAGGATGAGTTTGGTTCAACTTTACAAATGAGCCTTGGTGAAATGTAAATGCTTTTGACCTAAAGCGCAATGGAGAAATGCAAATTACGTTTGGTAAAATATCCTTTGTAATGCTAACTTTGTCCTAAATAGTGTTTTGCAAATATTTTTTTGCAAAGGGCTTTTGGGTCTAATTTTTCTTTTCTTATTAAAAATCAAACCCTCCAGCGATGGGCCAAGGCTACCGGTGAGCCAGATCTGACGCAGTGGCCATCGCCCAAGGTCATGCGACCTGGTGAGGGTTGCGTGACCCTAGGTGTCGCAACCCAAGCAGCAGGCCAATTGTTGTTGAGCAACCTAGGCGGCAGTCATGACGAGGCCTGAGGTTGCGAGACCCAAGTAACGACCGCCTAGTTTGTGATGCGCTGAGGTTGCGCCATTGAGGGACTCCCTTGATAGCAAGGTTAAAAAGCCTAAACACCCGAACTCAGTCTTAGACTTAGAAAGTCCTAAATGAATAGGAACTTCTCTTGTTCACGCTTCTGATCCTAAAGAAGGGGTGACTGCGTTGTTTTCGTCTTATGTCGATACCCGCTATTGAGAGCCCTTTCAGGTTGTTGTTCTTTCGCTACGGTATGGTATATAGTAATGATTCGACATATCCCTTATTCTCGAGTTCACATCAAGCGGCTGGCCAGCGCCCATTCAAAATCCAAGTCATAAAAGAAAAAAAAAAAAAAAGGCGTGTTACACATACCCAAGTACTCTTATTCGATAGAAAGTATATCTCGGATATAGGGAGAGTTTGGGCCATGCATTCAAAGATCTTGGACAAATACATTTAAAAATGTAGTTCCCTTTGGTCCCTCACCACAACCTCGCCGCCTTGCTGGTCAAGTTCATCCCGCTTGGCAGTTACAAAATCCAAGAAGGCTTCTTCCGGATTGTAAGCAGAATTCGTTGCCAAGGCACGATGCTGATAAAGGATTTCCTTAAAGATAGAATAAGCCTGATGCTTTTGTTCGCGGATGTGTTGATCGTGATTCTCAAAAGTGATTAATCGATCATATTCCTTTTGAGAGGAACAATTATTTAGTTCATCTTTTATTTCTGTCCAATAGAAGCCCTTAGGCTTCTCAAGCAGAAAAATGCTTTCTTGATTTTCCAAAAAAGCAATTCGGTTACTCTTTCCTTTGCTCTAAACTAAAGGGCTGTCTATGGCTACTACAAAGTTTGAGAACACACCTGTCTCAATACAATCATCAACATCCACTTAATGAGAAATGATGAGTTACAAGTTATGGGGTATTGTGATACCCGAATTAGAACACAAGTGCTTGTCCTTGACAAGTTCACTAAACATAACATGTATAGATAGATTAACAACATGGAAGCTTTTAGCGAGGTTAATGACTAATCATTTGTACTTTGGTCTTGACCTAAGGCACGATGCTGACTTGTATGTTGAATCGCTATGATTCATAAATGCACATATTGACGGTTCGTCAAATCGTCTATGTACTTGATAGTCATAGTTTATTTACATACGAAGGCACATGTATGCATAATATGGAATTTGTCTTCTTGTTAAATATACGAGATATAAATTGATGTCCTATGCGTCTAATCTTGACATTGTATTGAAATTCTCGACTAATGTTGTAACCGAAAATGAATGGTCTTGTCTTGTAGAAAAACCTGTCAGTTAAATCCGGGCATATAATTGAATTGGTGACTTGACAAACAATTCCATGACCTTTGGTCGATTACGATATAGTGAGATAGAATGATTGAATTATATAGTAGCCAAAGCTGATAAGTTCATTATGTTCTTGAAATATTCACACTATCTGGATAGACATGACATATTGCTAAATGCCACTCATGGTTTGTAGGAATTGGAGATTGATTGGCACGATTAGTTCTCTTGGTTGTGTTAATGTGTTAGTACAAGTCATATTACTGACTCGGTGATGAATCTAGGGATGTCACATACCATAACCAAATTTAAATGACATTTGAATTATAACGACAATATTGCAAATGTGTTTGCAATTGAAGCAATAAGATTGAGTTAGGCTAAAAATCTAAGTTCTAAAATAGTTTTAGACTTTATGGCCAAACTAAAGATTTGAAACAGGTTTAGATTCAACAAGTGAATTAAAAATCTAAAGCGAGTTCAAATTCAACGATCAAATTAAAGATCTAAAATGGTTTTAGACTTTACAGTCATATTAATGATCCGAAATGAGTTTAAAATCAATGGATGTACTTATGATCCGAAGTGAGTTCAAAATCAAAAGCCAAATTAAAGATCTGAAATGGTTTCAAGCTTAATGGCTAAATTAAAGATCTAAAATGATTTCAGACTTAATGGCCACATTAGTATTCCAAAGAATCAATTGGCAATTTAGGCTGCGTATGACAACACTTCTTGGTTGGGGAAGAGTTTTTTTTCATAAATAGTTTTTTTCTATTTTTATTTCAGGGAACAATTTCTGAGTAAAAGAACCCGTTTGTCTTAGAATAGAAAAAGAATAGAAATACGTTTGGTAACGCAATAGTTTCTTTTTTTGTATTTATTCGTTTTTTTTTTTTTTTTGCTCACGGATCACCGACCGCCAACCGCTGCCCGCCGCCGCCATTGCACAACCGCCAGCCACTGACCTCTACCGCACAACCCATCGGCTGCCACGGGTCGTCATGGGAGAATACTTACAAATTACATTGTTATGAGATGTTATTATTGGAGCTAGCAAGTAGCACCTAAAAGGGAGTGAATAGGTGATTTTATCAAATCTATCCAATTTATCTATTGGACAGCCTATAGAAGATTATATTTCAATCTGTCCGTTAGACAGACGTATATCAAGAAAATTGAGTAGCCATTTAGTGGCAAAATATGACAAAATATGAATCTTCATTGATTCTAATCACACATACAATCAAAGTCTTGGTTTTCAAAAATAGATGTCTCCGTTTAGAAAAAAAAAAAATGTATTCAAGTTTGATTGCCAATTAATTAAAGTGTCTTGCTTTACAACATTGGTTTGCAAAACAATCTTTATGATTAAGAGTCAATCAATTTTTTTTTTTTTTTTTGAAGTGTGAAATCTGAGCTAGATCACTAGCCATAATATATATTCCGAACTTGTGTATGAAATGGAACACTAGTTCTCTAAGTCTGAAGAATCTCAACTTTAGTATAAAGTCCGAATCTGTTTCGCTTGAAGTAAATTACACAATCTAATGATATTCAGCTTATAATCCTTGTGTTTGGATACGTTTTATGATATCCACACAAAATCTTGATAATATCCACTAACTAGCTTATTAAATTCATAATAACTTAGACTTAAGTCTGAATAGGATCGAGATTATTATAAGACTTCTCTTTCGAGATATGGATAGTTTTGTCAACTTGAAAATTCATTAGGAAGTTTTCTCAATAGTTATTTGTAGTCTTCTATTGGATTTGAATAACAAAAATCAACGTTAGAACATTTTCAACATTGTTGGTGTCAAGTGAACAAAATCCATTGCCAAGTTGATCAAGGACGAATAGTAATACTTTTTGAAAAAAATTAAATAATGAAGGGATGCTTTTAAATAAAATAGAAAAAGCCAAGGACGATTTGAATTTTGGACAAAAGTGAGGCGTCACCGATTTATCTAATATTTTCAGCACGACCTTTGATTTTTCAAAATCAACATTGACTTCCGTGCGACCGTCTCCTCCGGCTGCTACTCACGGAACGTTGAGCGAAGGGACATCCATCTTTAACATTATACCTCGTGTGCTCGTGCCCCATCCGCGGAAAGTTGAGTTGGATGAGAAGGGCCAAATCGTCCTCATCATTATGACTAAAACAGTGCTCCGTTTGGGAGTCAAAATGGTCTTTGCGGAAGGAAATTCTTCCCTCCCCAAATGGGCCCCTCATCTCCAGCTGAGAATCTTCTTCCTGCGCACCTTCCTATGCCTGATAGTCAATCTCAAGTCAACACGACTGAAACTACTTGATCACAATTCGCGGGCCAATCACTAGCTGTCTCTCTTCCGAAGCAGAGTTTCATGCTCTTCCTCTAGTTCGATGGCAAAGCTTCACATCCATGGAGTCCACGCCCCTGGCTTCATTCTCTTCTTCGTCTCTCTTCAGTACCCACTTCTTCTTCTCGCTCTATCCTCAGCCTACACCGCCCAGACCAAGCACTTCATCAATTGTGGATCAAGCGAGAACATAAGCTATTCCAACAGGGGCTTTGTTGGGGACACGAGTTCTGACTCCATCTCCTTCACGAAACAGGGAACCTCCACCCAATCCACCAACCAATCCTCGAGCGTCTCAGCTATCTACGACACGGCAAGAATCTTCAGAAACCCTTCGTCGCAATACGTTCTTGATGTAATCGACAAAGGTACTCACATCGTGCGACTCCACTTTTTCCCTTTCGCTTCCACAAGAAATCTCTCTGAGGCTGTGTTCAATGTCTCAGTGAAGGGGCTCACCCTTCTCAGCAATTTCCAAATACCCAGTAGAACCAACTCTCCTGTAGTGGAGGAGTTCTTGCTTAGCATAAATAGTAATAAGTTTATACTTTATTTTAGTCCTCAAGGGTCATCCTTCGCATTTATAAATGCCCTTGAAGTGTTCCTTGTGCCCGATGGAGTCGTTCCCGATTCTGCGCCAAGGGTGGGCATTTCAGGGAAAAATAGCAGCAACTACAGTGGAATTACTTCCCAAGTCTTACGAACGGTTTACCGAATAAATGTTGGGGGCAATGAAGTAACTCCGGTTGATGATAGCTTTTTGAGAAGTTGGGATCCTGATGATAATTACATTTATCTCCCAAACGCTGCAAAAAATACGACTAAGCTATGGGGTTAATCTTAATTACCAGTATGGTCTAGACAGATACTTAGCATCGGAACACGTTTACCGCTCTGCTAAGGTGATGGACAAATCTGCTTGGGGATTATACCCCAACACCACCTGGAGTTTCAAGGTGAGTGCAAACGCCTGGCACTTGGTCCGGGCTCATTTCTGCGAAATCACTGGCGTGTCTCAGAATACAGTGCACTTTAATCTCTACATTTACGAGAATTTCACTGAGCCAATTGACCCATATGGTATAAATGGCATTCGAAGGCCTCCAGCTCCTTTTCATTATGATTATGTGGTTCAGCCCGGCAGCTCAGGGCTAGTGAACATCAGCATAGGCCTCCTTAATGACAACGCCACAACAGATCAGCGGGCCTATCTCAATGGCCTGGAGATAATGGAGATAATTGGGTCGTGGAACTCACATTTTGTGCCATCAGGGGGCGATAACCAGAATAAGCACATCGGCCTCATAATTGGTCTAGTTTCCGGAAGCATCATGTTTCTCTGCATATTTGTATCTGCAGCGATCTTCATACGCAAGCATAGAAAGCCAAAGAGAACTGAAACTTCGGTTTGGTCACCATTGCCTGCACTCGGAAGAGGCAATTCTTACTGTAAACTGACCGAGCAAAGTACCCATGGCTCCATCGTCCCTAATTTTCACCTGGGACTGAAAATACCCCTCCCCGAAATCCATTTCGCTACCAACAACTTCGATCCCAAACTTTTGATCGGCAAGGGTGGATTTGGCAATGTTTACAGAGGAACTCTCAGGGATGGCACTAAAGTTGCCGTGAAACGGAGCGAGCTGGGGTCGGGACAAGGCTTCCTCGAGTTCCAAACAGAGATCACCATTTTGTCCAAAATCCGCCATTGCCACCTCGTCTCCTTTATTGGGTATTGTGCTGAACAGTCTGAGATGATACTTGTTTTTGAGTTTATGGAGAAGGGGAGCTTAAGAGATCACCTGTACAATTCCGATTTCCCATACTTACCATGGAAGCAAAGGCTCGAGATCTGTATTGGAGCAGCCCAGGGATTGGACTACCTCCACAGAGGCGCGGCTGGAGGAATTATTCATCGGGACATCAAGTCCACCAACATTTTGCTTGATGAGAATTATGTTGCGAAGGTCGCTGACTTTGGTCTGTCCAAGTCGGGTCCTCTCGATCAAAGCCAAACCCATGTGACTACGGGGGTTAAGGGCACCTTTGGGTACCTCGATCCAGAGTACTTTAAGACCCTACAGCTGACAAAAAAATCCGATGTCTACTCATTTGGAGTGGTGCTTCTTGAGGTGCTATGCGCAAGGCCTGCTATTGACCCTTCGCTCCCTAGAGAACAGGCGAACTTGGCCGACTGGGGCATTATGTGCATCCAGAAAGGAACCATCGAGCAAATAGTGGACCCTGTTCTTGCTGGTGAGATCAATCCCAACTCGCTGAGGAAATATGGGGAGGTTGCTGAGAAATGCTTGCAAGAAGAGGACGAAGAGAGGCCTAGCATGGGGGATGTGCTCTGGGACTTGGAATACGCCTTGCAGCTTCAGCAAACTACGGTGAAAAGAGAGATGTATGACGACAGCACGACCGAAGGTTCGTCGATATTGACTCTTTCAACCATGAGGAAGCTCCCATCATTTAGCGAAGATGCGGTTGAGGAAGATGGTGTGGCCGCCGAAGGGGAGGATAGCTCAATGATGTCCACTACTGGAGTTTTCTCCCAGATGAAGATAGATGAAGCCAGATGAGTTTCATATTGCAGTAAACATCTATTGAAGTGTTCCTGAATTGTATTCAGATATGCATCCTATTTATCTGAGAAAGAAGCGTACATGTACCCATCGTCTTATATTGCATCTTGTCGCAACATATGGTGCATGATAGTTGCTGTTGTTGCAATGTGTAAGCATATGATTGTTTATTGCGCACGAGAGGACAACGTTGGACCATGATTAATGGGAATGTGAGAGAGATTGCACGCCCCTTAGTTGAAGACCTTAAATAAGCACTTGTTTCACAAATTGCATCATGAATGTCCTGCTCTGTAGATGTTTCCGATGATTATGCTAGATGGCTTTTATAGTCGTGTGCTATTACTAGAGATTGCACGCCCCCTATGAATACTCTCTTTAAAAGATTTCATTTAGACTTGAGGTTTCAGCTCGCGTAGAGCGTGAGCTTACTGTAAATTTGCTGTTCTTCATCATTCATGAGAAATGCTTTGCTGCTGCCGAATGGCTTTCGACTCAAATTGCAACCAGTATGCAGTATAATTTGTGCTGTCTCTGCTTTCAAGGTTGAAAAAAAGTGTCCTTACTTCATCCTTCTTTCTCAGCTGGGCTTAGGCTGGTGGCATTGGCATTGTCGTTTTATTTGTCCATGTCGAAAATTTTCTTTTTATCTTGTTCAGCTTAAGCTTTTTTCGTTTTCTCAAGAAATAATGAGCTTTCTTATCTTGGCTGCTTTAAACTCCACTCCAGGGTGAGGAGAAAATTTTCTCTTCCGATCACTAAATTTGTGGATTTTACAGATGTGTAAATTGGTCATTTGATATTGATGTGAAATGAGATAAATTCTCTCTTATTATGATATTTAATTACCAACAAATATCTTTTGTTGAGGGATTTATTGTAGGCTTGCTTCATAGAGTATTGCTCTATGCAGGAACAACGTAGGATTGGTGGTAGGATGTTGTTATCTTTGCCAAAATGGAATTGTAAGGGATGGCTCGGCTTATTGCCCAAGTCATTTTAGCAGGTTTTGTGTAAGCCTTTTTCTTCATGACATATGATAGCCCGTCGTTGGCACTAGAAATTCCTTGCTACGTGCAATTAGTCTACTAGAATCAATCACTCCTCCTCTGATGCCTTCTTTATCTCATCCTGCTTTTGGTCAATTTAGGGTATACAACATTCTTGCCAATGCATTCCGAAGATGCACGACTTAGACATGACAATTAGTAACTGTTTAGCCACACAAACTTTTTCCTATATGTTTTGCAAGTTGGGTATTTTACACTGTTATTCTCAAAATTAAAAATCACATTTAATATTACAATTTGCGAGGTAATGATATCACAAATACATGATTTTTGCCTGTTTGCAACTAAGTACATAAATCTTCTTCTTCTTCTTCTTTTTCTAGATTAAATGTATCAATTTTTCCTACCTAGCCCAATTGATTAGGGCTTAGTCGACTTTGAGATCTTGGCTTCGATTCCCCAACTGGTTGATTGCGACTAAAGTGAGAGGGCATGGGTGGTAGGGTTCCATGTTAATCCCCCTTGAGGTATAGTTGCTAAGTTCTTTGTTAGAAGAGTTCAACGGAGCCATGAAAGACCCATAAGATGTGCGCAGAGGATAAATCCCGGATATATAAATAAAAAAAAATAAAAATCAAATTATGTTAGTGTGAGACTTTGGTAAATTAGGCTAAGGTGGTTTACTTAGCAAAATTAGTGCTATTGCTGACTAGGATTGACGATTTAACTTTTTTTTTTGTTCGAATTGACAAGTCAGCTTTAAAACGAACTAAAATCTTATCATTACCCATTCTTTTTATTTTTCTTTTTTCTTTTCTTCTCCTATTGGTCTTCCTTTTCCTTCTTAGTTTTGGGGCCACAAAGAAATGACATTGTCACCTCAGGTCAAGCTTGGACTTATCGCTCCAGCCCAGAGCATTCGATGCTGCATCCGCCACCCACCGTGCCGCCATCACGGCTTCCACTCGCTGCTTTCTCTCCCTTTCTAACCTTTCAAATGACATACGACTGTCTAAATTTTGATAGGTACGTCCTCAAAAATTTCTACGCTAATATTCCTTCATCCTAAAGGAATATATCCAATGCCAGTCCATGCTAGAAAATCAAACCTAAAAATTGAAGCTAATAGATGAAGTATGGAGCAAAAACTTAAGCTAATAAGTCAATTGAAACTATAGGTATATATAGAGTATGGAGAATCTGGCTTCAATACCATGGTTGGAGCAGGCAAAATGCATGCATATACAAAGCATACAAATTATGTATACAAATAAAGTGGGATATTTCAATAGTTAATCCATGAATTTAACGGTACTCTTAGTATGAATCCAAATGAAAATAAAAAAAAAATAAAAGATTTAGTTAATAGGTGAGGCTTAAAATAGGTCAAAAGAAATTATAAAGTATATAAATAATATAAACAATCTAACTCTAATATCATATTAATGTAGAGATCATATACATATAAAAAGCCTGTGTACCTCACAAATAAATGATGTGAGATATTTTAACGGTTCATCCATGAATTTAATGGAGTCCTTGCTACACGCGTAATTAAAAAATTTGAGGTACTTGATTGGAAAAAGAAAAGGTTTAGGTACTTGGCTGCAAAATTGGTAAAAGTAATAGGTGTGTCGTGAGCCCTTTACGAATCCTTGTGCCTTTCAATGCATCGCGTTGGATCGCAACCCGAAAAGATCGTACTTTAAAAGTATTCCTGACTGAAATTTAAGCTAGGCTCGAACATGTACAAGCACGAACCAGCTACATTCGACCGATATAATCAAAGAATCTCTCGGTTCTATACACATTAACACGCATAAAGTATTCACGAAGACCATGTACAAATTCCACCGGAAACACTACTTGAAAATCATCAGCGACAGAACTTAATATGAGAAAACACGAGGGCATGAAGCCGAGCCGTCAATGGCCAGGGCCTTTCCTGCTCGGTCCGGTGGTCATCGTGAACACCCGACCCCCCGGGGAAGCCCGGCTGCTCGCCCGCCGACCACCAGTACTGGAAGCACCGACCCTCGCAGACTCGACTCCTCGCCCGTCGAAACCGGCGACTTCCTGCTTGCTCGTGCCCGGCGAAAGCACTCTGCCACGGGCGGCGCTGAACTCCCCGAGTAGCAGCGTCATGAAGAGCACCGCCATGATCGAACAGCCGGCCGTTCTGGATCTTCTCCTGGCCCTAACAGCGGAACCCATCTCCGCCGAGGACTCGAGCACAACGGCGGCTCTTCAAGGGTGCTGGAATGCTTTGCTTTTGGCATCTGTGGTCTCCAAGGGAAGAAGTAAACAGGCCATCTGCATATATAATGGCTAGATGTGAAAAAGGGCTGGTGGGCAATGGGTCTGCGTGGATGGTGGAGGAGAGAGGACGGTGGAGGTGGGAGAACTTTTCGGAAGTTGGGGCCCTACTTAGTTTGACCGAGGGCAGGGAGCATTTTGAGAATACTTTTGTAGGGGTTTGGTTGGCGCCGAGATTGGGGGAAAGGAAGGTGCTTTGATTTCGTACGCGGCATTATGGGGGATTCCCAATTTTTTGGACCATCACATTAAATTAATTGGCGATTCTCCTCCCCCTTTTCTCTTTTTCTATTATGCTCTTATATTATGTCGTTCGGACCAAATTATTTCCTACTAATAATGGAATGCTTTGACACTTCGAGAAATTTTTTATACTTTTTTTTTGGGTTAATACTACGAAAAATTCCAAATTGATATATATATATGATAAATATGCCCTCCGCTAAATTAGATTATTTTTTTTGTGAAACCCTCCACTAAATTACATTAATACCATGAAAAATTATAAAACCGATATACATATAACAAACGAATAGTAAAACCCCAAATTAATATATCCGTCAATTGTCATATGCCATCTAATTTGGCAATTTGTTAATAAAATTTAACGAAAATTAACAAATGATGAATTTGTCACAGGTGTACCAGTTTGGTGATTTTTTATGATAAAAAAAAAATTGAGATGAATTTATTATAGTTATACCAGTTTAAGGTTTTTCATGATATTAATTCTTTATTTTTCAACTCATCTTAGACCATTACAACAATTTTGTGTGTCTAAACAATTGATATGGCATATAACCATTGAAACACGCAAATTCTAGCTATTAGAATATGCCTTTGGGGACCATGCAAGTGTGCAAGTTTGAAGTCGGTTCTTAAGTTAGAGAGATGAACATGCTCACCACTTTGAGCTATCGTTATGATGTTAGTAAATCAATTGGTTGATTGCTTCAAACTAGGTGAAACCGCTTTTTTTGGTCTGCTTAAACATATGTTAATAATACTTTCCTGTTTTGCCGCAATGTATCAATAATAATGCGAATCCTAAGTTTGAAAGGAATTCCTCTACACACTCTCAATGTAAAGTGGCAAGCATCTTCTCACTTGAGCTTATTCTTGTCCCTTGTTTCTTGTTTTTTTTTCCCTTTTATAGCGTCTCTTTTCGTACAAGCGCATTGCCTTCCGCAAATTCTCTAGCAATTTTCCTTCATTGAGCAATCTACTCTATTCCTCAACTCGATTCCCAATTTTAATCTCTTCAAATACCCACTTACAAGAAAAATCTATTATCATAATTCCTGGTTTGGGAAATTGAGGAAGAAGAATCAACCACGACAAGTGGGAACGAAGATACTGCAGGTGTCAATCCTGGGGTGTAGGGTCTCTCATGGGAGGTTGGAGTTTGAGATGCGAATTCAGCGTCCGATATTAAGTCCATTCCCTATTTTTTTACGATTTTTTCAGGGACAAGGGGGATACAAGTCAGTGAATGTGATTTAAAGTTAGATCAGAATTTGACGCAATGAAAAGGGTTCACAAAGCCATTTTTTTATTTGGTTGGACTCGGTTCTCTCAGCTTTTATTTTCAGTATGTGGGAATATTCTTTTTCTGCGGAAGCAAGGGAAGTTCAATTCAATCAATCGAACTAATATGTCAATTTTTATCGCTTTGGAACCAAATTGAAGTGACATTCTTCCCGGTAACCTTACCCATAGTTGAATGGCCAATTGAGAAAAGAAAAAGTGATACAATCGCCATAATTCTCTAAACCATTGAGATTCGTACAATATAGTACATAAAATTTTAACTTGTTCAATCTAATCCATCCATTTTCTGAAGCGGGGCTTAAATCAGTCCTTCATGCGATTTACAAGTTTTCATGATTACATCGCTCCTAGATTTGAGAATATCTTTACATTTTAGTCCATTTCTTAAACCAAATGAAAATAAGTTAACTTTTTAATGCCTTTTAATCTTTGGGTCATTACAAACATTACAATAGTGACATTTAAGTATATTTTAAAATATATTTCCTATAATAGTAATAGGAGAACTTCATTTAGAATTAAATCAAGTGGACAAGCCAGCTATTTTAAGTCTTGATATTATCTTTAGGATTTCTACGAGCGGTAATAATTTGATTATAAAAGGCAAGTAGGTATATTAATCTAAATTTTGTTCCATATAAATTGATACATATAGATTCACTTGAATTCAATTAAAAATTTGCACACTTTTCTAACATGGTTTCTGAGCCCATGTTGTTCCGTAAAAATTGTGGGAAAGCAACAAAAGTCTAACACTCTTTATCTAAGAAATATCGTGGAGAGGGAACCCGAATATGAGCCCATTAAAATATCAAGCTGGATATATCTCCACTAAGAAATCCATCAAATATAATACTACTTGTTGAGATGCTCGCTTGTAATTCACATTCCAAGGAAATTATAAAGAGAGAATTCAAATCCAAACTTAAGCGTGTTACTATATCCAGTTGAATTGTCGTTTTCCAAAAACTTCATTGAGTTACGAGGCAAGTAATTGCATTGGCCATCCATTTCCTCATCAGTTGCTTGATTTATCGCTCTATTTCACAAGCCCAATTACAAGTTCACCTTAACAGTGATGAGTTGACCTATTTACTGGGTAACAGAACATAGATCAATTTCTGTGGCAGCTAGCTTTCCTCGTCACGTCTGATTAATATCTCCTAGGAAATCAAGATAACGACGATGTCATATACTAAATCCACATCGCATCAAGTGTTATTAAAAGAATGGCTCTCTAAAGACCGATAAAGTTGAATCAAAATGTATCCATCGATTCGAATTATAGATCAATCTTGGTTGATATCCTATATTTTGGCGGTGCAAACAGTCCGAGTGAGCCTTGCTTCTGTTAAAACATAACCCTGGCCTGAAAATAATAGGAGAGTAAAAATTTTGATCTGGATAAATGTGGACGAGCAGGTTCAATCTGAGCCAAGCTCGAATTTCATAATCACGGTTTTTTTTTCCCTGAAAAATCGTTTAGTTGATTAATCAAAATGCCACTTCCCCTCTTCAAGCTTCAATTTAGGAAATATAACTGTCTGAAGTGGTGGGTTATTTCGAAATCTGAGCAACATTAAAGAAAATAACAGACCAACAACAGTCCCACGTATTTATCAATATAATATCGAATGCAACATATAGTAATCAAGCCAACAATCTTCCAAATAACAGCCTCAGTTCCTCTATTTGGTGGCAAACACGGACATTATATAATTTATATTCGATTAAATGTATAATGTTCACAAATTGTAACCCGCTGATTAAAAATACGACTCAAAAAAGTTTCCTCATATTTGGAATGGTGAAAAGTAATAGCCAGTTTGATAATACTTGTGGTCTAAATGGTTTAGGCCCTTGAAATGCACTGAAAATGGTGCACTAGGGCTTCTTTGGATGAAGAAAGTATTTCAATCAACACTAAATCATGTCAACTCAAAACACCTTCTCATTTTCTTAAGATTACTTTCCTAAATAAGCACAAAATGGCTATCTCATCGGATTTGGAAATTTAAAGAGACTGGCACAAACAAAGTGATATCTTGTAGACATCTTGACATGTGATATCCAGGATTGTATGAAATACTTTGTGGAATTGTGTGGAACAAAGATTTTGGAGCGTGCATCGATTAGGAGGCAAAATCTGTTCTCGTGACCCACAAATCGTCCTGAGGTTGCGCAATTCTATGTCGGCCCCGCGTTAGATAGATCATGTGTGGCGTGTACCAACTTGCAAATCCGACATTTCAAGGAAATCACGTGCAAGAGGGTCTCAGGTCAAACGTACAAAGTTCACTAAACCTAATGTTCTGACCTTCGACCTTTCTCTATGTTAAATTAAACATAATATTGCGTCCAAAAAACTTGGCCACAATTTTGATTCTTTGTGCAAGCAACTTATTACGGTTGGTTTTACAGAGTCAGACTTTCAACAGATCTTGTAATAGATTGACGATGACAATTGAGACAATTTTAAGGAGAATTAACAAAAAATAAAACGCATGCCAAGATTTATTTGCTTCAATCTAAATCGGTGCATATGTTCACAAAAAGAGCGGTTGCGAAAGTTTCACCATGATCTGTAGGATTACAAGCACCAATCTAACAATTTCTCAAATATTTCAAACCTTAGATTCCACCAAAGCAACCCCATAACATGTATCTGCAAAATCTCTCGTAGAGAACTCACCCAGGAAACTTATGGAGAGAAACTTGAATACTCCTATTGGATGCTTTAATGTCGATACTAAAAAATGGACACCAGACATCGAGAAGAGCCCTCCCTAAAAGTCCAAAATGAAGTCCCACAAATTATCCATCACTCAATGTAGTCTATACATTTGCCACAAAAAAGAAACGGCGAGGGTTTTGTGAAGCCTGACATCACACTTACTATTGACTACCGTTTTGATATTAGGGACCATTTGCTCATTATTGACGTTGTACCGAGGGCTAGAGCCACCCCTAGATCTACAAAACAGTGACTGATTTGACTGTCTCTGAAAGTGGAAAATCTCTTCAACGACAACTATTGCTCTTCCATGAAGTTGGTTTATTCAGTTCCTTAATTTACCTGCTAAATCAATTTCGTTTGATAACACGCTGTGCACCAAAACAAGATAAGAATTCAATTAGAGTCAAATCAAGCAAAACATAAAACTTCCAAATGTCCATGTCATGAGATCTTACCTATTGATTTCTTGACCAATCAACAGATCAATTATTCATTCCTCAAGTTATTCAGGATACGCTTCATCTTGATACCCTTTTTATGGGCTTTAATGTTTGAGTATTTTTCATTGTCAATGATACTCATTTTCCAACAAAAATGAAAAATGAAAAGGAGAAATTCTAACTCTTGGCCGACTTCTCTCTCATGGCAACTCTCTTATGTACCTTTAATGAGACTAGACCAACCCAAAGCCTCGGATCGAGCTAGTGACATGCATAGTTAAAGTAAACGAGCTGTCTTGGGTTTTTCTCATGAGAAAATTCTGATGCTTAAGGGAGTAAAAATTTAGGAAACATGAAAGACGAGAGAAGACAAGAAGAGAGGAACATCCAAAGAGGCAAGAATGAGAAAAGAAAGAGAGAAGACTCTTACCTGTGGCCTACCTTTACCATGTATAATTGTCCGAGGCCCATGACCGACACGTGTGCCGTGCCTGGCTCTCTCTGGGCCGACGAAGACGGCGGCCTAACCCCCACATTCATTTCCAACCGTTAATAAGAAATATAATAATTCCTCCCTACCCTTCGCAATGATCGATGGCATCCCTCTCCAATTACGCCTGCGTTTGCTGGGCTTATTGGGCCCAAGGTCCAAATGTTTAAAATGCTTTCTTTCTCCTCGGCCGCATCATCTTCCCAGCCAATGGATACGATTTTTTGACTCATCAACTGGGCCATAGAATATGTCGATATCCTTTATTTAATAGCGAGAAAATTATACAAATACCCATGAATTATGGATGGTCTCCGAATTTTTGATTTGTTCACTATGATTTATAAACTTTTACTTAACGTGCAATGTTGTCCATGAATGTTTAGTTTATTCCACATGATCCATGAACTTGTGATACATGTTTAATCTAATCACTTATTGAATATTTTCATATAATTCATGAATTAACTTGAATATATATCAAAAGTGTAGGGATTATATTAAATAAATTAAAAGTTCATAAACGACATTGCATATTGAGTTATAGTTTGAGAATCACATTGAAAAAATAAAAGTTTATGAACCACATATTCAAGATATTTGTATCATTATCCCTTTAATAGCATCGATCCATAACTAGTGTAGCAACCAATTATCTCTCTATTCACATCTAATTTCTTCCAACACGCTGTTTCACATGATAAGGGTAGAAAGCCATGCAAGCAGAGTAACTTGAACCATATCAAAGGCGGGGGAAAAAAAAAAAAAAGGAACGAAATTGCGAAAAGAAGGCAGATTCAAAAGCCTGCCATCAGCAAGAGGAAAATTGAAGTACAAGATATACTATAATTCTACATTCAGAATCAAGTGCCTTATTATTTTAAAAGTAACAATGGATGTCCTCTTATTCTACCTTCAGAATCGAGTGCCTTATTATTTTAAAAAGTTACGCTACTATGGCTTCAGGTCGTCCCCATTTGAAAACGAAAAAATCCTAGATGAAAACTGTAGAACATGACAGCATCTCAACCATTTCGACCTAATTAATAGGAATTAACTTTGGATTTTCAACATTTGGTTAAATGCTAAAACTCATTTTTTTCTTCAAAACTACCCTAACCAATTTTTTAAAATTTCAATTTCACCCTTCATTAGTTTTTTTTTTTTAATTAAAAAATGACCAAAGCCTTCGCTAGTCCCTTCCCCGAACTGGCAAAGGGCTACGGAGCGACAGCCGCCTAGGTCTCATTGCCTCAGGCAACCTTCGCCTAGGTGTCACGAGGGGCCGACGACCCTTAGTTGGGTCGTGTGTTCCTCACTAAAGGTCGCCTAACATCGTGCGACCTTGACCAACAATCGCCGACACTAGATTTGACTCGCCCGTGGTAGCTCTAGTCCTTGCTCGATTTGGCAAAGGGTTTGGTCATTTTTCAAATATATATCCAAAACCCATTACAAAAGTTTTTTTGCCAAATATACATTCAACTCAATGTCCATTTGTAAAGAGATATTAACTAAACACAATTTGCATTTCCCAAATAGCTTTGACTTTTAGCATTTGAATTACACCCAACACCCATTACAAAGCTGAATCAAACAAACCCTTAATCTTTAGGAATGAGTTTCTCCAATAGAGGCCGTACTCTGCACATTGATTCCAACGGCACTAATTTTGGCATGGTGGTTCCTTTGCCTTCGGTCATGTCAATCTCCTCTTCACTTACTCTTTCCCAATCAAAGCATTGAATTAATAAGCCCAATGTTAACCCCATGACCCGTTGAGCCAAGGATGCGCCAGGACATGCCCTTCGTCCTAACCCGAACGGTAGTATTAGCTTTTGACATTTTTCGCCATCACGACCCTCAAATCTCTCTGGCCTGAAGGTCATAGGGTCCTCCCACAGCTTTGGATCTCTGTGAATGGCCCATGCATTCACAAACACTATGGTACCACGCGGCACAAGGTATCCCCCCATGGTGCAATCAGCTGATGACTCGTGCGGGACGAGAAGTGGGACCGTTGTGTTTAGGCGTAATGTCTCGGAGATGATGCATTGAAGGTAAGGTAGCTTTGAAACATCCGACTCTTCCATCAAGCGATCATGGCCGATAACCGAATCGATCTCTGCTCGGGCCTTCTCCATCTTGTCTAGGTTGTTCAATAAATTGGTCATGGCCCATTCTAACGTAACAGATGACGTGTCTGTTCCTGCCACTAACATGACCTAAATATGTATGTAAAGTTAGGGCACGTTTGGTAACGCTCTTGGGAACAAGTGTTTTTATTTTTTTTTTTGTTCTCAAGAGTAGAAATAGAACAAAAACAAGTTTGGTAAAAAAAATTTCCCGGGAACAAATTTGTTCTCAGGAATAGATTTGGAACAAATACAAGAAAAAAAAAAGTTGCTTCTTGCTCCTGAAAACAATTCAAAAAACAAGTTTTCTTTTCCTTTTCTTTTCTTTCTTTTTTTTTCCTCTCTTCTTCTTAGCTGGTCACCTGCCTTGGCGATGGCCGAAAATCGGCTAGACAAGGTCACCTCGAGCTTGCCGACCATTGGCAAGGCTTGATCTCGCTCAAATCTAGCGACACGAGTCTTGCTGGTGGCTGCTGGTGGCCGGGCGAGGCTCGACCTCGCTAGATCTAGGCAATGTCGCCTCACCTGCAAGGGCAAGGCCGAGCCTCACCAAGACGAGGCTGGGTGGACCTCACCGACCCTTGTTTAGCCGGTCGCCAAGGCTAGCAATCGGCTAAGAGAAGGAGAAGAAAAAGAAAAAAAAAAGTAATAAAATTATTAATTTATTAAAAGAAATTTTAAATCACAAAAATATTTAGAGTTGTACCAAACGTATCTCTATTCCCAAAATAATTTTTTTAATAATTACCAAACGCCTGAAAATGCTCAGAAATTATTCTACATGACAAAAAAAAAGTTTCTAAAAAGAAATTATTTTCGGGAACAAAAATGTTACCATACGCATCTTTATTCTCTACACCTGTTTTGTGGAACTAAGAAAATAGGACTTCAAAAATTACTTCCTGTATTCACACTAGACTATCTGCTGGGTTTTGGATATGGACAGTCCATTATGGGCCTGACCTAAAGGCAGCCCAACGCACTCAAATTCCCCAATGGACGGAAGTATTCAAGTCACTTTGGTTATGCGAGTTTTTCTTTTCCCAATTAAAGTGGGGAGTGAAATTTCACTGACAGATGTTATCGACTATCCTCCCTAAATGCTATTGCTATGTAAACATCTACACTTCAAAAATAGTTTATTATAATTATTTTTTTAAAAGTAAATAGTGCCACGATATCAACTAAACTAGCACGCGACGAGCTCTTCATGATCAGTTAAGCTTAGTTTATCTAATAATCTCCCAGAATAAAATATGTACCTTTGATAGTTTTTTTTTTCCGAAATTTTTCTTTTTGACTAGTGGTACTGCTTGTGGTCTAGGTCCATTCTAATGTTCCAAATTACAGTAGCAAATTCCGGGCAGCAAGAATAGAAGAGAGCCAATAAAGCAAGACTTACGTTGACGAGCCCTTTGATCATCAAGTCCGAGTAGTTCTCCGGCTCAGATTCTTGCAGACGCAAAAGATGGCTGATCATACTGTCCGCCAACTCCGGATCACCCTTCCTTCTCCTGTGCTCGTCGACCAAACCCTGAACGAACGTATCGACCCTCTTCCCTAGTTCCGCCACCGTCTTCTTAATCCCTCCGGGATCGATCCACTTCAATATGGGCAAGAAATCGCCCAAATAGCTCGTGCTGCCACTCAAATGAATCTGCTTGATCAGCTCCCTGGACTCCCTCGCCTCAGCTTCGTCAACACTCACGCCTTCCCCGTAAGTACCGCTTCCCCGAGATCATCCTCATGATGACATTGAACGTCAGTTCCGTGAAGAGGGTCTTCAGCTCGACGAGGTGGAAGTCCCCTGACCCGTTCCTAGCCAACCGGAGAATCAGCCGTTCGGCCTCGTCCCTCCGGATGCGCGAGAGGACGTTGAGGCGATGCGTGGAGAGGACTTCGATGGTGGCAATTTTGCGGAGGTTGCGCCATTCAGCCCCATAGGGCAGGAGGATGAGGTGCTATTGTCATAGGCGAGGTGCTTGCTGATGAACAGCCTGGGGCGGTTGGCGAGCACGATATCGTTCTTGGTGAAGCACTCCTCGGCCAGCGGCAGGGACGACACGACTACACAGTGGCGGACTCCGAACCAGAGGGATATGATGGGGCCATACTTGTTGGAGAGGTTGCAGAGGGTCCTATGAAAGGGGAATTTCAAGAGATGGAGGTGGCCGATGATGGGGAGAGAAGGAGGGCCCGGCGGGAGGTTCTTGGGTTTTCTTGTTAGGAAGGAGTAGAGAATGATCAGAGAGACCAAAGAGACGATGATCGCATAGAGAGTGGCGTCTGCCATTTTTCTCTTCTTTCGGTCTGTGAGAGAATTATTTGTGGAGAAGTATATCTTGCCGCGTCTGTATCAGGTTTGCATTGAGTTTTTTTGACCTTTCGCCGGATCAACCTGTCCCGGAGCAAGCTTGATAAGGAAAAAGTCAAACAAAAAGAAAGAAAAAAATGGAGCCTGAAGATCATCTAGAATCTGCCAGAAACTCAGTCTTGGCGTGCACTCAACCGTTCTTATATTTATTTAGTTACCTATTTATTTATTTATTTATAAAAAACTAGTCAAAACTCATGGACGCGATGCCAAGTCCAGTCCTCCATTTAATGGGGGTGTCCAAACTCCAAAGACAAAAAGATATCACGTATCAAAATTTAGAATGGACTTTTTTTTTTTTTTTGATAACTTGAGTGCTATATTGATGAAAAATCAAACACTTGAGTGTCTATTCTGATGAATTGTTTTACGTGACTTTTGAAATTAAACTTTGATTCTGACATGAATTTTTTATAAATAAAACTCATGTTCAACATGGATAATTTTCAATTGACATGGCAAAATCGTCCCTCTAGATTGATTTAAAAATGGACCTCTAATTTTGAGTGTTCTCTTTGAAGCTTGATGGTGGAAAAGAAAAAGACAGTTCTCAAAAAATCAAGCAAGCATTCTCAAAATACAATGGTGGTCGAGCATATCTAGGATGAACAAAATAGAAAAATAATAAGAATTGATGGTATCACATTCAATGAAAACATGTTGTATAAGGACAAATCTGTGGTAGAATTTAGTGTGAAGAAACAAATGGTGGAGAATAGAGAGATTGAATTGGAGGAGGTTTTTAAAAATGTTCTGGTTGATTATTCAAAAACCAGAACAAGAATCACGTTCACCTGACCCACTTTGAGAAGATATAGTAGAACACCTAAACCTGTACAAACTCCTTCATTGCATTATTTACTTTTGGCTAATGTTGGTGAATTAGAAAAATTTTCTGAAGCAGTGCATGTTAAAGATTCTATTAAGTGGGGGTTAACAATGCAAGATGAGTTTGATTCACTCAAGAAGAATAAAACTTAGGTGTTAACTCAATTATCATATGGAAAAAATGTATTACAAAATAAGTGGCTATATTGAGTCTTGATTGTAGCAAGAGGTACAAAGCAAGGTTAGTAATAAAATGGTTTTAGCAAATGAAAGGAATTGACTACATAGAGATTTTCTCTCAAGTTGTAAAATTGACTAGTCTGAGGCTAATATTAAAGGCTTTTCCTTTCTGGGAGAGAATTTGTATTTGGAGAAAAATTTGAATACTACAATTGGATGCTTTAATGTCAATACTAGAAAACGGACACTAGACAATGAGAAAAGTCCTTCCTAAAAGTCCAAAATGCAATCCCACGGATCATCCATATATTCGCCACAAAAAAGAAATAGCAAGAGTTTTGGGAAGCCTGGCATCACACTTGCTATCGACTGTTGCTGACTTTGTATCGAGGGGCAGAGCCATCCCTAGATCTGAAAAATAGTGACAACTTTAATGAAAGTGGAAAATATTTCCAACAACAACTATTGCTCTTCAATGAATTTGGTTTTTCAATTCCATAATTTACCCACTAAATCAATTTCATAATCCGACCAAAAAAAAAAATTAATTTCATTTGATATCGTGCTGTGCACCAAAACAAGAAAAGAGTTCAATCGAAAGTCAAATTAAGTAACAACATGAAACTTCAAAATGTCCACACCATGCCATCTTAAGTTTTAACCACTGATTTCTTGGCTAATTAACAGATCAATTCAATTGGGTAGCTCATCTCTCAAGTTATTTAGGATTTGCTTTGTCTACAAGCTTTTATGTTTGAGTGTTTTTCATCATTAATAATACTCATTTTCCGACAAAAATGACAAATAAAAAAGGACAAATTCTAACTCTCTGCTAACTATCTCTCTCATGAAACCTCTTGTCTCTGGGCAATTCCCTCGTGTACCTCTAATGTGACTAGACTGACCCAAAGCCTCGGATCGAGTTAGTGATGTGCATAGTTAAAGCAAAGCATCTCTCTTGGGTTTTTCTCATGAGAACCTTCCGATGCTTAACTGAGTAAAGAATTAGGAAAAATAAAAGACGAGAAAAGACAAGAAGAGAGGAACATCCGGGGAGGCAGGAAGAGAGAACATTCTTAGCTGGGTTGGCCTACCCCTTACTATTTATAATTGTCCCAGGCCCCTGACCGACACCTGGGCCCTTCCTAGTTTTCTGGGCTGATGCAGATGGCATCTCTCTCCAATTCTGCTGCATTTTCTGGGCTTATTGGGCCCAAGGTCCAAATGTTTGAAATGCTCTCTTTCTCCTTGGCCATATCATTTCCTCATCAATTGGACCATAGACTGTATCGATGTTCTTTATTTAATGGTGGGAAAACAACAAAAATAACCCATGAATTATGGCCCAATATATAATGAGATCTCTAAACTTTTGATTTGTTCAATGTAATCCCTAAACTTTTATCCAATGTGCAATATAATCCATAAACATTTAGTTTGTTCAACGTGATACATGAACTTATGATACATATTTAATTTAGCTCCTATAGTCCATAAACTAATTTGAATATGTATCAAAAGTATATGGATCATATTAAACAAATTAAAAATTTATAAAAAAAAACATTGCATATTGGGTTATAGTTTAAGAATCATATTGAACAAATTAAAGGTTTATAAACCACATATTCAAGGAATATTTGTATTATTATTCCTCTAATGGCATCGATCCATAACTAGTGTAAAAACTGATCATCTCTCTGTTCACATCTAATCTCCAATGGAAGGTTGGAAGACACACCTTGTCACGTGATATGCGGAGAAAACCATGCAAGTAGATTAACTTGAACCAGGCCTTGGGGGGTGGGGTGAGGGAAACGAAAAGGAACGAAATTGTGAAAAGAAGGCACATTCAAAAGCCTGTCATCAGCAAGAGGAAAATTAAAGTACAGCACATACTCTAATTCTACCATCAGAATAGAGTGCCTTATTATTTTTAAAAGTAACAATAGATATACTCTTATTCTACCTACTAGCGCTTCAACAATGACAACCCGGTTTCAAAGCAAAAAAATCCAACAGCACATTAATTCCAACAATTTCAACTAGGAATGAGTTTCTCCATTAGAGGCCATAATCTAGACATTAATTCCAATGGCACTACTTCTGGCATGGGGGTTGCTTTGCCTTCAGTCATGCCAATCTCCTCTTCACTTACTCTTTCCCAATCAAAGCACTGAATCAATAAGCCCAATGTTAATCCCATGACCCTTGAGCCAAGGATGTGCCGGGACATGCCCTCCGTCCTAACCCAAACGGTACTATTATCTTTTGGCATTTTTCGCCGTCACCACCCTCAAGTCTCTTGGGCTTGGAGGTCGGGTCCTCCCATGCATTCGCCAGCACTATGGTACCATGTGGCACAAGGTACTCCCCTATGGTGCAATCAGCTGATGACTCGCACGGAACGACAAGTGAGACTAATATGTTTAGGCATAATGTCTCGAAAATGATGCATTGAAGGTAAGACAGCTTTGAAACATCCAATTCCTCCATCAAGTGGTCATGGCCAATAGCCTAATCGATCTCTGCTCAGGCCTTTTCCAACTTATCAGGGTTGTTTAGTAAATGGGTCATGGTCCGTTCTAACGTAACAGATGATGTGTCTGTTCCTACCACTAACATGACTTACATATGTAGGTAAAGTTATTTTTTGTACCTATTTTGTGGAGCCGAGAGAATATAAGACTTCAGAAATCATTATATTTACACTAGACTATCTGTTGGGTTTTGGATATGGACCGTCCATTATGGGCTTGATTTTGTGTATGCAATTTCCCAATCAAAGTAGGGGTGAAATTTCATTTACAGATTGTACTGACTATCATTACCGGATGCTATTGCTATGTAAACATTTGCACTTCAAAAATGGTTAGTTTTAATTTTTAAAAAATGACAATAAATAGTGCCACGATATCAACTAAACTAGCACGCGACAACCTCTTCATGATCACTTAAGCTTAGTTTATCTTAGGGAAAAGTACCAAAATAGTCCTAAACCTTTTATATCGGTACCAATTCAATCCTAAACTTTTTAATTGGACCAATTTAGTCCTAAACATTTTCACATTGGTACCAATTCAGTCCATCCGACCAATTTAAGTCGGAAATTGCTAACGTGGCCGTCGGCGATTGATAACTCTATAAAAATAGAGTTATTTTACCTATTTTAGGCAACAATTAATGCATTATCTATGAGAAAATATTTGGATTTCCTTCTGATTATTTGAATTTTCCTTATTTATGCAGAATAATGAGATATGGAGAAGATAAGGAAAAGAATGGCAATTATCAGGAATTCAAATAAAAGCAGCAGTGGAAGATGGATATCAAATCAGGAAATTCTTGATTTTGTTCCCTAATGTTATCTATAAGCATTGGGAGATAGATATTTTAGATTTCCTATAAATAGGAAGAGAGTGAAGCTAGGGTTTTTGGTTAGATCGTTTTTCATTCTTCTGAGAGTTTTTCAAGTATTTTGAAGAGAAGACAAAAGTGGTGACAGAATTCTTGTCCTTTGATTCAAGATGCTGGGTTTGATCTATATTTTTATTTTTATTTCTTATTCTACTATGTTCTAATTTTCTTTTGTTAGGGCTACGATGTAGCCTAACCATGATGATATGAATTTCATGATTTTTATGTTTTACAATTGATTTCATTCACGTGAGTTATATATTATTGCGTTTAATGCTTTTGAGTGACTGGCCACCACTTGAATGATCGATGTGCATGTTTGAGACTCGAGAAGTGATAATATGCAATTGCTCATTATAATATATAACCATGAATTAAACGTGGATAGAAATATACCGTGTTATTTGTGTAATTTTTCGGTGATAAGGTGATCCAAAAGACTCATTGTAAACCGGGAATATTCATAGTTTTTAATGCACTCATGTTTATTTTAATTCACATAGAGATATAGTGGATTAATAAGCTGAGTAGGTTTGCTATACCTAGAGATAGGATAGTAAATAGATTAGGAAATTCCGCTATCACATGTTTGATATCGTTCTTGTATTCACAACAATCTGAAATTCATATCTAGTGGTTATGGTGAAATCGGATGCTCTAACATATTTATCTGGATTTATTGCATTTAGTCTACAAATTTCGTTTTTAATTTATTCTTAATTATATTTTGATTTGTTAGATAAATTTTAGAATTAGTCTATTTTAGTATTTAATTGGTTTATTAATCATCGATCTCCGTGGGACGATACTTTATCTCATCATTATATTACTTGTTCGATACGTGCACTTGCGTTTAGAATTTTACGAACAGCGATCTTATGTGGCGCCATGTGTACAAATTTTATTTTTTAATTTTTTTTTTTTTTTTTTTTTTTTTTCTCCTTACCCTTGGCCGGCGAGGTTGCCAGTCGGCCGATCATCACTAGCCACAAGCTGGTCGGGGCGAGGGGTCCCGCGCCCTTGCCGGCCACAAGCAAGGGCAACGGCCCCCGCCCAGATCCAAGCGAGGGTTGAAACCCCCACTCGTTGGCTGGCAAGGGCGCAGCAACCCTCGCTCATGGCGGGCGAGGGTGCGACGACCCTTGCCAAGATCCAGGCGAGGGCCCAATGCCCTCATCGGCCACAAGCGAGCCGCCGTGGCCTTCGCCTGGATCTAGGCGAGGGCCGCCGCACCTCGCCCGCCACGAGTGAGGGCTACCGTGCCCTCGCCTATGGCCGACGACGGGTGCAGAGGCCCTCGCCCGGATCCGGGCAAGGACCATCGCCTCGCTTGTGGCCGACGACCTCGCTAGCCAAGGGTAAGAAAAAAACGAAAAAAAAGAAAAAAAGAAAGAGAACAAAAGAAAATTAATAATTTAAAAAAATCTGAAAAATTATAAAAAATTATAAAATTTGTCCATGTGGTGTCACATAAGACCGCCGGTGGCCACATCAGCAATTTCCGTCTTCAATTAGCCGGATGGACTGAATTGGTATCAATGTGAAAAAGTTTAGGACTAATTGGTCCAATTAAAAAGTTTATGATTGAATTAGTATTGATATAAAAGGTTTAGGACTATTTTGGTACTTTATCAAATGAAAAGTACATGAAGCATTAAAAGATAACTATTTAAAGTGACAAAATATATATTACAATCAATCCAGACCAATTGAGGTAAATATACTTAATCTCTTAATTATATCTTTAACATCCCTTCAAACTCTAGGTTATTTAAGATAGGTTAACTTGAATTTAGAGAAAATATTCAGAAAACGCCTAGGTGGATATGTCCTGATGAAGATATCGGCATTTTGTTCAACGAATGAAAATGAAGACAAGTCAAACGCTCAGCCAGCAGCAGCGAGTTTGGTGACGGTGTTCATTTTTAAAATCAATTGCCAAAGTGTGTCAGACTAGCTTTGAAATGCAGCGAGCTCAATAGATCGGAGAGGCAGCAGCACATGAGGCTACGTCCATTGATTGTCTACAAAGAAATCTCAGGATTTTGCTTTTCAGGGGGCGACAAGTCTGGTGGTGGTGTATATTTTCTAAACAAGCAGCAAAAGAGTCTCGAATGGCAACTGAAATTGTAGACTTCGTGGAGAAACCAGAGCCATGTGGCCTATGCGTTGTGACAACCACAGTGAAGAAACCATGGGAATTACCAAAAAAGTTTTAAACATATTATACATGTCCCAATTCAATCATAAACTTATCAATTATACCAATTCAATCCTAAACTTTTTGACAATTTGCCAATTTGATTCTAAACCTTTCAATTATGCTAATTTAGTCCTAAACATTTTAATGATTTGCCAAATTTAGTCATTTCTATCAATTTTAACAAGAAGACTCTGATGTGGCAGTCTAATCAGTGCCGGTCGTCTTTTTTGGCATAGCTAACATTGATGCAAATATATTTTTTTCTTTTTTCTTTTATTTTTTTTCCCCAACTCTTGGCCGACAAGGTCACTAGCCATAAGCGAGGACCTCCACGCCCTCACCAACCAAAGGCAAGGGCATAGCCTTCACCTCCAAGTGAGAGTCATGGTTGGCAACATCCATGCCCTTGCTTACCAAGAGTTATAAGAAAACGGAGACAAAAGAGAAAAGAATACAAAAATAAAAAGAATAAAAGAATAAAAAACTCAAAAAAAAGTTTTAAAAATTGCAAAACATTGTCTACGCTAGTGTCGGTCATGTCATATAGGATAACCAACCCTAATGTCATATAGGATAACCAACCCTAACTAAACTACCACATTAGGGTTTTTGGCCAGAATTGACTGAAAGAACTAAATTGACAAATCAACAAAAGGTTTAGAATTAAATTGGCATAATTAAAAGGTTTAAGACTGAATTGATAAATTATCAAAATATTTATGATTAAAGTAGCCAAATTTAAAGTTTTAGGACTAGATTAGTACGAGTGTAATAAATTTAAAACTTTCTTGGTAATTTCCCCAAGAAACACATGTCGATGCGGCAGACGTTATTTTTGTGCACTTCCTCATAAAACAACAAGGCGCTGATATCAAGTTAAAAATTGTGATGATAGGAAAAAAAAAAAAAAAAAAAAAAACCTCTTATACAAAGTTAAAAATTATGACAATAGAAAGATATAATATCACACCCACTTGTGGGCAGTTGCGTCAATATTCATTCTCTCTTGCTTCGATGCGGTCGAGAGTTCGAATCCCCGCGTTGCTATCGCGATTTAAGTGGAGGGCCTTGGCGGTGGGTTGCTAGGCCAGCTTCCCCTGAGGTATAGTCGCCCAAACAGCTTCGACGAGGTCTACCAGTACCACCGAGTACCGAAGGGCCATATGACCCCGAGCATAAGCGAAAGGGGGCTCAGGCGAATTCTCGGTTACCAAAAAAAAAAAAAAAAAAAAATCATACATTATCATATAAAAAGTAGATGAGTCTATTTATAGATTTTATAGGATGTTTATCTAAAATGGCAAAATATCGATTACAATCAATTAGGATCAATCAAGGAAAATATATAGAATTTACTTTTATTTCTCTAACAATATGATTTGATAAGCATTAAAATATGTATTACCAATGCATGTTAAGTAATTTAACAGATTGCAAATGTTTTAGGTTCGATTATAGCAACAAAGAGAGTTAAATTCGTTGAAGATTTTGCAAAAAATTTCGTGCACGTGCAAAATTTAAAACTTATACAAACTATAGACTTTCAAACTTCAACATACAGTCGATTACAGCGGTTTTGTTTTGCTGGTACCTACTCCATTCTTCCAACTCTGGCAGCCCGGTCAAGCCTCCTCCACTCTTCAGTGTAGAAGTTGATTCTCCTGTAGTTCACCTTCTACAAGACTACTTCCTCTATTAATACCCCCACAGCAGTGTTAGTGTTCCCACACCCTCCACTAATCCCACAGTGCATTTACAAATCCTTTGTCAATTTTTTTTTTTATGAAATCACAGTTCTCTATTTGTAGATCAAGCAGCTTGTACGATCACTTACAATGATAACGGTTGGTCTATCTCACAGTCACACAGATGTACACAAATGAATATATCTTTAGAGAAAATTTTAAAGAAAGCTCCCGACTCTCAGAGTAAAATCACAAATTTGAAGCTCTTGAGATAAAGTGAATCCGCAAGTTCACGTACTTGCAGCAATTCCATCAACTCTTTTCACAGTTTCGCTTCTCGTACTTATAGATTTCTAAATCTGAACATATGAAACTTGAATCAATTTATATTGCATCGATCTTATTTTTTTTTTTTTTAATCATGAAGCCGTTAATCCAAGAAATCAGATTTCCAAAATGTCTTCCAATCACTCCAGACCCCCTGTATAGAATCTTCTATATCTGGCGGTAAATCTGGCAGTCTTTGATTAGCAATCAAGCAAATAAATCACGAAATACCTCGCCAAAATTGGGTGTGCTATTGTGCGTAGAATATCAGAATGATATCCATGAGCTGAGTCTTGAATATTTGAATTTTACAAGCTTGATTAATATTTGGAAACTTTCAGACACGTTTTTGTGCAACATTAATTTGGCACATTTATCTTCTGCATTTTTTTACCTTCAAACAATATCACTATTATGTTGTGTGCATGGGTGTTTCTTTCTTTTTCAATAACCATCGGATCAGTATATCATTTAAGATGTGAATGTCTTCACTTCTAGGTTTAGATAACACAAGAACATGTGTTTGAATATTTAAGTTTTTAGAATAATTGGTAATAATCCTATCAAAATCTCACTTAATATCATAATTGGAGGTCTTAAATTCGAATCTTTTGCCTCCCCATAGGTGCATGACAAAATTTGTATTTCTCCATTTCTTTGTTTTTTTGTTCTCCTAAACAGGTTTGGAGCAGTTGGTAATCTAATTTATTTTTCTATTTCTAAAACAAATTTTATTTCAAAATTAGATTTGGAATAGAAATAAAAACCAAAATTTTTAGCTTTTCTTATTTCTAGAACAAAAGTAAGAAATGAAAATTCTTCTCATAATTCACTCTCATCACTACCTACCACCCACCTGCTACCCATGGGATGCCGAACGCCCGCCACTAACCATTAGATGTCGACCATTAGACGTCGCCACCAGTCATCGGATGTCAGCTACTGTCACTGGTCGCCAATCACTAGGCCGATGTCTAGCCACTGGGCTGCCACCGGATGCTAGACGTCGGCCCCCACCCCCCCTAAAAATAGAAATTTTATTTTGATATCAAACGAATTTTTTTCAGGAACAAAAATTTTGACTCGTTATCAAACACGTTTCTTTGCTTAGAAACTCGTCTAATGTATAGAAATTGATTTTGTTTCATAAATTTTGTCATATGCACCCTAAATTTTCACGCTTAGTACTAAACAAAAAACTAGACCAAACAAAAAAAGGAAATGTTAAAATATTTAAATAATAAATCACGCATTCATATAACAATTTAAGCTTTTAGAATAATTGACAATGGTCTCATCAAAATCTCACTTAATATCGATAGAGGTTATGAGTTCGAATATTTTTAGGCCTCATTTGCCTCTTTAATGAAATTTCCACACTTAGTACTAGATAAAAAGACTAGACTAAGCATGAGGGTTAATAAACCACGGATAAAAAATAACAAACCGTAAAAGATCTTTTTTTTTTTGGTCGGAAATACTAAGCACTTTTGTCGGAGGAAAACTACAACCCGTTTTAGGGCATAACAAACTCGTAAAAGATCTTTATTATGCAATACTTCTCCTGCATTTACTCAAAGAAATCATCGAATGATAAAAGTTTCTCATCGTCAAAACAAAGGGATTCCAACACTGGTTTATATATTGTCCAAGATTCGCCCACACACACACCAAACCAAACCACCACCGGGGGGCGCCGGGCGGAAAACCCAATTTATTATGGCAAAACCATGTCTTTCCTATTGAATGTCTATGCATCTAAGTATGTGAAAATGTTCATTCCAATATGCACGGATTAAAAGTGCTCACCCGAACTATGTGCATAAGAATCAGAGTACGTAAATATTTAAGGATCAGAGCATCATTCATTTGTAGAGCATAATCAAGAGCATATAAAATCGTATCAGAGCAAATGCTATATGAGAGCAAGTACACGACAGAACACAGCAAAGTTTCACATCACCAAATCCATGCTTTTTCCCCTCGACCAAAAAAAAAAAAAAAAAAAAAATCCATACTTCTTCCAGTATCCACACTATTTCTCTGCCTTTTCATGAACACGAAGAAACGTTTAAAAATAAATAGATAATGAAGAGCCCACTTTATTCATAACCGGAGCCATTACAAAGGATGAGCAGTGGCAGCACAACACACTACTGAATGACAAAATTTGCACGAGATCCCTATTCTTGTATGATTCACAGAACATTAGAGAACAATCATCAAACATCGCTTCCTTTTTCTTTTCTTAGATTTAAACCAAGGGATTTAATTACATCAGAATCATCAGGGATATGAATGGGCTCAACAGGCATGTGACTTGGCTAGGACCAGAAAGTTGGACTTTGTCACGATTGACTTTGGTGAGAATGCGATAGACTCCTAGAAGCTCATTGACCAAAGTGTCTTGGGAAGCCTTCATGTGTATGATATCATTGTCCAGCCTCACTCCGTAGTTCTTGATGCTTCCCTCAGTACTCTGCAACCCATTATAAGTTTCGATTGCTTTCTTGATTCCCATTTCCTAGATTCTCCAGTTTTGGCATCACCTTCCACATCCAGTCTGTAATGGTTGGCTTGAGAATTAGTCAACATTGACTAGTCCCAAAAAAAGAGAGAAAGAGAGAGAGAGAGAGAGAGAGAGAAGAAAGTGGACTGTCTTTGTAAAAAGAAAAGGAGCGCACGTACATGAAAAGGAAAGAGGAGAAAAAGAAGACAAGAGAGAACGGAAAGGGAAACAAAAGGGAAATGCTTTGTCGCGTACATGCCAAGGGCGACTCGCCAAGCCAGATTAACTTGGTTTCGCAACACTCGGTAATGATTCAAGCCCTTTGTTCATCTAATCAGAGTAATTTTCAAGATTAGGGCATAAATTCAAAGTTAGGTGAATTTTGAACTGGAGGGTCCGATTTTAGAGTAGATAAGCTAAGAAATTACATGGAAATGGTAGGTTAGGATATTATGGTGTTCAGTGAAAATCAATTTGAGGTAAAGCCTTAGTCAGAGCAAAATTTTAAAATTTCATGTACGAGCTTCGCCATTATAGATAATATTGCGTGTGAGTCATTTTGTCAATGATTAATCTTAGTTTAGTCAATTCGTGGTTGATGTAGCATATTACTTGATTTCAATGTTGTTTTTTTGCTTATTTAATGGGACAGCAAGTTTGTTGGTTCAAACAACCTTTGTTGTTTGGTTTTGGCATTTCCAAGTAAATGATACCATCACTTTTTTTAATTTTGTAAACTCATATTTTGAAAGAGATATAGATTAGATATATTATGAGTCATGAAATTACATTTTGTTCCATAAAATTCTGGTACTTTTTATAGTTATATATCCTAAACGTAGAAGATCGCATTCCTTATGGATAAATACTAAAGTGACAACTCCGTGTAGCAAGACAAAGAGTTATTAGGGCAAATACGTCTCGTTGAAGAGATAGATTTTTGAAGAATTTAGACGTACTTAATAATCTATTGTCGGTGTGCAATTCGACCTGACGGGCGGGGCTTTACATAAATAGAATAAATCCACGTAAGTTTTACGTAAGTCCTAGATAAGACGGCCAATGTTTATCTAGTTATATAATATAAGTTTCTGGATACGCATGCATAACTTCTTACTTGACTGAACATCCATCTTCTTTTCTTATCTATTTCTTTGGCCTTTTATGGCCTTCATTAAACTTGTTTCTGCATGGATTTTTTTCTTTTCATTTTTCTTTTCATTTTTTGGTTACGTGTGATAAACTTTCTTATTGGGTGTCTAAATCTATCAACATTGCAAGTAATCACAATTTTTTAACGTGAACCATACGTCTAGAATCTGCATGGAAATCTTAGCTCCATCGTAGGTGACGTGGCGCCATTAGCAAGGGTGAGCAAAGACTTCGTGGTCCTCTTCATGACCTCTTACATAACGGCGTGGTGCGATTATTTACAAGCATAAAGAATTTATTAGATTATTGATGGTGGTGGAGGATTTGTTGTATTCTCCGTTTATTTTATGTTGAGTTGATAAGTTAAACGAAGTGAGACGAAATAGAAAATTGAACTGACGGCTTATTACGTCATGATTACCACACCTATTTTTTCAAGTTTGTCTAGCAAAGACGGTTTTCAATGGAACCAGCTTAGCTTTTCAGACTGAATAAAATTCGAAGAGGTTTGACTCATTTTGCATTGCCCCAATCCAGTAAAGCCCAATATATGTTAAGAAATATATTATATATACATTTGCTAGCCAGTATTCCAACATATTAGAGCTTTTTAAAAAGAACGAATGTATAAACCTTCCGGGGTCAATTAAGGAGTTAAGCGCTTGACTGAATATAGCAAACCTCATGCTCAAAATCACCACTTTTTTCCTAGTCAGAGTTACCTTGAGGGCCACTTCAGTCACTCAGTAAGTGAATTTTTACCCGATGCATGTCCACGAGGTGGTTTGCGAGCATCTATGGCTATTATTCAGGTTGAAAAGTCGGATTTTTGTTGCGTTATGAGAAAATCATACAGCAGAGTTTCAATTGAATTTGTATGATTTTCTAACATTGAATTTGTCACATTAAAAAAATTAAATTAATGTACATTCAGTCCTAAACCATTTACAAGAACCAATAGAGTCTTTTAACTTTTTAATTGAACTAATGTAGTTCTAAACTTTTGAGGAAAAATGCAATCAAATTTTCTTAGCTAAGATGGGCTAAGTAGCACCAACACCAACACATGACACGCGACACGACACGCTGACATGTCGTTTCTCAAAAAATAAAAAAATTCCGACACATTGGGATACGTTTTATATTATATGTATATTTCATATATAAAAAATTATTATTTTTATGATTATTTCAATCAAATTAATCTTATTCAAATTCACAAATAAATAAATAAATAAATAAATCCTATAATAAATTTACACTAAAAAATTAATCCACCATTTATCAATATCCTTCATTATTTTAATTTGACAAATTCAACTCCATTTCAATAAATCCATAAAACTTAGAAAGAAAAAAAAAAGTAATTCATATTCTAGACTTGCATGTCAGACGGGTTGAAGGAAAAAAAAAACTTGAGGGTAAATTGTGTATCATGGAAAGTGAGAGTCAAAAGAGAAGAAAGAAAATATTATGTTTTTCTTCTTTCACAATTTGCTATTTTTATTATTGTTTTTTAATTTTTTTAATATATATATTTTTTGTTAACCCGGAACCGCTATACAGCCATCAATATTTTGACCCTTCATTTATTGAAAAGTTTTAAAATTGATCTCACATGTCAAAATCATGTGTCGAAAACTTGCATGTCGGAATTCCAACTCAAGTGTCAAAGAGTATTATGAAAATTGACCAGGTGTTGGATTTCCCGACACGTGTTAACCGAGTGTCGAAGAATGTTCAAGAGTATCGGACACGTGTCAAAGTGTCCAACATGACATGAAAGGCTCCTGGAGAGTGTCGGACACGTGTCGAAGTATCCAACACGACATGAAGGTTCCCGGAGAGTGTCGGTGTTTCCTAGAGGGTGGGGAGTGATCACCAAAGCAACATAACTCAAATAAGGTGCAACTCCTGGCATTTTTTTAGGATTAAAAGGGGCAAGAATAGACTAAACCACACCTAAAATAAGGGGAGTATCATTGAGCAATATGGACAACAATGATGAGAATCTTAATGGCTTTAATACAAGAATTTGTCATACCCAAGTTTTTCTAAGGATGGCTGACGCCCTGTAATGTTATTCCCAAGTAAGATCCACCTCGAAATGTTAACAACTTGTATTTTTACTAAGATTGCTAGGCCACAAAATCACTTGAAAAATGGTTTGCTCACCCAAAAGGGAGGGAGGACTAGGGTTGCTCAATCTGAAATTAGGGAACAAAGTATTGTTAGGCTGCAATGCTTTGGAACCTCATAAATTATACATCCTCTTCCCTATTGGGTTCACAACACTAAATGTAGAGGTACTCCAATTATACAGCTCAATATGAAAGACAATATGGCCTGGAGTTGGTGAGGTCTTCTTAAGTTGAGAATTCCTCTAGCTTCAATCATATCTAGCTCTAGGTACTATTGTAAAGAGATTTGCGATGAACTTAGACAAGCAGGGACTAATTGTGGAGTGGCATAATCTAATTTGGACCAATGGTATTAGCAAACATAATTTTATTGGCTGGCTTTTTTGTTGAGGTAGCCTCTCAATAGAGAGATCGTTTTACGAGGATGCCTTTAGTCGATCTCCAGTGCAATTTCTGTATGACCCATTTAGAAGATAGAACACATTTATTTTTTCAGTGCAATTGGACCAAAAGTATATGCCATGATATCTTGGCACAACATGGGAATCATTATTTTGTGGGAGGATGAAATGATGAATTTCAATGGATGATCAGCAACTAAGGGCAAAGACTTGGTGGTAAGGCCCTCAACATATCGTTCTTAGCAACAATATATTGCATGTGGATGGAATGCAACCACAAGCATTTTCAAAACAAGTCAAATAATATCCACATTCTTTTGGCTAAAGTGTGCAAAATCCTTAAAGATAGAACTTCACTCTACAAAAATATTTTGCTCTTCTTCTTCCTCTCTCTCTCTCCCTCCCTCCTTCAGTGACCATGGCGAAGGCAATGAGGTTCATCAATCAATGTTGCGACTGGCTTTGACCGGTAGCGAAGACACTGGATTTGGTCGAGAGCGCTGAAGATGAGAGAGAGATTTTCTCGGTCTATGCATGGTCTTATTGCTTCGCTTGGTTCCTCAGTTCTCGCGCAAGCACCGAGCTTTAGAGAGTGTGTTGTGGTTGTGAATAAATTCTCCTGCAAAGCGTGAAATCATCAACTTAAAAGGAATCTCCAATGCACTAGACAAGAGAGAAAGAGAATGGGAGAAGTTCGATTGGCACTGGTGATGAGCGCGGATGCTCTGCTCCATTACGACCGAGGTTGCGGTGGCTAGCAGGGGTGATGTGACGGCAGCTGTTACTAATCGAAGTTGGTAGACGATCAAATTGATGGTAATAAAAACAAAACTTATAAGAAGAGATTGCATCTCTATTGAAAATACGTCGCGATCCAATTATCATCGGTCCATGCATTGTGTTCTTGCTTCCTGCGGTGAGAAAGTCTCTTTTCTCTCAATTGACCTTGAGGTCACTTAGGGCGCGTTTGGTAACGTTTGTTCAAAAATTGTTCCAGTGGAACAGAAATAAAAAAAAAAAAAAAAAGTGTTTATGTTCCGGAGAACAATTTTTGACCAGAAACACGCGTTTGATAAACTTGTTCGGGAATAAAAATGAATAGAAACACGTTTGGTAAATTTATATTCTTTTTTTGTTTCTTTTAATTTTTTAATATTTTTATTTTATTTTTCCTTTTTCCTTTCTTTTCTTTTTTTCTTCTTTGGGCCGGCGGCGGCCGACGGGGGACACGGCCTCGCCCGGCCACGGCGAGGCTCGCCGGCGCGGGCAAGGCCGAGCCTCACCTTGGCCGGGCGAGCTTGGCCTCGCCCAGATCCGGCGAGGCGAGCGTCGCCGGCCCCCGGCAAGGCTCGGCCTCGCCGAATCTAGGCGAGCTCGAGCTCGCCCGGCCCGGCGCAAGGCTTGGCCTCGCCTTGGCCGGGCGAGCTCGAGCTCGCCCAGATCCGAGGCGAGGCCGAGCTCGCCTGGGTCGGTCGGCGACGCCGGCGAGGTCACCGGCCCTCGACGGCGTCGCCGACCCTCGGCGGTCGGTCGCCGGCCATGACCGAGACCGGCGACCGGCCAAAAAGAAAAAGAAAGAAAAAAGAAGAAGAAAAGAAAAAGGAAAAAGAGAAAAGTGTTTCTAAATTTTGTTTGAAACAAGAAACAACTTTTTTTGTTTCTTGTTTTTGTTCCGAGATGTGTTTCGGGAACAAAAAAATAGTTTTGGAACAAAAACACACAAACGCGTTTTTCATTTTTTGTTCCCGGGAACAAAAAAACAGAAAAGTTGTTTAAAAAAAAAAAAAACGAAAACAAACGCCCCCTTAGCCTGACAGAAAGGTATGAGGTTCATCAATGCTGGAGTGTTGATGACTTGCACCACGGTTATTTTTGCAACGAATGGCGTCGCGCAATGATGGGATATGCCAATGATGGTATGAGGTTCATCAATTCTGGAAATTAGTGTTTTATAGATATTATTTTTCCAGATTTTTGCCTGTTTAGTTTGTTGAAAATAATTTAATCAAAACACTTTCTTGTCAATAATATATTTATATATAAAAGGGCATTGCATAACAATTTTTTTGCTATTGTAAAAATAACAGCTTGTTATAAGTCACAAATTTTTGAAAAAGTAGCATTCATAACAATTTATAATTATTTATTATTTAATATTTTTTGGTCCAAAACAGAGTATTTATTTTCATGGTAAATAAAAAATTGTTACCCAATCATTTCTTTATATAAATTATAATTTTCTAAATCTAAAAATGCAGAAACACTTTCCAAAATTGAGCAACTTCTTAATTTTTTTTTTCCAAAAACAGATTTGAAAAATGTTAGCACAAAAAAATTGAAAATTACAACCTCAACTCCAACCAAGCCATGACCCAGCCTCTTTCTCCTCATCCGCCGCCTCAACCACCCTTGAATAATCAACGCCCTGCCACCACCACGGCAATCCGCCTCTTCTCCATCCAAAATCCCCCTTCGCCTACAGAAAATCCGAAAGCTCTCGCCCAAATCGTCCACGCCCGCCCCAAGCCGTCCGCCGCCATTGCTAGCCCTAATTTGAAGATGGACAATGCTTTCTCTTCCTCTTCTTTGAAGCCCTCCAAAAGCCGAATCGTCACTTCGCAAGCCCCGCACTCCCCCAGATAGTCGCTTGCTCCCTCTCTTGCGATAGTGAGGTTGAGGCCACCATCCACCACCCCCGCGACGCGAATCCCCCTGCTCACACCACTCATCAACCTCCATCTTCCACCTACATTCGACATCTTCATCACTCCATTCCTTGCCCTCATCAAAAGCATTCTCTACCAACAATTAGCCTAGAAAGCCGACACCTCGGTCTACACGCATAGTGACCAACAATGACTCCAGCGGACGAGAGGCTAGTGTCGAAGGCGAATGGAGGCGGGATGCTGATCACTTATGGCGGGGATGGTCGTGTGGCAACATGGCGGCAGGTGAATAGCAGATCTCTGTGGCCTAGGTTGGGTTAGGAAAGAAGAGGGAACAAAACAAAGGAAAAAAAAAGGAAAGGAAAGGGAAAGCATAGAGCACATCTCAACCATTGAGTTGTTTAATGGTTGAGATTTGTCTTCCTAAAAATTCTAAATTATTTTCCAAATGAGATCCAAACACTAGAAAATATTTTCGGTCACGTATCATTTTAAAACTAACCATTTTCCCTTAAAATGATTTTTGGAAAAGTATTTTATTTTTGGAAAAGTATTTTATCTTATCATGGAAATGCACCGTCACTAAAACTTCATCATAAAAGAAAATATTTTTCATGAAAATTATTTCCAATGAAAATGGTTAGTTTCATTTCTTTAGTAGCTTAAGGAAGGTAATTCCTTTCTTACCAAAAGAAAAAGTTGTTTTACCTCAATATAAACTTAGGATCCACTTGTTTCACAAAAAATGTTTTCCTAATTTTCCAATATTTAGTTTATTTAAGAAAATGAGTCAACTAAAAATGTTTTTTAGTCAATAGAAAAAGTTTTTCCCAAAGTTTAAATTCAGGAAAATGATTTTCCTTTTGAAAGAACCAAAGGTTTGTGAGCTCGTAGCTCATTTGATCCCAACAAGGCTGAGCTTGCCAAAGGTTGGCAAGCTCGAGCTCCCCTATGGTCATAGCCAGCCGATTGCAGTGAAGGAAGGGGGAAAAGAAAAGGAAAAAGAAGACAGAAAATACAAAATACAAAATAATTAAAAATTCTATTTTTATAAAAAAAAAAAATTAAAACATAAAATGAGGAAAAATTCAAAATACAAAATAATTAAAATTTAGATTTAAAAAAAAAAAAATAAGAATATATTTTCTTTTTCCTAAGATAAAGTCATTAGATTGAAATCATTTTCTAATGAGATCCATATATCAAAAAACGTTTTCGATCATATATCACTAAATAAAGGAAAACTAACCGGTATTTCTAAAAAAAGTTTTCTTGGAAAGCACTTTCCGTTGTTATTGAGTTTTTCGTAAAACAAATGTACCTTTATTGTTTTCAATCTTTCATAGATTGATTAGTTTCCTGCCTAAATATAGGAAAGTCAGAAAATAATTTCCAAAAAATAATTTTTCTTCAAACAAACGAATCATTAGGCATTGAATTCATGTGCCCCTCTGAAAGGAAAGTTTGAGCATACTGACTCGTCGTGACGTTATCAAAAGTTATGCTGCACACCTAACTGGCAAGGATGGTGGCCCTACCAAACCCCTTTAGGTCCATGATTGGTTTCATACTCAAATGCTTTTGCATGAACTTACGTTTGTCTCCTAATATGAAAACAAAAAGGACTTCTAATGTATTATTGAAATTTGAACTGTGCACATCACAAATTACCTTGGGACGCCCAAGAAATATCATCTCATATGAAAGCACCAAGTGCCGTTCGCACTCCAAACGCCATATATATATTTGCAACACCAAGTTCCACATCCAATGCCTTTGTCCCCTTGTGCCCAGAAAAGCACATAACCCTCCTCCAACACTCGCAAGAAGATTTCTCCACCATGAAAATTACAAACCAACCCTTCCTGATAACCTCCTTCTTGCTTCTCGTACTATTGATCTCGATTTTGCATGGAATAGAAGCTCGACCGTTCAAAGTCATGAAGTCCCAGAGATCTAGTGACAGCAAAAATGGAGGACTATTTGAGGGCGTGTCACTTCTAGAGATCGATAGGTCGGGGCCGAGCCCCGGCCAAGGGCACAAGAAAGCAAACTCTGTCCCTTTAGAAGGAATAAGGGACTCTGGTCCGAGCCCTGGCATCGGACATAAGGGCATTAGTAGCACACGCGCCCTTGATGATGTACCGACATTTAACCTCTATCGTCTCTTTTGATCGTTAACATCACCAACGCCATAGGACAAGCTGCAAGTTTCAGCAAACAAGAATCGTCGTCAAATCGATGATGAATTGTTCGTGCCAGTCCGATATCCAAAGACAGCCATTGAGATGCGCAAGCTGATGCATAAGAATCAATAGCGTGCGTTGTATTTTCTGTTTCCTCCAGAATTATTTCCTTAATTCATGCGTTTTGAGTTGTACATGGTTCTCTTTCTTTTCTCCATTCCCTTCTCATCCTTTGATGTATCTCTTTGGCATTTAATTAATTTTCTTGCATTGCTTTTGGTTCATTGGCTGGCCAAGTCAAATACTCTTTAAATGAGGTGTTTGTATTGTGTAAGAGTCATGCACTGTGACCAAAAATGTCACGCGTGCATGCGATAAAATAATGATCCCACCCCATGCCGATTGAGGAAGGTTTCTAAGGAAGCTCAACTAGCTTTCTGATGAGTGCATACAAAAAACAGGTTGGTAAGTGGATTCTCATGTGAAAAGGAAAGAAACCAAAATCAGAATTGACAAGCACAAATAAATCTCACGTCCCTCAACAGCACACATACTATAAACAAATATAGAAACGAAAGGAACCTAATCAGCATCAATAATGAGGTCACGACTTGGGAATTTGTTTAAGGCAAGTAGTATTTCCCCGTTTGTGGAATATTCTAGCTGTACGCGACGTTTTGGAAAAGTACAAATTCAAGGTAAATAGGATAATAATGATGATTAGGGTGATAATGATTAGGGCGACATCGACGGTTGTCTTTGATAGCCTAGCACAGTGCCAAAGACATGGTGCCAAAAATCGGTAATATTTAATTAATGTAATTTCGGTACACTCAAAGCATCTTCTTGTCGCATTATAGGTATCCTGTGGTGACTTGGAAGGAAACTCTACCTTGGTTTTGTTTCCTTGTTCGGATTGTTTTGTAGGTTTCCTGGCACTTCTTCCTTCAATCCATTGATAATTATATGGATCGATGAATGATGTCTTTTCTGGCAGTTTGGCGTAGATCGGGTTTTTCTTATATTTCGGGGTAATTATACCCTAGAAGACCCAATCGCCATTGCATTTCGAGAAATTTACACAAAATTGACCGCAATAAACCTTAACTCTTTCCCCCACCATATTCTCTCCCCTTCACCTTCAGTCCCCACAAGTCTTTGCCGTGTCACCACCATTGACATTGTCTGTCCGTTTGATAACACTTCTATTCCAAGGAATAATCTCTTTTCAAAAATAGCATTTTTTTCTATTTCTATTCCCTAGAATAATTTCTGAATAAAAGAACATGCTTGTTAACCACACAAAACTTATATTCTTGGAAAGGAAAAAGAACAAATGCATTTGGTACGATCCATAAAAAAAAATTTGTAACGTATTATTTTTTTTAATTTTTTAAGATTTTTTTTCTTTTTTCTTTTCTTATTCTTCCTTACCGTCCATTGGTTGGCAACCGACGATAGTGGTGGCTAGTGGGTGGTGACAGTCGGCAGTCGGCATCAACGGTGACGACGGTGCTTAGCGGCGACAATCAGCAACCAACGGTGGTGAGGGTAGCGAGCTGTAAGGAATAAGAAAAGAAAAAAGAAAAGAAAGACTAACTTATTTCTAAAAATTGTTCTTGGGAATAAGAAACTACTTTTTTTACTTCTTGTTCATATTTCAAATCTATTCCCCAATCACTTCTCTATTCCGAAAATACAAAAATTAGTTGATATTATCAAATAGATTTCTATTCTTTTTTCTTTTTTCTTGAAGAACAAAAGAATAGAAAAACAAAAGAGCATGAACATTAACAAATAAGCCCTTCCATGACATGCTGCACAACGAGAATGAAGTATCCACCAAAGACATTACTGCAAAAACCAGACATGGCGAGGATCACCTCAAGACATTTCAAGGAAGCTCTTTGACTACCTTCATGAATTCAAACTTTGCCTTAATCCAGTAAATGTGTGTTTGGATCGACCTCAAGCAAGTTACTTAGCATCATCATTAGTAGCAGGGATATTAACATCAATTCCTCCAAGGTTAAAGCAATGGGTAACTTGCATCCCCCATCAACTGCAAGGGAAGTCTAGAGCTTGTTGGCAGATCAAATTTCATAGCTTGATTCATATCCCAATTCTCTAAAATGACCAAGCCATTTTTCAAACTTCTAAACAAAAATGCATACTAGGAATGGGATGACAAGTGCCAGGAGAAATTGGACAAGTTGAAATGATATCTAATGAGCCTATAAATGCTTGAAAAGCCATGTCAATCGACGCTCGCATGCTAAAAACATGCGCAAAACTAGCACCAGGCCTCCTGCCAAGTCACAAAAGCAGTACATCATCAAATCGTAACAAAATGAAACCTCAAAGGCTGCATTTGGTAGTCATGATAAAATTTGGGATAGAATCAAATTGATTTTATATACGTTTGGTATCTACTCAAGATAAGATAAAGTCAACTATAAAATAGATATAGGTTGTATAGAATTATCCTATGGGAGAGGTAAAATAAAATGGATATGATTTATAATAGCCATAATAGGAAAATTATTTTTCTCAAATAACTAACTTATTAAATAAACAAAACTAAAATTATATTTTCAATATAAATGGTATTCAAATTCTAATATAAGAAATTCAAAACAACAAAAAAAAAAATATTTTTATTTAATCTTATTTTTATTTTTATATTTGACTTTAATTCTATCTTATAATATAAAATAAATATAAATATATATTATATTTATTATATATTTTAGGCATTTTTGTATTTTAAGTTATATTAGTATAGTTTACTTTTTAATAAAATTTTATAATAAAATGATGGAAGGGGAAAAAGAGATAATAAATAAAATAATTTAAAAAAAGAGAAAAGAATAAAATAAAAAATTAAAGTAAAATAAATTAGGAATAGTGTTGTGAGAGATTACTATCTCCATTTGTGAATTTTTAGGGTTCATTTACTCCGATATGCCATTTATAAAAAAAAAAATGCATATGATATTATGTGAATGTATCCATGATTTTATTCACCAAACAGAGATTGGATATAGTAAAATTCCTAAATTTCGTATCATATCATGTCTAATCTTATTTTGATTAGAAATTCGGACGATCAAGCGGAACCCAAGGGTTTGAGCTTTATCACCACGCTCTCAAACTCCCTCCAAAACCCACCAACTTCGAAGCCAACAATGGGGCTCAACCCGACGAGGGCAGAGAGCATGTTCCTCTCAGGGTGGCAATTTCATGAATTACTTGCCTCGTGATGAGGCTGTTGCGAGTGAACTCAACACTCAATATACAAAATGAGTATATTGAGTAATTTGGCATATTGAGATGGATGGGTCATGTTCAAGTGCTAGACTTGCCATTCATGTTTTTCGGTCTTACTTGAATTCTAAAATGAGTAAATCTTATTTATGACCACAATAGGGTGTCCCTTCCAAATCCTGAATAATTGAAATTTTGTATTTCAGCTTTGGGGGTAACTGGTTTCACATGATGTTCTACTTCAGCATCATCTTCTAATTCTCCACTAATAGTCAATTGTAAAGTTCTAAACCTAGACTAAGACTTCACATAAAAGGTTTTCAAATGTTAATGGCTACATAGAGCAACAAAAAAGTCATATATCAAATTAGTTTTTCGAGACCATTATATCTATTCTAGTTTCATTTCTTATAACCAAACATATAACATTGGTATCTTGTTGCAATTGATATCATTCTATCTCATTAACATATTGAGATAAATTACCCTACAGTCGTTGATGGTTTTTGAAGTTGTTTGACTCTTAAAGTAGTGAAAGTTTTAATTTGCACTCAAGATTGGTTAAGAGCCGTTCATGTGCTGAATAATGTTGAGGAGTGCATGGAGAATGCAAAAAAGTTTAAGTTGAGTAAGTGATGTTTATATATTTTTATATTGTAATTCCTTTTCTATATAATAAGTAATATTTTATTTAATATCTTCTTCCTACTAGATATGGATTGTCTTAAGGAGGAGATTATCATTAGTAAATAGAGTTTACGAATTGAAGTGGAATGAATATATGAGGTACGACTTCTAATAATTATTTTAGCTAAATTAATAGTAATTTTAATTAAAAAGTATTATTAAGTGCTTAACTATTTGTTGTTTCTTTTGAATATAGATGGTTAAAATTTAGAACAATTTTTCATGAATTATTGAGGACTGAACTCTGATTTTCATTTTATGTTACATGTTTGAACTTTTTATTTTTTATTTTATTTTACGTGCTCATCTTTTATGGATTGTTTCTGTTGAAAGATGAGAAACTTTCATTTTTGTTGTTGTGTTCACTTTCATTTTGTTTAACTAAAAATAAAACAAAAATAAGAACTTGTTAAATCCTAGAATCTATGACAGGTATATAGGGTAAATTATAGATTTCAAAAAATGATAAACCTATTCAACAAGTAGATAGTAGATTCCAAGTTCTAAGGTATGCAAAATATGTTCCAAGTCAAAAAATGATGAAGTTATTCCGACAAGTAAGTTTTAGGTTCTAAATAAAACCTATAAGGAACTCAGAACTACTCACTTCTAACCATAGTTATCAAATCCCCAAAAGAGCTAATAAAGGAATTTGATGGAATATCTTTTGCCTACCTAGTCAAGTCTCATAATTAGTTTGCCAATCCACTTGCCACGTAATTGTCAACAATTCAAGTAACTAATGATTTAGACCTTGAAACATTGAATACTGAGATACTCCGGAAGCCTACCTACTTCATGGTAGTTGTAGAGGAGTCTAATGGCAAGCCATGGTACCATGACATTTATCTAGAAATGAGAGTTCCGATGAGGGAACAACGTGTCTGAAAGGAAATATCTCATAAAAGTCACTTATGAGTTCTTTATCAATGATGACACCATTTAAAAAAAAAAAAAAAAAAGTTCATTTGATTCGACACTGTTAAGTTGTGTCGATGCAACCTAGTTAACCAAAGACCTATCACCTTTGGAGTTCCTCTGATCAGGGACCACGTTGTCAAGACTTGAGATGGTGACTTCACAAGTTTTACGACCAGGGACCTAACATCTTAGGAGATCTTTCGACGAGGGTCCTGACTTTCATCAGCATTTGAGATGTCGCCTTCGTAGTTCTTACAACCAAGGGCCCAACATCTTCAGAGTTCTTGCGACCAGGCATTTGAGACGTTGCATTCGTAAGCCTTACGACCAGGAACCTAACTTTTGGCAGGAGTTAGACGTCGCCTATGTAACTCTTAGGACCAAAGACCTAACACCTTAGGATTTCTTCCGACCAAGGAAAGGTTCAAGAGAATTTTACCCGCAAACTATTTAAAATATATATTGGCCCCTAGAGTTCTTCCAATAAGGTAAAGTCCCGAGGAGTTCTCTTTCCAGAGTGTCGAAATTCGGAAAATCCCAAAGTATTTCTTCTGATGGGATGGAGACAATCACCAGTAAACTTAACTGGAAATGATGGGGCCGGAATCACGGAGTGGAAGTCCAACATGCAAGTCGCTTTTGCTATGGATACCCGATTGATCTAAGAAAACATCCGGCAAAGTAGCTTTGGACAAAACAAAGATCCATTAGAAACAGCATATTCAATTCGAACAAAACGCAAGATGCAACAATCAAGCGTTTGTACACGAAATATTAATTTCGTGAGTTCATTATAATTAGCCATCATGCATAATTCAGATGCCTCATCGAGAAAAAGTAATCTTCTTGATGAATACAATAATCACAAGGTTTATCTCAAAATCGAATAAATTCTCTGACAAAAAAGAACTTTCTCACGGAATCTAATAAAAAGACTTATATCTCATCTATTAATGTGATATCGAAATCACTCAACTTACTCAGGGTCACACATTCGAAGAGCCAAGTTTACTTAAGAACTGAACACATTTAATCAATATGAGAGTCCTTTCACGTTATTGTAATGTTATAGTTTTTATATCCATGTTAGGATTTTCATGAAAATACATATTGATGGGATATTTCAAATCACATCATCGCATTTAATTTCACATTTTGCATTGCACATATTAATTACTTCATCAAAATCATTCATGCCATGCTTATTTTATAGACATTGATCATATCTCCACATTTGCATGTTAGAAGAATATCTAATGAAATCATATTTTCAAATTTATTTGATATTCTGTATTTATAAATTTCATTGTGAATCTAAAAAAAAAAAAAACATATTTGCATATCTTAGTGTGTTCATATTGGGACATATCTAAGATTTTGCATTATTATCAAGTTGCCATATTGCACGTTTTTAATCCATAAATCACATGGTAAACTGGAAAATATAAAAAATCTCCATCTTGTTAGTCATTTTAGTTTGCATATTCATTAATAAAATATTACAAAGTATGTTTATGGGTGGATTTAGGGATATTTAGATTTATTTGCAAATTTGTTGCATACTTATGAAATTATGCTCTTAGTGTTGCCATTTATTTTAGATCACATCACGTTAAATTTTCCATTTTTATTAATAGCTCATATTGGTAATTTTTTTTTTTTTTGGTCGGAACTCATATTAGTAATTTATTAACTACAAAGTTTTACATAGTATATCACATCTGCATATTCACTTTTCCTTCTAAGCAATTATCTAATTTGGGAAACTTGCGCGAGTATTTGTGAAAGCTTTCCGTTTATCACTCACGAGGTCCTATCCTAGGAAGGCCTCGTTAAAATACATGCATTTTTTTTCACTATTTAATTTTAATTTATTCACTACTTTACACACACCATTTGTATTTGGTAATTTTTTAAAAGTTTGATATCACTGTGAATATATGGACATGTAGATGCATGTTAGGAAGTAAAAATCACTCAAGATCATATGAAAAGATTTCCTCAAAAAGGAAAAAAGATTACTAATCCAAGAGCGTTAATTTAATCCGGTATAACCAAATCCTAGAACTAAAATTCTCTAGTTCAAAATAAAGCGATCTTCTGTACTTTACCGAACTCCTAACCGTCCTCGTGAATAGGTCAGAACAGCTCTAAAATAATCATGAACAAGTTTTAGAAATTCTACCGTGGATAGATCGTCCGAAGCTTAGGTGCCACCTCGCGGGAAGATTATTTGCCCCTATTTAAAAATCCGTTAGCTTCCGGGTTCACTTCGAGAGGGTCGCGATAATCACCAAAATCATGGAAAATTATGCAGTGATATCTAACATGAAATTTATATAATTATTAAGGTACATATATTTCATTGAAAAGAAAATATTGAATTTATCAAGAAATACCCTTTTGAAAAACTCTCTCCGCGAACTGCAGTGGAAGGCCGTCAGCACGTGTGCTCTTCTCCCTCTCTCTCTCCCTCTCTGCGCGAGAGCGTCCGAGCCGAAGAAGCTGAAATGGGGAGCTCATCGAAGGACGAGTCGGGCAGCGACGGCGGCAATTCGGGCGGCGGCGGCGGCGGCGGTGGCGGCGGCGACCCTCCCAAGTCCACCTCCGCCGTCTTCTCCGAGGGAGAGAAGGTCCTCGCCTTTCACGGCCCTCGGATCTACGAGGCCAAGGCACGGTTTTCTCCCTTCCTTCTCCCTCTGTCGTCTTATTTGCCTTCACCCTTCTCGTGTTTTGGTAATTCATTGCTCGAGGAGCTGCTTCGTTCGCTTGCGTGCTGGTGTCGATGGTGTTTCGTCGTGGTTAAGGTGATTTTGAGGAGTTGGGTTCTGCCCAGGTTCTGCTCAGGCTGAGATTCTTGGCTGTGTTTATGAGAACTCGAAAGTGAAACGAGGAGGGGCTTAAGAGGCCATCTGGGTTCGTAGGAAGCGAGGAAATGCAGCCTCATTTGGCGTTTTAGGATAGAATGCTGTGTAGAATTCAGCTTTGGTGGACTTTTTCGTGTTCTGTTGTTGATTTTAGTGTTGCTGGGCTCTCTGCTTTCCGTTCCTCGTTTAATCGTTCTTCTGTTGGCGTGTGAAGTTGCCACTGCCGGAGCTGATCAATACACCTAACCCTTTGAGTAAACTACTTCTAGATGAGCTCGGGCTTATTGAATGTTCTTTGCACTATGTGTGCACAGACAATCAAGATCTTTCAACATGAATTTGCTAGAAAAAAAATGGTTAATGGGAGTTTGGTCCCAAATGGATTAAAATTTGCTCAAGTTGCATCCCATTTGATCTTGGATTGTTCTATAATTTTGTTGGCCCATGCTTTCTATCGGTGCATCAGCCGTTGCCATCTTGGGTGAGTCCTGTTGTGTCAAGATGGAATTGTCTGGTTTGCAGGAGCTTCACACCATCTTATGTTAATACCTTTCGGTCATTCATGCTTTGCTCTTTTCTTTTCTTTTTCAACAATTAGGTTAGGGTGCTGTCTTTTCGAGCAAAGTGTGTGATGGAGTTTATGCATGTGGACTGCTAGGTCTAATGGTGCACTTAAACTTTGGTTTTGCACTTTCCTCGGCAATTTGAATGTTCTTCATCGGGCAATAGTTCAGATATTTGGTTCCCCTCTTTCCCACACTCTCAGTAAATAATAAAAACGTGTGCATGTTGGGAGAATGCATGCATACATTGGGTCTTCTTAGGTTGCTTTGGTAACCGTTTGCTTAGTTCTTTTCTAGGTGACGATTTAATATACAATATCGGTTGTCTTAATTTGATATGTTATACAAGATGTGCAATTGCTCTAACACAATCTCATCCAGTTACTTAATTTGCGAATTAAATGGTTGACCAGGATTAGTCTTTTCCTTATTTGTAATGATTGACAGAAAAATAGCCGGGGTACTAATAGTTACATCCATCAATGACATTTTGTTACTTGATATGTTGGCTGATGATGTCATTTGATATGGAATTTTCTGTCTTTGCATTTAGTATAGCCTGAAAAACTTGATATAGAATGGCTATGGCATTTTTTCTAAATGAGTTGTTATCTTTTTTCATTTTCTCCTATGTCAAATTATATATAACATGATGTGTCTGATGTGACATGTTTTTTGTTCTATCTAATTAAACAGCTATATGGTTCTTATGATTAGGTTCAAAAGGCTGAGGTTCGGAAGAATGAATGGAAATACTTTGTTCACTACCTCGTAAGTTGTTTGCTGTCTTTTACTTTTGCACCTGCAGTAGCTGAAGCAATCTCATGTCTTCTTTATGGCATGCTTTTTGTCTGATAAAGCTGTCGATGCTTCAAGCTCTAGACTGCAAAATATCTCGAGGGAACTCATTATATCAAGTATATCTCTAGACTTTATTTGCCCAAAACCATATCTAATGATGTTTCTCTTGCTGCTTTGCAGGGATGGAACAAAAAGTGAGCATTTTCGATCACCTTCAGTGTAGTGAATATCCCACCCTGTTCTATTGTCTAACTCTCGTGAAACATGATGTCTGCTTGAAATCAGTGAACTATCGCTGATTGGTGATGGAAAATTGTGCAAATAATCATTTTTTTGTCAGCAGTCACTCTCGTCTCTTCTCTTTATTTGAACTGGTCCACTGATCATGTTGTTTTGACTCACTTAAAAATTGAATGCTTTTAATCATCTGATGCATGAATTTGTTGCTGAAATTGACTTGAAAAGTTGATTTTCTCCATCATCCATCTTTTGGACTTCAGGTGTGATTGTAGTGGCATATGGCCAGTACTTTTACTTTTCTTGTTGCAAAGACAGATATCTCACCTGATGATTCATGGCTTTCAGTTTAATATCACTGTTATCTTTAACAAGCATTAATCTCTATTTTCGTCTCCTTCGGGTCTCCACTTCAAATAACATGGATGCTCCAAAATTTTGTGCTCTGTTGTGCTTATCCTGTCCACAAACCTAGTCAGAGTTCTTTCCCTGTATTTTTCAAATCGCCATTTCATTTTGAAAACATAAATGAAGATGCTATGAAATTTTTTGGGTGTCTGTTATAGGATTGAACTGTATTGGACCCTGATGACTAGTTGACTTGCCTTTTTGAATCTTGATGTTGTAAGTAGAAAGGTGTAGAAACATGTGGTTTGGTTGTGGCATATCTTCTAAACCAATGGCAAAGAAGAAGTAACGAGTGTCCAATTCCCCTTTGTAAAAAAAATACATCTAATGTCTTGTGTGAGTTCTTACCGCATTGCATTTAGTATGTTAGTCATAAAGTTCCTGGCACCTGAAGCGAAAAAGAAAGTAGTGTATAAATAATTTCTTTTGCCTGATTTGCCAACAGTTGGGATGAATGGGTAGGCCCAGAGCGTCTGATGAAATATACTGAGGAAAATATCATGAAGCAGCAAGTTCTTGATAAGAAACAAGGCGTAGACAAGAACCCAAAGTCAGGTCGTATGACTCAGAATAAGCCAAAAAGTATTACCGGTTAGTTTCTTCACAATGTGTTTAATTTTACTTTTCCAGCTTTGATGTTGCTTTACACAGTGATTTACTTTCATATTGCAATCATTCGAATGTATTTGCTGGGTTCAAGCACATTCTTATGTGATGATAGTGGAAGAGAATCTTCTTCTTGATGTTGACATTTTGACCAAAATTACCTTCTTGATGATTTTTTGAGTTAGTTTTCATATAGATGCTTACTTCTTCCATGAGGAAATGGTCCTCGTTCAATTTCATTCTCAGATAAGGCGGGCTTCAAGAATTCACTAAGTCCAGAAATGATTTAGGCACATATATTTTGAGAACTTTTAAAACGGAAAAACATTTTATGACATTTCATTAAGTTTGGCGTCCGACAAGATTGTATGTAATATGCATCATACATGTTTTAGTATCATTGCTCAAATTTATGTAGAAAAGGAGCTTAACCTGATAACTCAATCAATTTGAGAAATGGAAGCAAGAATACAATAGCCATTTCTTGGGATAGATATTTCTAGTGTGGTTTGCAAAATAGAATAGCCATTTGAGGTCTACATGCTCAATCCACAGAATTTTGACAAGGAAATTCCCTTATGTGTCCATTTGCAATGTTAGAGTGACTTTTAAGTACAATTTTGGAACTTTATCTGATTCAATATGTTCATGAAAGTATTATGTGGAGATAGACTTACCTATTCCAAATTGTGTGCATCAAATAGTTTATATCTCGACAAGTTAGGGTTTAGTCAACAAGCGAGGGAATATGGACAAATAGATTAATGAATGAGAGCCATGGTGCAACCATGGAAAATTCAAGATGGCCAAGACGAGAATGGTGGCAGTGGAATTCAACTCCTCAAATGGATATTAGGGAGGGCCTTGATTGTGTTTGTCTTGGGCTGTCATTTGGAAAGTTTCGTGAGGGCGCATATGTTGATATCATAATTACTGTTGGAATATTTATGCAATGGGGACTTGAGGAATTGCCTCTCCACATTTATGGAGAGTACCCCCTGCTTGGAAAACTATTCCGCAGTATTTTTTTCCCACCAAACATTGGACTAACTTTTTGCATGAAGGAAACATCTATAGAAAAGCTTTTAGTATTATCGTTTTTGGTTACAAGAAAAACTTTTGGTAAAAGTAGACGAGATAATTTGCTGGTAGTTCTAACTGTCAGAAGGGAATTCTTGATTTTCATAAGACCTCTGTTTGGGAACCATTCCAGACCAGAGGGATGCCCCAGTTTGATGATGTATCTTCAACTTCCAACATTTTTTAGCGTATGAAACATAAATTTGGTTTTTTTTTTTTTTAATAAAAAAACTGAGCAAACTATCCAATGCCCTTGAAGATCTTAGATTAAGTCCTAGAAGCACAAGAAGAATTTTGAGACTTAATTTTATTTATTGATAGCCATAACACTCTCCCATCCTTTGCCAATAGATGGCCATAGTTGGCAAGTGCTTCCATTAATAAAATTCTAAATCACTTAGTAAGACTGCTTTTTAAACACTTCATCCTTCAGGAATGGACCTTCTCTCTTTGAAATGGGAGACCTTCAGGCTCAGCTGGATTTCTCCCTTTCCCACTGTGCTTCAGATTGTTTTCTTTAACTTGCTTCTCAACCTCATCTCCTACCTTAATAAATGCTTCAAAATTAAGTCGGGATCTTTCTTGGCTTCTAAGGCAGTACAACGGGTATAGAGTGCTTTCTATTTGAGTTCCAAAAAAAAAAAAAGAATAATTCAGGGGCCTCACCAAGTATAGCTTTTTACCAGTTAGGCCTTCGTATTATGCACGACTGTGACCTGTCACTTGCCAGAAAAATTGTAGTGGTTATCGTGGGAAATTTGCTTTACTTGGCAAGAATAAATGTTGTCATAGATGCTGTTTTAAGTGCTAAGTTAATTATTTATGCAAATATATGTACAAAATCATAGAGAATAGTCGTAACCACTGCATCTGCTGCAAAACCTGCTTCATATTTCCCGGTAGATGCTGGACTCCAGATTTTTCCTATGCTTATTGCAGTTGCCCACAAATCTAGGATTTTTATTGTTTCAGGACTTGGCTTGGAAAAGTCCATTCTGATTGGAAAGCAATTATTTCTTTCTATCTGCACATGGAATTCATTTAGGGAACACCTTTTGAAATCATTGGTTAGCAATTATGATAGCAAAAGTGTCTCATTTTTCCAAGTTGCTGACTCTTGTCAGGTGTGCCAGTGCTTGTCTTTTGCTATCTGTACGTCTAAATGTGTTTTTCAAAATTTTGTAGATGCGAAAGTCGATAAGGAGGACCTTAAGAGCACAGGTATGTTAAATTTTCTTGTTCTCTGATACTATCTTTTTCCTGTTGAATCCAAGTCAATCTTGGGATTTTGCATATTGTTTGCTATTGGTGTAAGTGAAAGGGCTTTGAGATGATGTCATCCTGATAAAGTAAATTAAACTGCTATTGGCTGTAAGCTGGGCCCAACAACTTGCAGTACATGTCCAACGGGTTTCTAGCTTGGAATTTGCTCTCAAAAAATAGTGAATAATACTGTTGACCAGCAATTGCATTTTCTGTCCGGCTCTCTTTCTGGCGGCTGAATGTTGAGAATGGGTTTCATCTGCAATTTTTTGGGTTCCTTATTTGTTAGCTCTTACCATGTTTTCTTCACTGCTACAGTTTATTTCAATGGAGCATCATTATGGGCCTTGTTTATTCTTTTCTTGTCCCCAGATTACATGATATTGGCACAAATAGATATAATGAAAAGAAGGGTACAAACGGTGAAATTTGCGTTTCATATGGTAGTGCGATTGTGCTTGAATGTGATAAATTTGCCTCTATCAATCACCTGTGGTGAATTTATTTCTTCCAAAATCCATAAACTATGCATACCTTGTGGAGCGCCTAGATAATAGATATTTCATCAATAGTCTAACTTTCAAGTTGCTTGAGACATCAAAATTTTAATGCCTAGAATTATCCAACCTGCTCATTACAATTTGCATCTCTTATGAGGAAGACACTTTCAGTTAGCTAGTAGATATTTGTTTGTTTGTTTTCGAAAATTATGTCGGGTTATGCTAAATAAGTTGTTAAAACTGATCTATAAATTGGTTGCAGTGACAAAAGGCAAGAAGCGAAAGAGTGAAGCTGGTGCTGAGGTCTGGTTTGTATCATGACAACATCCTTTCTTCTGGTTTGATTTTTGTTGGTAATACGTGTTGAATGCTACCATGGTCAATGGCAACACATGTTTTCTGCCATTGGCTCATAACTATCATATTATGGGGACCTTGTCTTATTAATGGCTTTACTTATATTGCATTAACTAATGTTACCTGAAGAGTGGAGCAGAATGAATATGTTTAGAAGGATACATTCTTGTGCCCAACACCATCTCTCTTTGAATATTTTTTAAGATACTAGGTAATTGGATGAAAAGATTGAAATTTTATAAAAAGAACTTAATAGTCTTTTATTACCTTTGACAGAAATGTTGACTCATGAAGACAATATCCAAGATGACATTTTGAGCAAGTTCTATCAGATCACATAGTCTATCTAAAGCTATGCTTGTTTTAGTCAAGATATAAAATTTTATGATGATATAATCAGAGTCTATTGAATAGGTTTAACTTCTAGATTAATGATCTACGCATCTATATATGTGTTTAATCGAAGCCATACTGTAGCATAAGTTGGTTATATCAGCAAATTAGAGTTGTATTTAGGGTTTTATGTTTTGTGTGGGCCTTCTAAGAAATTGCTCCATTAATGAATGAAGTATGAAATTGCATTATGCACATGATTTACGTATTTGCCATGAAATTCCATCGAACAGCTTGCGACCTATCGGTAACCATTTCTTTGCAAAAACCAGGAGCGACTCTGTTAGAAGTTTCAAAACAAGGACAATTCTGAAGCTCCCTAGGATTCTCTGTCACATTTATTTTAGGAAGTAATAAAAGAACTTGATCGACTTCATTTTACAAAGTTTAACTTTATCACTCAATTGATAAGTTAAAAAGACTGGTGTAAATTTCACACTAGTCTTCATTTCACTTTTGTTCCTGTATTTACAATTGTAGTCCATATACTTAATCATCTTGCCAATTTAAGGACATATTTCCATAGATGTTCATGACAATTGCAGGACTTGCAGTTGACATTCCTACAGATCACTCAGAAAATAAATTTTTCTTTAGATAAAATGTAACGATTATTTATGTCCCATATAAAGCCCTTAAGGTGGATTTGATGATTTTAAATGGAGGAATTTGTGCTTCATAGTGCAGATTGTTATCTCTTTCATGTGAGAATTAACAATAGGGATGTCGATGGTCAAACTACATAATCTCAGATTTCCCTACAAATTGGGCGAATATCTTTAAATTACAAGATGATAAAGTAAAGGGATAATTACAAGGACTAAATTGAAATGCAACCCAAAGCACGGCAAGTAAAGAAGTTTCAGGCTTTTCATTTATTCACCCAGACATTACAATGGTATCCATAGTCTAATAAAAGCTTCTCCCTTATTCTATAGAGGGAGTGAAATAGGCTTCATTTTGAAATCATCATATATTCCAGCAGTGCTACTTTTTTAAGAATGCTTTCTTTTGTAGTTGTAGTCTAATTGTAGTTGTACAATTGATAGAAAGACAATGAACCAGTGGAGAAGCTTGTCAAGATTCAAATTCCAGCAGCATTAAGGAAGCAACTTGTTGATGACTGGGAATTTGTTACTCAGAGGGATAAGGTAACTATTAACGATCAATAGTCTTATTTTGCCATTGCTTGAAAAGTTTGTGTGCAAATAGGATAAATATCTAGTTAATCGTATAGTGCTTTAAGTATGTCATTAGAGAAGTTAACTAAATGTTACTTGGTATTCATGTTTGAATGTTTTGTGTCCTTTTGTCGACTGTGGGTTATCAATTATATGGTTAATTTGAATTTTCTTTTTTTCTTCCCTGCAGCTTGTTAAACTACCCCGTTCTCCAAGTGTGGATGAAATTTTCACAAATTACCTTGAATACAGGACCAAGAAGGATGGCATGTAGGTTCACATACTGTCCTTTTATAACAGCAACTGCATTGCGGTCATCCAAGTGAATTGAGTCTACTTCCAATGTGCTTTGTCAATAATTTTGCTTTTACATTAAGACAATTATTGTCCACACAGCCACTCGTGCATGAGTCTTTGTTGACACATACACACTCTTGCATGCACATGCTCATGCATGCACAAGGGTGTGCACATACACATTTCCAGACCCTGCATAGATAAATGGCGGGTGGAACCTAAGAACCTTGCACGTATGAGTATGTTCATAGATATTTAGATGCTATTACTGTGAGAACTTGAAGTCATCCCTTTTAGGTTCTTTCAACTCTACTTTTTTCAATTCATGCTGAAATTTATAGACTGGATGTTCTTGAAATGTTTTATCTCCTCGATCCAGTGCTTAAATTTCCAGACCCTGCATAGATAAAGGTGTGCCAGCTTGTTTCTTTTGTGATGGGATATCAAATAAGACATATTTGAAGGATGAAAATGTTTGGAATGTAATTTGGTTGTTTTTCTTATTTGGACTGCTCCTCTATGATCCATGTCTAGCACTCTGAAATTGTACTGTCGAAACGGAACAGTGATTTTTACATAACATTGTCATTGGACAAGTATATGTTATGTGTCTAAATATATCTAAGGGAACCTAGCTGTGTGCAAGAGCAAGCTAAGTGAAACTGCTTTTCCAAACTGTTCTGAGATTTCAAATTTCTCGAAGTTCTTTGGGAGGTGAAAGTGATATTCTCTATGAATAAACATATTTATTTAATAGGTAAACATGCCCTTTTCTGCCAGTAGAATCTTTTTAGCTACGCGCTGCTACTTGAACTTTGCACAAAGCACATTGTGCCAGTAGAAAGTTTTAGCTGACACTGTTACCTTAGCTGTGGACAAAGTGCATTGTATTCTCAGTTAATTCTTGGAAAAATAGGCAAATGGGATCCCATTTAAATTTCTCATCCTTATGATTTTACCCCTAACTTCAATTCCAAGTTTTTCACCTTTCGCTTGTGATGACAATGCAGGATGACTGACATAATAGGAGAAATCTTGAAAGGATTGCGTTGTTACTTTGACATAGCATTGCCTGTGATGCTCTTGTACAAAAAGGAGCGCCAACAGTATCGCGAAGCAGTTGTAGGTGACATCTCTCCATCGACTATTTATGGTGCTGAACATCTCCTGAGGCTTTTTGGTTCGTATGCTTTAATCCAAGTCTCATCCTCTCATATGTTCTTTATTCCATAATAAGTTAAATATTCAGTTATGCCTGTCATGAAACTGCGGTTGTGGCAATGCCCTTTTACTCTCAGGTCAGTTACGGAGGTGGAGGTGGTTTACTAGTCTTTTCTTCTCCGTGATTTTACTACCGTTATGCCAATATTTTCCATATGCGCATTCTGTGTAAATTTTAGTACACTTAAGATGATGCATGATGTACTGATAATGATAGGTTGGGAGTTTATGGGACCTATAACATGCCTCTCTACTTAAATCAATTTCAACACCACAGGTTTTAGTCAATACCCACTTCTTGTTAGGAGTAAGTGTTGAAGATCTATTTTTTGGCTACTCAGGAGCTTTTGAAGTTTAGAGAGAGAGAGAGAGAGAGAGAGAGAGAGTGAGAGACTATGCTTTTCTATGCAAGTTCAAGATTTTAGGTATGTTGTTGGCACTTTTACGTGATCTAGTTGCGATAGCTTATGGCTTTAGAGCTTCAACTACTACCACCATAGCCTGCGCTTTCTTGAAGTATTTCTAGTTACAAATGTGTTTTTTTGGGGGGCTAACTTCACAAGTGAGTGCGAGACTGCTAACTGGTACTTTTGAATGAGAGGTTGCTGATTAGCTTTCCCTTGGTCTTTGTTGTCTGGTATTGTCCTACAAGCGGCTGTGATCAAATGTTGTTTAAACTTTGGTAGAGAACATCTCTTGGCTATTGACTTTTGCAAGTATAATTCAATTTTCCATTACAGAAAAGTAATCAGGTTGTCTAGTTTTACCCTAATATGCTGCAATCTCTGCCTCCCAGTAAAGCTGCCCGAGTTACTGGCTCATGTGAACATTGAAGAGGACACCTTGACGCGGTTGCAGCAGAAACTGCTTGACTTTCTCAAGTACTGATTCATACCTCTGTCTTTTCAACGGTGGTGTCCACATCTTTTTGAATGCTTCATCATTTTGATATTTGCTCGAGATCCATTATTTTAACTCAGCTATTCTACTTGCAACTTGTAAGGATGTACCTCTAAGATCAGCTTCTGTATCATGCTTCCAAATGCAGGTTCCTCCAGAAGAACCAAAGTACCTTCTTCCTTTCTGCATATGAAGCATCCAAAGCTTCGGAAGGAAAAGGGAAGAGGAAAGATGAGGGAGCCTAGCCTAGCCGGAGCGTCCACTGCTCCGTTTCCGGCAATTTCCAATTCATTAGGGGACGCTGTCGGCTAACGATTCTGATGTCGTGGAATTCTCTGCCCATTAAAAGCCGGAAGAATTCCTTTTGCTGTGTTGTTGTAACATTAGCATTGACTAGTTCATTCTTTCTTTATGATCCGTTTCCCCTCGTAGTGAAGGGGGTGATAGTTGGTAAATTACCTTTATACGGTTCGATTCGGCGCGGTTCTTACGCTGACGATTGTTTCTCAGACAAGACCAACTGTCGGGTATTTCGATTCATCTAGACTCACTATTGTACTCGACAAGAACCTCAAGACCAGACGGTCAATAGGAAACACATTTTATCTCAATAAGTCCTACTTTCTGAACGATGTTTCTTGTGTATTACTTTGTTCCCTCGACCCTTATTTTCCCTTCGCATCACTTTACATCTTCAAATTGGTGTACATGAGTATATACTACAAGCTGCCGGTAAATTCATATTCAGTACATCGTTGAATGCACTTATTTTGTGCAACAATTGGAAAAAGAATTAGGGGTTAACATGATGAAAGGCACGCAAAATGGATCGCCCGAATCGGAAACCGTCAAGATTAGTTTAGTTTCTGGAGTGTTAGTCCAATTCTTGGTTCTAAAGGGAACCGGATTGGACCAATTGAAGATACTTTTTATTTTTTTTTATTTTTGTAAAAGATTTTGTAAAATGTGAATTAAATATTATCTCGGTCTGATTCCAAGTAGTGAGAAAAAAAAAGTAAAGGGAAAAAAGTAGTGAGTAACAATAAGTAACCATTTCATTGGACCAAACCAAAACCAAATCAGATCAATTGGTTCAATCCTAGTTCTCAATTTTGGAAATCGGAACGGAAACATATCACCCCTAAATATGACAAATAATCTTAAACTAATTTTTTTTGACAAATTTCCCTCACAAAAAAATTTAAATTAATATATATATGATGAATTTATTATATATTAATTTTCATTAAATTTTATCATCAAATTACGACACCCTTCATTTAGGTTTACCCTCCATTTAATTTGAAATTTTTTATGAAAGTAAATTTATCATGAATCTATCAATTTTGAATTTTTATGGTATTAACATCTTGGCAAAAAAAAAACAAAAAAATGGGTCACGGCACTCTCAAACTCTCCTAAATCAAAACAATAAAAAAAAAAAAAAAAATTCCAAAAAAAAAAAAAATGGGCCTAACGACACGTGTCATCTTCCAAGCACACAACGCCCCCAAGATAATTTAGATTAGCATCGATTCCCCAATAATGTCAACGACCGCCTCCTCCCGCCGTCGTCCCCCGCCCTCGCGCTCCTCCGCCCAAGCCCAAGAGCTTCCTCCCCGCCCGATCTCCATCCTCCGTCGCCGTCTCCGTCGCCGTCGCCCCCCGCTCCTCCATGGAAACCCCTCCTTCCCCCTCCCCGGCGGGATCCGCCGAGGCGCGTCGTCGTCTGCGGCGGCGGCGTCATCGGCGTCTGCACCGCCTACTTCCTCTCCAAGTCCGCCGGCGCCGCCGCCTCCGTCTCCATCGTCGAGCAGTCCTCCGTCGCCTGCGCCGCCTCCGGGAAGGCCGGCGGCTTCCTCGCCCTCGACTGGTGCGACGGCGGCCCCCTCGGCCCCCTCGCCCGCGCCAGCTTCGACCTCCACCGCGCCCTCGCCGCGGAGCTTGACGGGCCCCGGGCCTACGGCTACCGCGCCCTCACCACCCTCAGCCTCACCGTGAAGGAATCGGAGTCGGGCTCCGGGTCGGGGCCAGCGGCCCAAGCGTGGGGCCCCGCGCGACGCCGTCCTGCCCGACTGGGTCGACGGGCCGGGCCGGGCCGCTAGGGCGATCGGGTCGACGGACACCACGGCCCAGGTCCATCCCCGGCTCTTCACTCGGGCCCTGCTGGACAAGGCCGTGAGGGATTACGGGCTCGAGGTGGTGATCGGGAAGGTGGTCAGGGTCGACACGGGCGGCGGCGGCGGCGGGAGGGTGTCGGCAGTGGTGCTGGAGGGAGTGAGGGTCATGGAGGCGGACGCAGTGGTGCTGGCGCTCGGGCCGTGGTCTGGCAAGTTCGGGCTCCTGTCATCGCTGTTCAGGGTGTATGGGCTCAAGGCCCACAGCATCATCTTGGAGCCAAGAGAGCCCGGCACGATAGGCCCGGAAGCTCTGTTCTTGAGCTTCCTGCCCTCTGGCGGCGGCCCGGCCATGGACCCGGAAGTCTACCCTCGCCCCACTGGTATGTAACCATGTTTGTAATCTTTTTTGTTTTTTGTTTTTTTTCCCTTTTAATTATTGTATGTATTATTATTTTTAATTAATTGTTAATTATGATCATTAAAACACTGGTTTTTAGGATGAATTATTTGAATGGCTGGCATATGTGCTGTCACATGTCTAGAAGCAATTATTAGTTTTTGCTAGCTTTGGCTTGCCTACCTGTCTACTGTCTAGCAATAGAAGATGGGGCTATTTCTTTTGTAGCTGCCATCCTATGAAGTTTCTAAATTTAGCAATGCCTAGTTCTATTCAATTACATGTTTAGCTGAATTATAATGTGGCCAAAGTACAAGCATTGATTCACTGAAATGGAAGGTCTCTCTCTTTCTGTGTAGCTTGAAATTGAGCTACCAAAGTAGCCTTCATCTTCCAATTGATGTATCAATTGTGGGGTTGATTGATGTTTTCTTTTTTATTACCTGGAAAAAAATCGGGTCAAGTCAACCCGCTCCATGTGCATTTGAGATATTTTTTTTTTTTTTTGAATGATTTTGATTATGATTGAACATATTTAGGGGAAGTCTATTTGTGTGGGATGTCGTCCCGGGAGGAGGTGCCGGATGACCCTGAAGAGGTCGCACCCAACCCAGAATCCATAAAGGTGCTGAAGCGGGTGGCTCGGGCCGTGTCGAGTCACCTAGCGGAGGGCGAGGCGGGCGTGAAGGCCGAGCAAGCCTGCTTCTTGCCGTGCACTGAGGACAAGGTCCCCGTGATCGGGGAGCTACCGGGCTTGGAAGGTTGCTATGTGGCGACGGGCCACAGTTGCTGGGGCATCCTCAACGGGCCCGCTACTGGGGCTGCGGTGGCGGAGCTCGTGCTCGAAGGGCGGGCTCAGACCGTGGACCTGACTCGGTTCAGCCCTGCACGATTTGTACTCTCTAGGAAGAGATGAAATGTGGCATTCAGAAATATAAATTGTGTTTGTTTTCTATCAAGTCGAGGATTTTCTCCGTTTTTTTTACGTGATTTTCTAAATGAAGGTTTTAATACAAGCATGTGGTCACGTGTCTGAAAGGTAGAAATGGCATTGTATTTAGAGGGGGGCCGTATATGGTCCATGTTTTTGCCAACCACTCTTCTTCCACGATAATAATGAAAATAAAGAACCAGGAAATCCGATTATTAATTATAAACGGATGTAAAATTTGCTTGTCTTTTTTTTTTTCAGTGTGGGGCACATATTTGACATTTTCTTTTTTAATCAACTCAAATATTCTCATCCATGCTTTTAAATTCTTTTTTTCATTCAATTAATCTTCCTTACGCGTCCAAATAACTAAAGTGAAAATGTTTCTCTTAATGGAGAATCAATTATGGGTGTGAAATCGACATGTATGTTCAATATTCCGAAAAGCACGGATCGGGCTGATGTTGGTTAATGCAATAACCCAAATGCATTACTACTTTAAAACTATCTAGCACGAGTAGCATGATATTTAGACCCAATTGAATTTATCGTCTATAAAAGCATTTTTTTCAAGTCAAATGCATTATTGTCCAGTTCTCTCTACATATGCACAAATGTATTTGTAGTTTTTGCCTTTTCTTTTCTTTTTGACATTAGCAGTGGTGAGTGATATTTTATGTTTATATCCAATCCTCGAACGAATTCAACTCTTGCGATTGTTCTTTTCATTCATCAAATTTAAAACTGAGTAAAAAAATTTCGAATTGGAATTCTTCAAGAATGATGTATTCTTGAAACTTGTTGCACCCAAGCGATCAAACAATTGGACATGATTTTTCTTTCCAAAGAATTTTAAAAGGATTATCGTAAGGCAATCTTAAATCTTATTGGTTCGATTCGGCACGGTTCTTACGCTGACGATTGTTTCTCAGACAAGATCAACTGTTGTATATTTCGATTCATCCAGACTCACTATTGTACTCGACAAGAACCTCAAGACCCAGACAGTCGATAGGAAACACATTTTATCTCAATAAGTCCTACTTTCTGAACGATGTTTCTTGTGTATTACTTTGTTCCCTCGACCCTTATTTTGCTTTGCATCATTTTACATCTTCAAATTGGTGTACATGAGTATACTATAAGCTGCCGGTAAATTCATATTCAGTACATCATTGAATACACTTATTTTGTGCAACAATTGGAAAAAGAATTAGGGGTTAACGTGATTAAAGGCATGCAAAACGGATCACCCGAATCAGAAAACTGTCAAGATTAGTCTAGTTTCTAGAGTGTTAGTCCAATTCCTGGTTCTAAAGGGAATTGGATTGGACCAACTGAACATACTTTTTATTTTATTATTTCTGTAAAAGATTTAGTAAAATGCAAACAAATATTATCTTGGTCTTATTCCAAGTGTAGTGAGGAAAAGAAGTAATGGAAAAAAAGTAGTTAGAAATAATAAGTGACCGTTTCATTGGACCAAACCAAAACCAAACTAGACCAATGGTTCAGTCCCAGTTCTCAATTTTGGAAACCGGAACAGAAACATATCACTACTAAATATGACAGATAATATTTAACTAATATATATGCGACAAATTTACTCTCACGAAAAATTTTAAATTGATATACATGTGATGAATTTATCATATGTTATTTTCATTAAATTTTACTATCAAATTACGACACCCTTCTTTAGGATTTACCCTATGTTTAATTTGTGATTTTTTTATAATATTAATAATCTAATTTAATAAAAACTAATGAAAGTAAATTTATCATGAATCTATCAATTTCAGATTTTTTATGATATTAACAAAAAAAACAAAGATTAGTCTAGTTTCTCAGGAATCTATCAATTGATCCCTCAGTTGCCTTTTGTTTTTTTCCTTTGGTTGCTGGTGGTGGCCGTTGTTTGGCCCTTCTCTGCTGTGGGGTGGCTGTTATCGTTTGTTGCTTGTTGTTTTTTATCTCGACATCCTTCCACTCGCTTTAACGTCATGTCATTTTTAGTGCAAGTTTCGATACCAAGATTTCATCTTGGCAAAGCTCAATACAATTACTTACTTTCACAAAAAAAAAAAAAAACAAACAAAGAAAAATGGGTTACGGCACTCTCAAACTCTCCTAAATCAAAACAATAAAAAAAGAAAAAAGAATCCCAAATGGGCCTAACAAAAAAAAAAAAAAAAAGCCCTAACGACACGTGTCATCTTCCAAGCACACAACGCCCCCCAAGACAATTTAGATTAGCATCGATTCCCCAATAATGTCAACCACCGCCTCCTCGCCGTCGTCCCCCGCACTCGCGCTCCTCCGCCCAAGCCCAAGAGCTTCCTCCCCCGCCCGATCTCCATCCTCCGTCGCCGTCGCCCCCGCTCCTCCATGGAAACCCCTCCTCCCCCTCCCCGGCGGGATCCGCCGAGGCGCGTCGTCGTCTGCGGCGGCGGCGTCATCGGCGTCTGCACCGCCTACTTCCTCTCCAAGTCCGCCGGCGCCGCCGCCTCCGTCGCCCTCGTCGAGCAGTCCTCCGTCGCCTGCGCCGCCTCCGGGAAGGCCGGCGGCTTCCTCGCCCTCGACTGGTGCGACGGCGGGCCCCTCGGCCCCCTCGCCCGCGCCAGCTTCGACCTCCACCGCGCGCTCGCCGCGGAGCTCGACGGGCCCCGGACCTACGGCTACCGCGCCCTCACCACCCTCAGCCTCACCGTGAAGGAATCGGAGTCGGGCTCCGGGTCGGGCCAGCAGCCCAAGCGTGGGGCTCCGCGGGACGCCGTCCTGCCCGACTGGGTCGACGGGCCGGGCCGGGCCGCGAGGGCGATCGGGTCGACGGCCACCACGGCCCAGGTCCATCCCCGGCTCTTCACCCGGACCCTGCTGGACAAGGCGGTGAGGGACTACGGGCTCGAGGTGGTGATCGGGAAGGCGGTCAGGGTCGACGCGGGTGGCGGCAGTGGTGGGGGGAGGGTGTCGGCGGTGGTGCTGGAGGGAGGGAGGGTCATGGAGGCGGACGCGGTGGTGCTGGCGCTTGGGCCGTGGTCCAGCAAGTTCGGGCTCCTGTCGTCGCTGTTCAGGGTGTATGGGCTCAAGGCCCACAGCATTGTCTTGGAGCCGAGAGAGCCCGGCGCGATAGGCCCAGAAGCTCTGTTCCTGAGCTTCCTGCCCTCCGGCGGCGGCCCGGCCATGGACCCGGAAGCCTACCCTCGTCCCACTGGTATGTAACCATGTTTGTAATCTTTTTTGTTTTTTTTTCCCCCTTTTAATTATTGTATGTATGTATTATTATTTAATTAATTGTTAATTATGATCATTAAAACATTGGTTTTTAGCATGAATTATTTGAATGGCTGTCATATGTACTGTCACATGTCTAGGAAGCAATTATTAGTTTCTGCTAGCTTTGGCTTGCCTACCTGTCTATTGTCTAGCAATAGAAGATGGGGCTATTTCTTTTGTAGCTGCCATCCAATGAAGTTTCTAAATTTAGCAATGCCTAGTTCTATTCAATTACATGTTTAGCTGAATTATAATGTGGCCAAAGTACAAGCATTGATTCACTGAAATGGAAGGTCTCTCTCTCTTTCTGTGTAGCTTGAAATTGAGCTACCAAAGTAGCTTGCATTTTCCAATTTATGTGTCAATTGTGGGGTTGATTGATTTTTTTCTTTTCTTTACCTGGAAAAAAATCGGGTCAGTCGACCCGTCCATGTGCATTTGAGATTTTTTTTTTTTTTGAATGATTTTGGTTATGATTGAACATATTTAGGAGAAGTCTATTTGTGTGGGATGTCGTCCCGGGAGGAGGTGCCAGATGACCCTGAAGAGGTCGCGCCCAACCCGGAATCCATAAAGGTGCTGAAGCGGGTGGCTCGGGCCGTCTCGAGTCACCTAGCGGAGGGCGAGGCGGGCGTGAAGGCCGAGCAAGCCTGCTTCTTGCCGTGCACCGAGGACGAGGTCCCCGTGATCGGGGAGCTACCGGGCTTGGAAGGTTGCTACGTGGCGACGGGCCACAGTTGCTGGGGCATCCTCAACGGGCCCGCTACTGGTGCTGCGGTGGCGGAGCTCGTGCTCGAAGGGCGGGCTCAGACCGTGGACCTGACTCGGTTCAGCCCTGCACGATTTGTACTCTCTAGGAAGAGATGAAATGTGGCATTCGGAAATATAAACTGTGTTTGTTTTAACGTGATTTGTCCTTCTCTCTTTCATCATGAAATTGACCAGAACACAATTTAGGGCATCTGTACTTATAAATGAAGGTTTTAATAAATGCATGTGGTCACGTGTCTGAAAGGTAGAAATGGCATTGTATTTAGAGGGGGGCCGTATATGGTCCATGTTTTTCCCAACCACTCTTCTTCCACAATAATAATGAAAAGAAAAACCAGGAAATCAATTATTAATTATAAACGGATGTAAAATTTGCTTGTCTTTTTTTTTCCTTTCCAGTGTGGGGCACATATTTGACATTTTCTTTTTAATCAACTCAAATTTTCTCATCCATGCTTTTAATTTTTTTTTTTAAGACTAAATTATTTCTCGTTCCTCTATTATAGTATTACTTATGCAATATTTTTTTTCATTCAATTAATCTTCCTTACGCGTCCAAATAACTAGAGTGAAACCACTAACTCATTGTGTTCAATATTCCGAAAAGCATGGATCGGGCTGATGTTGGTTTATGCAATAACCCAAATGCATTACAACCCTAAAACTATCTAGCACGAGTAGCATGATATTTAGACCCAATTGAATTTATCGTCTATAAAAGTATTTTTTCAAGTCAAATGCATTATTGTCCAGTTCTCTCTATATATGCACAAATGTATTTATAGTTTTTGTCTTTTCTTTTCTTTTTGACATTAGTAGTGGTGAGTGATCTTTTATGTTTATATCTAATCCTCGAATGAATTCGACTCTTGCATTGTTCTTTTCTTTTGTCAAATTTAAAACTGAGTAAAAAAATTTCGAATTGTAATTCTTCAAGAATGATATATTCTTGAAACTTGTTGCACCCAAGCGATCAAACAATTGGACATGATTTGTCTTTCAAAAGAATTTTAAAAGGATTATCGTAAGGCAATCTTAAATCTTATTGCGATAAGTATCCGATCATGTCTTATAATGGATTTAAGTTGACCAAATACAACTATATACACATTAGATGTAATTTTAACACATCCTTTAACTTGTATATATTCTAGTCACTTCAAAAGAAAAAAAAAAAGCGTTTCGTGAGAGAATTGATCTTTTGACTAAGGAGTTCGAAATTAAAAGTTTAATAAATTATTCACTCTTTTGAAAGAAAATAATAACTCCCTTATGGGATCATCGTGTGCATTATAGAGAGATTATTTTATTTAACGTCTCTACCACATCCCAGCATTTTGTTATTTGGAAGTAAGACATGCATTCTAATTGTTGTCTACCTACACCAAAATCTTGTACAATTTCAAGATCTTCACTAGTGGCCTCGAATCGCACTTGATGCTTCTTGGAGTAATTTTTTCTTCATTACAAGTGATGTCAAATTTGCCTGATCTCCTCAAAAGTTGAATGAAATCAATTCGACCCATATTCAAAAGCCCATTTAATTGCATATCGTCAACAAGGGAGTTCGGAAAGCGAGAGGTAAAGATAGACTAAGAGATCTAAATTTCAATTCTCGAACTTTAGTCTTCTGAGGAAGAAAAGATCGAGTGGTCGTTGGATTATGAACTTTCTAAAGAAAAAATAGCTCAGTAGCCCCATTATTGGCCTTCGGTATGATCATGAACAGTCTATATCTAGGTACACCCTTTGCTAATATATCATGCAATCGACAGAGCATCAACCCGAGTTCCAACCAATATTTAATCCGATCCATTAGATTAAAAAATATTTTACGGGTTTGGAGTTCATTGTCCTGGCCTTACTTTGAGTTTCTTGCAGGGAAAGTTGCTGTAAACGTACATTTGGACCACACAAAATTGTGTACACGCATGATGATGGGCGGTGAACTATATATTTGGTCGGTGAGAACTTTAACTAAATAATGGGGCTCGGTCAATCCATGATCATATTCTTACCCTCCTTTCTTTAATGGTCTACCGGCTACACTCTGCAGTACACTTTTGACTGGCCAATGGATGCGAGTGCTCTGTAGTTTGTACGCCAATTCAAGAGGCACGTCATGGGCCATGTGACCTTAACTTCAGGTTTCTGTTTTCCCTGCCGAGAACGCAAACCTGTTCGATCGTCTCAAGCGTTCGGTCGAAGCCACGAGTTAAATTCATTCATAAATGTAAAGTTTGAAACTCTGGCCCGTTTCATGTTGCCAGGAATTAGCCTATCGAGGTCATCAATGGGGGGTGGTCTATGCCTCGTGTCAAGAACAGATCTGCATATGATTCAGTCCGAGCACAAGTTCAGGAGATGTTTTAGGCATTCTGACGGGTAATTAAAAGAGCTCTTTGTCACGTAGGAGTTGTACCATACGTCAACCGATTGTTTGCACTTGAAAGAGGTACCATATGGGGCACCATATGCCAATGCGGGGGAAATTCGGCGTGACATTGCTGAAAAGGAGTTTGTCGGCATCTCTTTTTGAAAGTATAGTAGGTCGATAATCATAAAACTCTCAAACGAAAGTGTCGATCAATCAATGACCTGACAATCGTGTTCGGATGTTTTTTGTTCTTTTCTTGGTCAGAGTGTTTGGATGTTTCAAGATATACGAAATAATTCTTTTTAAAGTTCTATTTCGGTTAGAGGGGAAAGTGTGATTCATGTTAAAGAGAAATTAACGAGGACAGCTAAATCTTCATGGGAAGTCTTTTTGAATGAAAGCATTCATATGATAGTAGAACGAATAGATATTTAGAGAAGCACGACATAGGGGTATCCCTTGTGATTTAGGATAATTGTCTAAAAAGTCATAGACTTACTGTATAACATCCAATTTATTGTAAACCTTTCAATTATGTCAATTTAGTCATAAATTCTTTTAACAATTTGTTAATTTATTTTAAACCTTTCAATTATATCAATTTAGTCACAAAAATTTCAACATTTTGCCAATTTAGTCCTAAACTTATTATTTGGATAGTTGGCCCAAAAGATTATATTGACAAACTATTAAAAGATTTGGGACTAAATTGATAATCTATCAAAAGGTTTAGAACTAAATTAGCACAATTGAAAAATTTAGGACTAAATTAACAAATCATCAAAATGTTTAGGATTAAATTGACATAATTGAAAGATTTATAACTAAATTGGCCGTCATACAATAGGTTTAAGACTTTTTGGACAATTTTTCCCTTGTGATTTGTCAAAAACCCAAGAAAACCACGCTAGTAGACGTTCAAATACTACATTGTAGCCTTTTGTGCTCTATCGCATACCCAATAATGCATCACCAACAAATACGAGGATATGAGCAACCTTAGTTGCCATTGTACATGTAAGTTTTATTGGATACGCTTTATATATTGCTTTTGGGTAACCCTCTCAACAATTAAAAAGAAGGTGCCGATATGGGAAAGATACTGTGCAAACTGTAAGCCAAACCATTTTCCTCAAGATATAAAATTAAAAAAAATATTAAGTTTGAAGGTGTGCTCTAACATCATGTGAGACAATTTCTTTCTTCAAAAATTTGAGGAAAACGGTTTAGCTGACGGTTGCACGATATGTTTCCGATATCCGAACCTTCTTTTTACGTAAACATCTAAAAATTTCCGTTATTTTCTTCTCTCTTAGATGTCAATACCTGAATCCTTTTCATTCTCTCCTAATAACTCCATCTAAACTGAGTGTAAAGCATGGAAATACATGGTGGGAGGAAAATAAGAGACATGAAAAGATGTGGACTTTGATTAGTAAGAGGGTGCGGAGAAGTGAAAATGTTAGCAGCTCCCTTCTAAGCATTATCATATGGATCATATATCCATTACAAATTATTCAATTTCATTTATAGTTACTCTGGCCACCATTGATCCTAAAGTCTGAGATTGGCAAGCTCATTACCGCGATCCCACTTATATGCTATCAATTAAAAATATCTCTCTATACATGATATGTTGCAATTAGACAATGCAACATGAGAAATTAAAGGGTTTTTCCTTTTCACCATACCACACTGACAGTTCATAGTAATTTTGAATTCCTCTATAAGGACTTTAAATTTGAGGATATTTCTTTAAAAAGTGCAAATTTCAGGCTTTTAATGACATCTGGCCCCGTCAAAATAAATGGTCGATGTTTCCTATATATCTCGTTACAATGGTGCAAAATTAGTGGTTCAAAAAGCTAAAAGGACAAAAAAAAAAAAAAGAAACAACTACCTACCCCCATCCGATTGCATCCTGTTTTTCACCAACCCACTTAGATGGGTTAGACATTCTTTGCTGATCTCTCAGTTTGGTCAATGAATGATCACTATTCCCATTTTGTTTTTACTAGATATCCAACCAACGGAAAAAGTGTCAAAAAAGTCCTGAACCTTTTGGTTTTGTCCGATTTAATTCTAAACCTTTTTTTTTGGTGCCGATTTAGTCCTAAACTTTTTACGTTGTGCCAATTCGGTCCTTTCCGGCCAATTTTGACTGGATTTTTATTTGGACGATGCCGGGCCGACGTGGCATGCTCGGCGCCGACGGGTACAACTTTTAATAGTATTTTAATATTTTTGAATTTTTGAATTTTTATTTTTATTCTTTTCTTTTTCTTTTTCTTTTTTTTTTTTCTGCTCATCTTCTTCCTCAGCCCGGTCGCCGGAGCTCGGCGACCGGCCCGAGGCGACGGCCGGCGAGGTCGAGACCTCGCCGGCCACCTCGCCCGTGGCCCGAGGGCGGCCTCGCGCCGGGCGGGCGAGGCTCGCCCTCGCCGGATCCGGCGAGGGTCGAGCCTCGCCCACGGCCGGCGAGGCTCGACCTCGCCGGATCCGGCGCGAGGAGGAGCTGGCGGGGCTCGCCCTCGCCGGCCGTGGGCGAGGCTCGACCCTCGCCGGATCCGGCGAGGGCGAGCCTCGCCGCCCGTGCCCCGAGGGCGGCCTCGCGCCGGCGGGCAAGGCTCGCCCTCGCCGGATCCGGCGAGGGTCGAGCCTCGCCCAAGGCCGGCGAGGCTCGACCTCGCCGGCATCCGACACGAGGAGGAGCCGGGGGGCTCGCCCTCGCCGGCCGTGGGCGAGGCTCGAGCCTCGCCGCCGGGTCTCGAGGGCGGCCTCTTGCCGGCGGGCGAGGCTCGCCCCGCCGGATCCGGCGAGGGTCGAGCCTCGCCCACGGCCGGCGAGGCTCGACCTCGCCGGCTCCGGCGCGAGGAGGAGGCGGGGCTCGCCCTCGCCGCCCAGGCCTCGAGGGCGGCCTCGCCCGCCCGGCGCGAGGCCGCCCTCGCGCCATCGGCGAGGTGGCCGGCCGCCGAGCTCCGGCGACCTACTGGAGGAAGAAGATCGGCAGAAAAAAAGAAAAAAAAAAAGAAAAGAATAAAAATAAAAGAGAAAAAAATTTAAAAAAATTTGAAAATATTATTAAAAATTGTACACGTCAGCGCCGATCGGCCACGTCGCCAGCCGGCCAGCGGTCAGCAAAATCCGGTCAAAATTGGCCGGAAAGGACTGAATTGGCACAACGTAAAAAGGTTTAGGACTAAATCGGCACCAAAAAAGGTTTAGGACTAAATCGGCACAAAGCCAAAAGGTTTAGGACTTTTTTTGGCACTTTTCCCTCCAACCAACCACCCAAATTAACCATATTACCATCAAGATATCTCTAGAAGAGATAAATACTTGCTTTTAAGTGTACACTAGTCCTCCAACTACATGAAATCTGTCTAGGTAAATTTTGCTCACTACATATATATAGACACACACACAAAAAAGGTGATCTAATACATCATTTGATCACAATAAAAAGAAAAAGAAAGAAACATGTGTGCATCTTGTTCAATTAATCCATCTTTCAGCGAAGAAAGCGTGAATGGATTAGAGGTCAAGGAAAGGGGATACACTTCCCTAACTTTTTCCAATCATGCATTTGATCTATCGACTACAAGTCATGGATTAGTCCACATACAAACTAATCGAAATGTTATTGTGCACGATGACCATATTCGTAATCTGCCGATCAAAAACTAGTTGGAGGACAGCAGAGCAACATGGTCCCTATAAAAATTAACAAAAAAATTACATATCCTTTTCCTCTTCTTTGTATTGTGGGTCTAATGAAAGGAAACAAAGACAAAAAGATGGCCCCGTGCATTGTTTCCCGCTAAAGAACTCCCTCGGGAAAGACGAATCAGAATATTTGATCAGCGAAAGCGCGGCCAAACCTTATCGCGGAATCATAAAATTCCACCCCCACCATCACAACTTGGGAATCCAATTCCCTCGCATATAAAAGAAGATTCCAAAGACGAAAAAAACCCTCATAATGTAATGAACAACGTCATCGTCTGCAATCTAATCTCCCGGACAAAATCCTGCCTCTAACGACACCGCTCCGGACAGCTCGAAGATAGTATTATAAATCGCCATCGCATTCACACACGGCCCCCGAATTCACATGAAGACCACCGGTCTTCGCTAGCTCTGCACCGTGACTTCTCGTTCACGGGGTCGACTACGCTTTCCGAAGTCACGACCAGCTCACCCCCCCGTCTCTCTCTCTATCTCTCTCTCTTTCTCTCTCTGTGCATGCATGTGTGGGTTAATTATGGTGTTCAATGGGGGGATTAATTAAAGAGGGGAAGCACGTGCGAGTACGGAGAAGAAAGGCCCTTTTGACTAAGATGGGGCGATGGCTTTTGTAATTATTGGGGGTGATAAAGGTGGCGGTGTTGGTAACGTGGCCTCTAAGCAATGAGTGGTGGTGAGAAAAGAGGATTCCTTTCTTTGTTCTCGAAAAGCAAAAAGCAAAGATGAGAGGAGGTCGTTTCGGCTTATAAAAGAACGATATTGTCCCACGGAAATTTAATATGGTACTCAAATATATAAACGATGCCATGAAAAGTTTTGATGTGAATTTGCGCGTCGACAATAGTCTTTAGTGAATATTTTAAGTGATTTGGGATTTTAAAGTGCTTTGGATTAAAGAAAGAAGTCAAAATGAAACGAGTGACAAGATTTTGATTGAGCGAAAAGTAAAAAATAAAAGTCAACATATCTTGTGATGCTCGAATTTAAGCTCAATAATTACGTTGAGAGGTGCAGCGAAGACCCAATTACCTTCACACCAAGACAAAGCTTAAATCTAAACCTATTTTCACTCAAAACTTATCATATAAAGGTTTAAGATTGACAAACTCATCACTGCAATCAATAACAAACTAGTGCCTAGCCACCGCCATGCTTGACTAGGACCCTCAACTCCTATAGAAGCAGTGACAAGTGTCACTAATTAAGGTGTGCAATCGGACCAACCCACCCGGAAAACGAGATCAGAAACAAGTTATTGTTGAAACCAATTTGGGAACAAGTTCTCCAAATTCGAAACTGGTTTGAACTGGTCGAGGAACTAATTCCAAGTGATTACCCACTCAGGAATCGGTTCCCGAACCGGTTTTGGAACCGGTTTAGGAATTGGTTTTGTAAGTAGAGGTCAAAAACCTTATTTTTTTCCCCTGATTTCTATTCTTATTCCCGCAATCACATGGCATTTTTCCTTTTGACTCTCTCAAACATGCATGGCACTTCTCCTTCATCGTTCCTCTTCCTCACTCGCTTGCCTCCCTCACCAGCTCCCTCTCACACCATCTAATGGACAGACGGTGTCCGTCACCGCCAAATTCCTACAACCACATAAATTGACTCGTTGAATTTCTTTTTTGGATGAGGAGTTATGCTTGCAGTAGAGATTTGTTAACCGTTTTAGATAAATGAACAGCGTTATGTAATAATTGTGAGAATGAGACTAATATTAGACACGTGTTTGTTGCTAATGTTTATAGAATGTTATGATCTTTGCTTTGCCTTATGATTTTATTTATGATAATTAGCCTTATGGATCCTTACTTTTTCATTTAGTCAAAAAGTTCATGTACTTATTACAAGTGCTTAATGTTTCAATATAAATTAGGAGGATTACGTTATTTTATCTCATATTAATATAAAATTCGAAGCCGTATAGAATATCGGGCAATTGCAAAACATGTGCCAATGGAAACAGGGTAGACCTTGGAACTGGATCGGAAAAACAGGATAGGTCGGGAACAAGATCTAATACAAACAGGATCGGGTACAGGATCCATAAAAGGGGAATCAGTTATAACAGGGTCGGGTACATGGTCCAAGTCTAAACCCTACCCACCTTGAACCCGATCACCCTTAGTCACTAACTGTTGGGAATAACGGATCCCCGAAAACCGGATTCGACACCGAATCGAACCCCTAAATCAATGCGGAAGACGAAGCCCGGGAAAACACGCATCACCGATCGTAAAGCACACCACGGATTCGAGCGTACCTTGTTAGCCACAGATTAAACACCAAACGCCAATGGAGGAAGAGAAACGGTCCAATTCGATCCGATGAAGCCTTGAAGGGAAGAAGAACAAGCCGTGTGCTTACTGTTCTTTTGAAGAAAAACGGGAGAGAGAGAGTGCGCGTAAGAGGAGAACGTACGTGAGTTTTGTTTTCCAACCGATGCAATTTCTCTCTCTCTCCTCCCTTTTATACCCCCTCCTTTCCACGGGCCCTATTCCCGTGGGCCGGGCTCTCTGAGGCCCAACTTGGGCGGACAGGGCCTTAAGCCCAATATAATAAAGCCTTCATCTCCCACTCGCACATGGTGGTCCAAAACCAACATGGGCGGACAGCCCTACTCGGGCCCATCGAGAATAATCCATCATAGACTCTCTCTTAACATGGTGGGCTGAACAGATTCTCTTTACCTCACTTCAACATTCATATCGGTGAATAATCCGTGCGACCAAAGCATACTTTGAGAGCTCGTTGCTATACATCCGTTAGGAATATATAGCAGCTCATAATGGGCGTCACACTCCGAGTAGATTTAGTATGCAATACCCTAGATCGATCAATCACATTAATATCTCTCTCTTGATCTCTTTTTTTTAAACAATGATATATATTGTATTCACAATTATAATTATCACAAAGACAATCATAATTGGTCGACCAGTGAATACAAAAACTACAATGTGATTCTCCAAAATCGATCTTCCTCTTTCCTTCAAACTCTCAATTTCAGTTTAGCTTGCTTTTCTAGAAATGTCCCATTAGATCGAATCTAACTCATGACCATTGGCAACATCCTAAGATAGCAAACACTAAATAGAAACCTTGAGAATAAGTAAGAGTCTTGAGGGGACTAAGAATTGAGGAACTCATTTCCTCAAGAGTCTCACACGTCATAAAAGTTGAGATCAAACTTTTTGCCACTCTTATTGGTCGTCTCATGCATACGTAGTATGAAATACGTATTACGGTATTAACTCCTTCCCCATGGAGCGTATGTCTACATTCTTCAATACCGTACAGATGATAGTTCAGACATACCCAATGTCTAACTTGAGTTCACCTATCTACTCATTCATCAGAACTCACATCTGGCATCTTAGACAGATAAAGTAAAATATGTGGGGTATTTTACTTTCGGACATCATAAGTATTATGTCCTCATCTTAACACTTAGTTAAGGCGACATGTGTATTTTAAGCCCGAGCTCTCAATTATCACCTAGATAATAAGCTTAAATACAGTCTCATCTCTATTTATCACACAGTAAATAGAGGCGATTACCCGTGTGAGTGGGCTAATCTCATATCGTCCGACATACTTCCTTAACTTAAAATAATGCACCGAGCATTAGGATGCATAAAGATCACACAAAGATTCATAGGCATTAATCAATGAAAAACAAAATTTCATATATGTGAACATATCGGGAAATTACAATCCAAGACATCGACTCTACGCAATCCTAGAGATTTTACATGACCACAAAACATATCTCTAGGTATTGGCTTTGTCATAGGATCTGCTACCATTCTATGCGTAGTATGTACTCTAAGTTCACATCTTTTCGTGCAACCATATTTTTTAACAAAGTTATACTTGGTATCTACATGTTTGGTCTTGCCTTGATATTTTGGATCTTTGGTGTACGCCATTTGCTTGGCTATCATCGTTAACCAATAACGAATCTGCAGCACTTCCAATAACACCTAAATGATCCAATAATCTCTTAAGCCAAACATGCTCATATACCGCTGCCGATAATGCCATGCACTCGGTTTCCATCGTGGACAAGGCTATACACTTGTTGTTTCTTCTTTGCTCCAACATATGGTGCCATTATTCGGTAAGAAAAACAAATCCAGAGGTAGATTTCCTTTCATCTAAATTTCCTCTCCAATCATCATCGGTATAGCCTCGAGTCGCGAGATCCTTTCCTTAATGACTCGGCGCATAATCGCAAATTCCCTTTAGATACCACGGTATTTTCTTTTAACGGCCTTCCAATGTCTTTGGACTGGATTGGATTGGTATCTATTCACCATTCCAACTGCAAAACATATGTCGGGTCTTGTACACATCATGGCGTACATCAAGCATTCCAACAGCACTAGCTTAATGAACATGTTTCATTTGTTCCTTCTCTTGTGGAGTCCTTGGACACAGTCTCTGGCTCAATCCTTCATCCTTTGCAATAGGAGTGTCTATGGGTTTACAATCTTGCATACGAAATCGTTCAAGAACTTTGTTTATATAAGTTTCTTGCGAAAGAGACAACGATCTCTTAGAACGATCTCTTGAAATCTTAACTCCAAGAATGTATGCAGCCTCACCCATATCCTTCATCTCAAAGTTGGAAGACAACCAACTCTTGGAGTCTTAACAAACTCCATATTGCTTCCGGCAATTAGTATATCATCAACATATAATGATATGATCACAAATTGATCCTTAGATCTTTTGATATATACACAATGATCCTCATCAATCATTGTAAAATCATATGCCATTATGGCATTATGAAAACGTATATACCATTGTCTTGATGATCGCTTGAGGCCATATATCGATCTCAAAAGTCGACATACCTTTTCTTCTTGGCCTTTCACTATGAAACCAGCAGGTTGTTCCATATATACTTCTTCCTCTAATTCTCCATTGAGGAAAGCAGTCTTTACATCCATTTGATGTAACTCAAGATCCAGACTAGCCACTATTGCTAGAATAATGCGAATCGAGGTAAATCTGACTACAGGAGAAAACGTATCTTCATAATCTATTCCTTCCTATTGATTATACCCCTTCGCCACAAGGCGAGCCTTATGCCTTTCTATTGAGCCATCAGCCTTTCGCTTTATTTTGAGAACCCATTTGTTCCCAATAGCTCTGCGTCCCTTTGGAAGATCAACCAGTTCCCAGACTTGGTTTGATTTCATCGACTCCATTTCCTCTTCCATTGCTTTAATCCATTTTTCCTTACTAGGGCAATTCAGAGCCTCATTAATATTTCTAGGCTCATCCTCATCTTGTGGAGCAACCATAAAAGTTTCCCCTTCAATGTCAAAACGTCGACGGGGAATACTTTGGCGACTTGTTCGCCGTATGGGAGATTGCACACTTTGCACATCATTTCCCATCATGCTCCCACTAGGATTAGATAATGACAATGTTGCCTCATCATGTAGTTGCAATTGAGAATGAGTCGAATTCAATTCATCACTTCTCATATTACTCCCACTTGGACGAACTCCATAATATCATTATCTTAATCCAAGATTTCAAATAGGAAGTAATCTTCCCTTATTTCGCCCCTCTTAGGAAATTCATCCACTAAGGATGTGACATCCCGTGATTCAGATTCAGTTATACTCCCACTTTCCTACTCACCTATGAACACATACCCTTTTGAGTGTTCGGAGTATCTCATGAAAAATACTCTTATTTCCTTTGGGACCCAATTTCCCAAACTTGTGAGAGGACTCATGAATATAGGCAGCACAACTCCATGGCTTAAGAAAACTTATGTCCGATTTTCTACCTATCCATAACTCATATGGAGTGGAAGTAACTGATTTGGAAGGCACTCGGTTAAGTACATAGGCAGCAGTTAACAACGCATCACACCAAAAAGTGATAGGTAAGTTAGCATGTGCCATCATGGACCTAACTATTTCCAGTAGGGTTCTGTTTCTTCTCTCCGCAACACCATTTTGTTGAGGAGTATATGGAATAGACAACTGTCTTTCTATTCCTTTTTCATCACTTAATTTTCCGAACTCATCGATAGATATTCTCGACCTCGATCGGATCTTAATACTTTTATTTTCTTATCTAATTGATTCTCTACCAGGTTCATAAACCTTTGAAACAACTTATGCTTCAGATTTATGAGAAATCAAATAGACATATCCGAATCGAGTAGAATCATCTATAAAAGTGATAAAATAAATAGCCCATTGCCTTCCTCTCACATTCATTGAACCACAGACATCAGAATAGATTAAATGCAGAGGAAATTCAGCTCCTTTAACTTTTCTAAATGGTTTCCTTGTCGTTTTCCCTACTAGGCAATGCTCACATCTAGGCAAATCGACTTTTTCAATGTTGCCCAACAAGCCCTCTTTGGCTAGTCTATTAATACGTTATTGGCCCATATGACCAAGTCTAGCATGCCACCATATTCACATCATTATCATATAAAGTAGAAGACGTGAAATAGGGGATTAACATATTGACATCACCACGGTCAACATTACAATAAAACCATCCGAAAGTGACCACAATCATAGCAGTTTGTACCCAAATACAAATCTACACCGCTATTATGGAAGTTCATACTAAAACCAAAGCTTAACCAACATCAAAACAGACACTTAAATTTCGACGAATTTCCGGAGCATATAGAACATCATGTAGGAACAAGGTGCGTCCACCACGCATGTTCAATTGGCAGTGCCAATCCCTTTAACTTCATCTCTCTGGAGTTATTTCCTACATAGATCCATTTAGTTCCAGTTGGTACTCGTCGGAATTCCACGAAGGATCCTCTATCCTTCCTTACATGGTCTGTCGCCCTTGAATCTACCACAAAGGATTAGATTCAACCAATCATACGAGAACTTGACACATAAGCAAAGTTCTCAAATGTACAAGAGGTGTATTACTTTCTTTGGCTTACGACGGCCGCGAGCATAGTGACCTCTCTTGTCACAATTGTAATACCTCACTCTTGACATTTTCTTCACTTGAGGACGTTTTCCTCTCTTGTGTTGGTTAACTCTTGATTTCTTGCAATAAGGACTTGATCCTTTGCATGTCCACATATTGAACGAATCAATACGCTTGCGCTTAGAGCTCAAAGCCCTTTCGAGCTAGAACCAAAGATTGCAAATATCTATTATCGACTCAAATGCCGATAGGCGGTCCTCTACTAGCTCAAGGTGGCGCACAAGATCCTCAAGATCTTCCATAATATGGTCAAGAGCTTCTAGTGCTTCTTGCTTTTCCAAAGACATATTGAATCTCCATATTCAATATTTCATAATTGTTGCCATTCATATCAGCAATTACGTTCTTAATTGCTTAAACTATCGATCCAACACATCGGACATATATGCACGAACAATTAATGCCTATCTCTTATGCATCTACTTTTGCATTGACCCATCATATCAATAAACAATTTTAAGTAAGGTTTCGAGAATCAAAAGGTCACTATGTTTCCAATCATCCTCCAAAATCCTCACTCAAAATTATTATTAATATAATTGTCATATGCAAAATCAATTCTATGAAGCTACAAAAGCTTCTAAAACCACCCACAGCTAATTACCCACAGCAACCAGCAATTACAGAAAGCAATAGATAACAAATATCCAATAAAAACAACAATGCTTTCAACAAATACAATCAATACATCGGTTGCTACATCAACAACTATCGTAGTCAAACAAGTACATAATATGTCCACAAACACACTTAACAAAAATCAGCAAATACAACTAACACCAAGTCAAGCACACGAACGGGAAAGATCCTTTTGTTTAATTTCTTGATCTTTTCCTTGTCATAATACGGTAATATTCATTTACAAAATCTATAATAATTTTCTTATATGAAGCGAGCTCCGTTGACATCCCATATGCGATTCAACACATCTTGCCATTCGGGTGGAAGAGTGTTTATGAAAAATCGCACCATCTCCGATCCGTGACATGGGACGACCATTCCATATGACCTCTTGTATCTTCCCGTTGACTTCAAGGACGTGATCAATTAAGTCACCTCTCTCCCAACGATGATCGATCGGCTCGGCTATCAACTTATACAGCCTTTCCTTTTGATCATCGGTAATTGCGCGAATAGGTGTGCGCAACCTGAGGGGAGGCATTTTTGCAACAAATGCAGAAATGTTCCTGCAACAAATGCAGAATAAATAAGGGATCACATATAATCCACATAGACTTAATTGAAAAAGAAACACATTCTTTTCCCTTTTTTTTTTTTGGGTCAACGGTCAACGGTCAAAGTCAACGGTCAACGGTCGTCGGTCAACGGTGGTCAACGGTCAACGGGTCGCCGGTCGTCGGACGTCGGACCGGTCGGACCGACAGACCGGTCGGACCGGGTCGCGCCGGCCGGGCCGACGGGCGGTTCGCGCGGACCGCCCGCACTTGCCGCGCGTGCGCGGCCGACGTCACGCGGGCGTCGGCCCGGCACGTGCCGCACGCGTGCCGGGTCCGCAGGTCGCCGGTCGGGTCGGGTCGCCAATCGGGTCGCCGGCGGGTGGCCAGCCAATAGCTGTCGTCGTGCGACGTCATCGATGACGTCACCCGAGCGGTTATTGACCGTTGGGTGACGTCGGCACGCGTCGGTCCGCGGACCGGCGCGTGCCGGTTCGCCGCCGGCGGCGAGCGCGCGCGCCGGTTCGGCACCGGCGCGTGTGCCACACGCGCTGGCGAGCCGGCGCCTCCGGCGCGTCGCGCCCACGCGCAGCCGCCTTCCGGCGGCGCGTGTTGGCGCGTGCGGCGTCTTCCGGCGGCGCTCGACATACCGTCAGACTCGTCTCGACGCCCCCTTTCTCCCTGTGCCATCAGATTTTGATTTTGACATACGAAAACATGTAAAAATGGCCGAAGAGCGCTCGGGTGTCGGGATTTGTCGCCCGATCCGTACGGCCGAAAGCAATTTTGCGAAAAATCAATCAAAAACATCATAAACAGATCGGGAAAACGTGAACTAGGGCTCTGATACCAATGTTGGGAATAACGGATCCCCGAAAAACCGGATTCGACACCGAATCGAACCCCTAAATCAATGCGGAAGACGAAGCCCGGAAAACACGCATCACCGATCGTAAAGCACACCACGGATTCGAGCGTACCTTGTTAGCCACAGATTAAACACCAAACGCCAATGGAGGAAGAGAAACGGTCCAATTCGATCCGATGAAGCCTTGAAGGGAAGAAGAACAAGCCGTGTGGTTTCTTGTTCTTTTGAAGAAAACGGGAGAGAGAGAGTGCGCGTAAGAGGAGAACGTACGTGAGTTTTGTTTTCCAACCGATGCAATTTCTCTCTCTCTCCTCCCTTTTATACCCCCTCCTTTCCACGGGCCCTATTCCCGTGGGCCGGGCTCTCTGAGGCCCAACTTGGGCGGACAGGGCCTTAAGCCCAATATAATAAAGCCTTCACTAACCCATGAGCAACATGAACCTCTACACCCATGGCGCAAATTTAAGGGAAGTGTAGCACGACCCTCATTAGCAGCTAGCGAGGGATACACGACACTTACCTTAGATTTAGCCAGAGTTGGTGACGGTTGCCAATACTCCAAGGGCACATATAATAGCCATTATGTTCTAGAAATTAATTTTTCTATCTCTATTTCCCAAACAAATTTTTGAGCAAAAATATCTGTTTGATAACCTTAAAAAGATTTTGTTCTTGAAATAGAATTTTTTTTTATAACAACACAAAAAATTTCCCTCCCAAGTGGTGGTGGGAGGCGTCTAGTGGCTAGCAGGCAACCAACAATTGGCAATGGGAGGCAAGCAGATGGCATCCAACAACCCGAGGGGGCGGCCAACGAGACGCGGACACCTAAAGCCTGCCGTCGACGACCAGTGGCTAGTGTCTAGCGGTTGGCGATAGGCACCCGACGCATGGTGTCCAACAATCCATGGTGGACGTCCGTCATCCCATAAGCGGCTGGTGGGCGATGGGCGGGCGGCGAACGGTGTCAAGAGTAACAATGAAAAAAACATTTATTTCTTACTTTTGTTGTAAAAATAGAAAAGTTAAAAATTTTAACTTCGATTTATTGTCCAAATTTATTTATGGAGTAGAAATTTATTTTAAAAATTGAAAAATAAAAATGTGTTACCAAACGATTTTTTGTTCCAAACTTATTTTAAGGAATAGAAAAATAGAGAAATAGAGAAACATAATGATTATCTTGCGCACCCCAATTGAGCGTCCTCAACCCCCGTCGAAGCAATTGATAGCCACTGCCCACCACTCTCCCTCTCTAGAAGTTTTCTTTTATAAAACTACTCTAATAATAATTATTCTATAATAGGATTATCTAAGTAATATTAATTGGAATAAGAAAGTTTACTGAGAATAAATAAGGTTGGTTAAGAAAGGAAAAGCTTTATCATAGACCGTTCTTTATTATTGGAAACTATTTATTAAAAAAATGCTAATAAATGTGAGAAGTTTTGCCATGGACAAGTAAAGCTTACTGCGAACAAACAATTTTTACAAACAAATTGACTCAATTTACTCTTGACGAATATGGTATACCATAAAATAGATTAAGTGACTTACAATAACTATACTTCACTATACAAGAATTTTAATTTTCCTTTTGAAAAATAAAAATTTATAAAAACAATTGAAGTGGTCTACTTTATTTTTGTTGAATACGAGTTAATACAAATAAGCATTTGACCTAATTCTCAGGGGACCTGACCATTGAAGCTCTCTTGATGTAGCTGGTTCATACCGCCTCTCAAATAGTTCGATATCTTTGGGAGAAAAGCTTGTCTCGTTTTGGAGTTCGGTGAATAATTAGACAACATCTGAATATTAATAAATAAATAAACATGGAGAAACCATGCCATAAAAGCGAACAAGTCAGCTAGGGTTCTATTTGTTTCGTAAAAAATGAATAATTTTTAAAATATTTTCATAAAAAGGGTCGATCATATTACTTGAAATAATTAGTTGATGAAAGATATTTTCATTATGAATTTATGTCTAAACAATTTCGCAAATGATGAAAATATTATTTATTTATTTATTTGTTAAGCAATACAAATAATTATTTTTAGGAAAATATTTTCAAAATCATTTATTTTTCATGAAACAAATGGGCCCAAGGCTCCTTGTATTTCTAGGAAGAATTTCACACCAATCATCAACCCCTTATTACCCTTCTTCGCCATTGCATTTAGGAAAAAATAGTCACCAAACATAAACGGTAAGATTAATTACAAAAGCCATAAGTTTTCAAGGTTGCCGTAATTGGTTTGATCATTAAGATATCCAATTCAAGAATTGAAGCTCATCTATCGAAATCTCGCCATTACATGAAAACTGATTTGGGTCTAGGCCACCTGCTCGGATTAAAGAATCGGACTAAACTGCTTCATGGCATAAGGTGTTTTATAAATCTCTTAATAGTTGGGGCTCTACACTTATCCCTATGGTTAATCAAACTATGGAAACCCTTTGAAAGAAACTACATCCGGCTCCCTTCCACTCGCATAGACTTTTGTCTTGATGAGTGTAAGTTTTATGGTGCCGGATCTTGTGTAAATGTTGGTTCAAAGCTCTATATATTATTACTTCTGACCAAAACCAAAAAAAAAAAAAAACTACGAGGATTTGCATGAAAGGGACGATTTGTTTGGACTTAGGCACCAAATATGAATCACGCTTCATGCTATGAACTTTGCGTGACTCAGGTGGATCATGGGGAAGACTTCAAGAAAGCGACTCCAAGAATTCTAATTTTGTTGTGCCTCAATGATCACGCCTTAAAGACACTTCGAGTATCGGTAATATATATTTTAATCTTTAGCTATGATTATAGCCAAGGTATGCCAATTTGTATGGAGCTCAAGTTTCTCAATTATACATTCATATCTCAAAAGATCTCAATTATTCACTTTCAACCAAAAAAATAAAAAAGTTTCTCAATTATTGATCGACCTATAATCGAATTTGAATGTCAGTTCGTGTTCTCAATAGCAACTTCTTGCACAAAACACCAGCTTCGACTTCAATTAATTAAGAAGATCAATGGCTTCACTTGGCCAATTGGACCCGTGAATATTAGATACATCACTTAAAAAAATTCATGGAAGTATCGTCCGAATACGCGAATTAAATACTAGTAGGTTATATCATGCCAAATTCCATCGATTCCCTTATCAACATTTCAAATGGCAACTCACTCGCCTTTGCCTTGTGATGCTAAATCCAAAACTCAATATACATTCGAAGAATTCTGAAATTCCAAAGTGCTGTTCTTAATCCTGGGAACCTTCGATTCCCGTATGATGTCGATGTTGAAGGTGGGAGAGGGTTCAAGTCATGCAACCTGTCCGTCTGATGAAGAGCCCTAATTTGGATGACGTGCCCATCACAGAAATGCACGAACCTAACCATATTTTTCTAAGCCCTATGTATAACCAAACAAGTAACTAAAAACATACATTATTCCAATTTGCGATTGCACGATCAATTTAATAGCGAATTGGAGAGTGACAAGTTCTGGCTGTTGACTTGTACCTATCATTTTGATAAGCTATTGCAGCGAAGAGAAAAATTTCTCTCAGCCAGTGTCGTTATTGATGTACTTTGCTCGTCAAAGTGAAAAAAAATAATGAAGAGTCACATTCAAGAACAAGATTCTGACCTTGCGTGCCCGAAATGGAGGGGGGAACCGACGACCCATCATTTACTTGGGAGTGAAAGACTGAAAGTGAATAACATAGTTCAGTGTCGGTCACGACTAGGGCCAAAAAAGAGGACATGATTTTTTGTAACAACGATATTGCCAAAAGATCATTTTTCCTCATGCGAGATAGGTTCTGTCGGCTTTGTTACCAGAAATTGAAAGGACAGAGGGGAAGGGGTACATCAAATTTTACTTCATTTTGTCCATAAACGACTTAGGACACTTTTGATAATCGACCAAACAGCAAAAATTTCTATTATTTTATTCTTGAGAGTAGATTTGGAATAGAAATCTGTTTAGTAAATTTTTTACTCTCCAGAATAGATTTGGAGTAGAATTGAGAAGTAAAAATAAAAAAAAATCATTATTTGTTTCTAGGAACAATTCCAGAATCAAGTCAATCCATTTTTTTTTCTCTTTTCTCTTCTTTTCTTCTTGTTCTTCTTCCTTCTCTCTTTTTTTTTTCCATTGATGTTGCCACCACGACCGCTGTCCACTGCCACTGATTGCCGTGACCGGTTGGATGAGGTCCGACGACCTCGCTAGAGGCTTGCCAGCTAGAGCGAGGAGCCGAGGCTCACCCAACCACCGGGGAGGCTCGGCCTCGCCCGTCAAGCCTCGCCCGTGCCTCCCCTGACCACTAGCGAACCTTGCCTGGCCGGGCGAGGCTCAATTGAGTCTAGATCTAACGAAGTCGAGCTTGCCTAGTCGTCGATGGGGCTCAACCTCGCCAACGGCTGGGCGAGCTCAACCTCGCTAGATTTGGGCGAGGCCGCTCAGCCGACAAAATGCGGCCTTGTCGAGGGCAATGAGGTTGCTGGCTCTCATCTAGTTGGTCACCGGTCATCCTAAGGCTGACGACTGGCCAAAAATTGAAGAAGAAGAAAGGAAAGAAAAGAAAAGAAAAAATGATAAAATGATAAAATTATTAAAAAAATTAAAAGAAAATGGTTTGGAGTAAAAATTTTGAGAACGGTACCAAACGCAATTCTATTATAAGAATAGAAATTTTGGATAGTTACCAAATGCCTTAAAATACTTAGAAATTATTATCAAAAGCAAAATAAAAAAAAATCATTTCTAATTAGAAATTGTTTCTGGAAACAGAATAGTTACTAAATGCACCCTTATTATAAGACTCCATAGAATTTATTATGTCAAAGTACCACAATTTCTGATCAGAAATTGTTTTTTGATTGATTGTTCTAATACAACATTAGAGTCAAGTTTTGCCTTAATTTATTTCGTGTATGTGGCTGTCTATTCATTCAATTCCACGTGTTGTTGCTAATTCGATGAGCTTGCACATGAAGAGGTGTTAAAATATTTCATATCACTTGTTTACGCGGTTTATTTGCTTTTTATCTATATATAGTCTTCCTCTATTAATAAGTTTAAATTGTTACCTAAGCATTCTAATATACTATGATATAAAATAAAATAAAATAAAATAAAAAAGTGAGTGTGGATAGCACATATCGCGCGCGCGAGGAAATGTCAAACCCACAAAAAAAAGTAAAAATGGAGCTCTTACAAGTAGCTTATTAAAGTGACTATAGATCTACAGCTAGGCTATTATCTATGGTTGACTCTTCAACCATTTACAATGCAAAGAGCTCAGAGTCTCTAAGAGATATTATAATGTTTTATATTGAAAAAAGAGGCAGCTCCAATTGAGTTCCGACTGACGGAAGCTGCTCATGAGCGGCTACATTATTTAATCTAGTTTGGCGTCCTAGCTCTCCATAGTACTTAAATATAATATTTGGCTTACAATAATTTCTATGTGCCTTTTATTAACAGACGGTGAGGTGGGAAGTTGGTTGAAGTTAATCCCAATTATAGAGTTTAAGTGCAGCGATTAATTTGTTTGATAACCTAGTTATGTTTAGTTGCTGATAATTAGGTATTTCCACCCGACCTAACTTTGATTCCTATTATACCACAGAGGAGTAAGGTGTCAAGTTGGTTGAAATGAACCTACTTGGATTAAGTAAGCATTAAATGAGTGATTGATATGTTTAGATCGCTCGTAACTCAGTGTTATATCCCATTACGAGGTAGTTTACTTTTTTCACATTCTCAACAAAGTGGTAGTAGAGTTAAAGGTGTGAATACGTGGACTGCAATAATCTATTTGATAGTGTTCGAGAAGTATGGTAAGTAAAACCTTTGTGAATCGTCGCGCTATTCAATCAAAATTAGCTAACAGTCAACGATCTAGACTAAGAGTCAATATATAGGTGAAGGTACGTGTAGCAAATGCATTGGAGCAACGAGCGTTGATTACCTAAAACTCTCCTCAACTTTGGCATTTTTGAACACTGCTCCCGAATTTTGAAAAGTCATAGAATATCCCTCTTAATTTTGGCACCATTGTAACATAGCCCCTGAACTTAAAAGTTATTAATTACCCCGTAGAAGTTTGGTCAAGTTTGCCAATGCGCTATAGAAGGCACAACTTGTCTAAACTTATTATCTACAAGGAAAATTATTGGGTAATATGCTCCTCCATCTCTAATTAGGATCATAAGAGGAAACACTTCCTCCAATAAGCCTTTTAATGGAGGGCTATGAATGTAGATGTTGCCCATATTTATATTTGGAAAAGTTATTTGAAAGAAGTACTAAATATATTGTATGAGTGTTAACATTCAGTCCTAAACCTATTATTTTAGCCAATCTAATTTTAAATATTTTGATGATTTGTTGATATATTTCTTCCAGCCAAATTTTGGCCAGCAATGCTGATGTGAGTACCAACCGTCCTAGATGGCATGACGGCCTTGAACATGAACAATATTTTGTGTTTCTTTGAATTTTTTTAAAATTTTTTTGAATTTTTTTCTTTTTTTTTCTTTTCTTTGTTCCTCTGTCGGTCACTAGGCCTTGATGATGCTCGACAATTGACCACAGGCGAGAGCTAGTGAGGCAAGGGTCAACCTCGCCTGCATCGGCTGAGGCTTGACCTCACTTGAGGCTAGTGAGATTGACCATTAACTATGGCTGTCAACGGCCATGGCGACCAATGGAGGAAGCAAGAAAAAAAGAACAAAGGAAAAAAATAATATAAACTTCATAAAAAAATGCAAAATTTTTGCAAACTTCCATGTTAGCGATTGTTAGTCAAAATTGATTGAAATAACTAAACTAGATCGTCAAAAAATTTAAGATTAAATTTGCAGAATTTTAAAGTTTAGGACCGAATTTACTATCGAACAATAGATTTATGACTATTTAGACAATTTTCCCTTTATATACTGTTTAGTTTGCATATGATTGATGCCCATAACTTGTAACCAGCCAATTGAAGGCATTGTTAGAGAAATTCCTCCAATCTGGATGACGAAAAAACATAGCCAAAAATAATTCAAAAGTGTTTAATTTGTCAGTTTCCTCCTGGAGGGTAAAGTTAAAGGGCTTAGTAAAAAACAATGCTCAAGATTCTTATGGGCGTCGGTTTCAAATTGTCAATGCTCGTGTATCACCATGGAAAAGCCTCCCTATGCCAATGTACCAATCGGGTCGCGAAGGAAGTTGACAAAGAGCTTTCAAAAAGAGTATGCCTTTTTTCTCCTGTTCGATTTTGTCTTGTGAGAACATGCCAAGTGCCAGCAGCCACCTCCACCAGCTCCTTTCATCAGCCTTTTTCCCCGTAAAAGAAAGAAAAGCGGAACGCTTTGGATCTATTCCTTTTGGCAATCTTTTCAAGCTCATTTTCTGGAGTGTTAGCCACAAAAGGGGCTTTAGAAGCTAAAGAGGGTCATTAAGGCAATCGATGCAATTTCTTGATCTAGATTGTGCATCTAAAGTCGCCGGTCCACCATACAACGGAAAAAGACGAAATGCCAAGAATATTAAGATAGATTTACCAAAATAGTGGTGACTTAGATCGCAATGGATTTTGCTTCTCTTCATATGATCTTGGTTCAAATATATTTTGGAGCACTCTAGATACGCCAGGCCGATCTAGGGGAATGCGTCCTCGAAAAATGGCTTGAAGAGGTGAACGGGTCAAGTGTGTGAAAGTTGGCTTGCGACAGACTTTTATTGATCTTGAATAGTACCCCTAGCTCAAGTGTCCACATGCATAAACTTCCACATAAAATACACAACAGGTATCGCAATATTGCAAATCAACCTTCACATGGCTAAGATTGCTCCAAAAGGAAACAGATTTAGCTATTGCTACCATTTATTGGATTACAATTTTGTTTATTTGTAATGTTTGGCCGCTCTTCATATAAATGCTAGTTAATTCATGCCAGAGTTGTGATTGGTTGCCTTATACGGAAAATTGATGAGTCTATTAAAAAAAATTGCCACTTCAAAGAAGATTCACCTATAGTTTGCCTATATATGAGTCAAATATTATCTTTTAATGGATACAGAGTTAAGGATAAGCAGTTTCATAGTAAGTCCAGGTTTCACTAAAACCTGAAACTTATACATTAGAATTGATTTCCCAATTTTTGGAATTTAGATGATACCATGCATACCTTATAATCTGAAACTTACAAATCGAAATCGATTCCCCAATTTATGGAACCAATCCTACATATCTTGCAATTTGGAACAAGATCAAATCCAATTGGTCTAGATCCATTATAAAAATAGAATGAAGCACATCCCCCGTATCCATTAAGGGGTCCAAAACCAGAACTTGTTTTACAAGTTGAAGGTCGCGGGTTTGATTGCCCTGTCTATCTTCATTCTCTGGAAAACTTCCGTTAGCTTGCATTGCCCTTCTTCGCCATGTGTCATTTAATTCAATAATTTGAATGTAAAATATAATAAAAACTAATTGAGGGTAAATTTGTCTTAGGAATATCAATTTAAAACTTTTGTGGTAAAAAAATTAGTTTATGGTGAACTTACTATAAGTATATCTATTTGAGATCTTTTATGATATTAATCCTTCTTTTTAACTTGTCAACAGTGTTCACCCTCTTCTCCCACCAAAGGATTAACAGGATGATGCTGATGCTGATGTATTTGTTCTCTCTCTCATCCCAACCCAACCCTTCCATGCAGAAAAGTAATCAGTCCTTTTATGATGTACTTACGAAAGAGTTAACCGGGCAATCATGGAAAGTGATCCAAAAAATGGCTTTCGGTCCCAGCAGAGTAAGTGGTGGGTGGGGATCTGCAGCTGTATTGTGATTTCCAGAGAAGGTGAAATTGAGAGCAATGAATGTTTTTGTGGTCACTGTCATTTTAGAAGCCCACGCCATGCCCATCTAGAGGCTAAGGACAAGTTGCAGGAGTGTTTTTTTTACTCTTTTTTGGACTTAGCATTTGTAGGTTCTGGGTCCTCAATGAATATACAACCTAAGAGCAAAAGAAACTATTCCTTTAGTGGGTAGTCGAATTGACAATAATTTCCCCCACATAGTGCATTTGAGAGTCAAAACGACACCCTTTGGTATTTATCACCAGGGAATTGTCCAGGGACATTGTTAAACATAATTGCTCCGTTTGTATTATAAAAAATAAATAATTTAAAAAATATTTTTCTAAAAATAATCACTTATATCACTTGAAATAAATAGTCAATAAAAAATATTTTCATTATCTATATAAATTTGTCTAAATATTTTTATAGACGATGAAAATATTTTTTGTAAGGGATATATGCAGAAATTTTTAGGAAAATATTTTCCAAATACTCTTTTTCCCTTAAACAAACATACCCTTAATATATGATTGTGCATATCATGAATGCAATTGATACAGTAAAAGATGCGGTGTTTCCTCATGCAATTGCTTGACAAGCTCCCCAAAATAGGTTTTAATTAGATCCTCATAATGAATAAGGATTTGTATCATCAAGACATTAAGAATTACCAAAATACAGTAAATAAATAAATATATATATATATCAATAAAATTTTAAGATGACATCTTTTGAAATCTCGATCTAGATATAAGTATCTTATCTTGTTTCTAGTTTTTCATGTATGGAGAAAAATTGACTGGGTGTAATAGTTATGGGGTGAAGAATTGTAATGAAATATCTAAACCTTTGATGATTAGTAACGCATACACTGCCAAATTACCTTAGCTATTCATAATAGTACCTATTATATTTCTTACAAGTTGAATATATATGCGAAAACATAAGTTTTTTTTTTTTTTTACCAGTCAAGAGTTTTTGTGATAAAGAACACAACAACAACCGAAGTGGGTTGGCTCAACCGATAAGATTCAATCTCTTCATACACTATGCTTAGGTTCGAATCCCTCTATCAGCAGTCTCCTTTGACAATCGGTTTGTAAATCCATTATAAAACCTATAGGCTTGTGGTACGTAAGGCAATTTGTAAATCCGCTATAAGGTCTTCTATGCTTGTGGTATGTCCTGAGGATAACCTTCAATCCTCCTAAACTTTTACTTATAAAAAAAAAAAAACGTTTCAACAATTTTTTAAGGGAAATCCCATCTGAAGTAGGGGTAAGAAGACCAATCTAATCTAAGATATTATACTAAAAGCGACCTTGCATATTAAATGCATTTTATTTATAAAGAAGTATAAAGAAGTCTTTTCTTTTTCAAATTTAAAAATAAAGATTTTTTTTTCCAAGAAAAAGTGAAAGTGAAAGCAACATATCTTGATAATGAGGAGTAGAATGAACTTTTTGAGACTAAGAAAATATATTTAAAATAATTAAAATATTTTTCAAATGTTTTGTAGTTATAGATATTTCATTAATTTATTGATATTTGTAGTAATACGTTGTAAAAATAACTCTATAAAAATGGAAAAAATAATTATGGCTATAATTTCACGAAAAATTGTTGCTATTATGCATGACTTGTGATTTGGACATATATTTAGAAAAAAAATTCTGCTGTTTTAATTATAAAGTTATAATACAGAGAGGAAATTTGACTTTGTCACTTGGAATATAATAGAATGAAAAAACCAAGCAATCTAGTCAAATTGAATAGAAACGATCCATGATTAATTGAGTTGAATTAAATAGAAACGATCCTTGATCAATTCAATTTTCATAAAATAAAATGTAAGAGACATTTGATCAGTGTAAGCTATTCAAATATCCAAATTGGCATATATTGTTGTAGAGTGATATTCTTTCTGCTTATATAATTTCGTAACAATTATTACCTATATGTCTTTATAAATATGCACGAGTTAAAAGTGCATGATAGAGAAGCAGTTTACATAAACACAAAAGTTCAGAAAATTCCAAATACAAAATCACTTTATTTGAGAAAATATTGATCAAAGACATAGTTAATATTTTTGTTTTTATGGCATGGCAAAAATAAATTTCCATGTTTTTGCTTTGGGCCACCCGTCGGATGCCTGTCAGATCGGTAACGTTATTTTCATGAATAGTGTGAACAAATAATTCGCGAGAATGTCGGATGACTTTTTTAACGGATTAGGTAGATGTATTTGTCATTTTCACCGCGCACTAAAATATATATATATATATATATATATATATATATAAATTTCTTTTACACATTATCATTTATTGAAGACGCCTGACTTTTCTTATCCTTTTATTTAAAAAGGAGTATTAAATGATCCTGAAGACGCCTGACTTTTCTTATCCTTTTATTTGAAAGTATCGACGTGCAAGGAATTCTTAGTGTACTTACTACTTCCCCATGCACTATTCCAAATGCAAAAATTTACCTCTCATCACTGGCCCAGGTCTCACTGTCTCAGACATCAATAAATGAATATCATCATTTTTGTAACCAAATAAATAAATATCATAATTTCTAGGCAACCACCCGTTACGGCAAAAATAGTCCAAACTTATTTTTTTCTGTTACCAAAAACAATTTTCCACCGTAACATAAATACCCTCAATTTTTTTTTTTTTATGTTATTGAAAAACCTAAATTCATACATATGTGACATATATAATCTATTTTAGTTTCATTTAAAGTATATTTGTCACAAGTTTGGGATTTTTATGATTAAGGTATTTTTGTCACAATGAATTGGCCACTCATTTGTGACGTATATAATCAATGCTTACAAAATTGAATATTTTCTTGTTAAGCAAGATTAGCACATGTCCTGCTAAGACTATTTTCGTTAATCACCGAACAATATGCTTTCCAATTAAATTGGATTCTGCGGACCCCAAATAAAAAAGATAAATTAGGTTTGAAATCCCTTGGAAATTGGGACCCCTTGCAATAATTCTTCCCACCACAGAGAACATCCTCATAAATGGTTACTCAATTTTCTTGAACCTCCATGCCAAAAATGGGAACGTGCTCTTCCTCATCCAACATTAACATGACCAACATGCCAAAACACTGTCGAATGTTTCTGATCCCCCTTTCTTTATTTAGCTCAATCAGATCAGACGGAATCTAATCTAATCTCATCTCATCTAACTAAATCATTAATCAATTTTTTCCTTAAATTAACTGGCAACAAACACTTTCCAACTGTAGAACCAGATCGCACCAGCCAGCAATTCAGGTACTCACCCAAATTAAAATTTACCCAAATCTCTGTAGCACACATATAGTTTAATCCGGCGCAGGCGCAGCATGTTACTGCAAAAAATGAGCTGAATTAATGTCAATTTATAAAGTCAATCTAGACGCAAGGGACCTGCCACACTACCCTAACTCTATCTCCATGTCCTTTACCCAAGATGCCATTATTCCTCTCTCTCTCTCTCTCTCTGTGCGCTTCTTAAATGTGAGCTCGATACGAGGCCATGACACTTGCACATTGCGGTGAGTGCATTAATCATGTCCATCGTTCCCCAAGCCAGTTTTTTTAACCTCACTCCCTCCTTCACGTAAGTATATTTAATTCCATCTATTTGCTCATCTCAGACGCAGAGAGAGAGAAAGAGAGGGGGGGTTTGGTTTGGTGAGCTGTGCGGCTTCTGACCCCGATATTCATTTCCATCTTTATTAGCCAAGAGAGAACCCACTTCACATGGCTTTCCTCTGATGTACGGCCGTAAGCGTCTCTGCTCCTCTTTCTCTCTCTCTTTCTCCATCTCTTTCTGCCTGTCGAGCGATGAGGCATGATTGCGAGTGGACTGGCCGACCATCATCGTCATCATGAAGGAGAGGAAGACCGCTTCGCCATGTTGGACGATTCCTGTCCTCGTTCTCGCGCTCGTCGGTCGCCTCGCCCCGCGCGCCCTCGGCCTCAGCATGGACGGCGTGCTCCTGCAGTCCTTCAAGTACTCCATCAGCAGCGACCCGCTGGACGCCCTCGCCACCTGGAACTACGGCGACGACACGCCGTGCTCGTGGGCCGGCGTCACGTGCGGCGGCGCTGACGGTAACGAGACGACCGCCTCCCGCGTCGTCGGCCTCTCCCTCCGGGGCTCGCGGCTCGCCGGGTCGATCCCCTCCGACATGGGCATGCTCAGGTACCTGCGCACCCTCGACCTCTCCAACAACTCCCTCAACGGCACCCTCCCGGACACCCTCTTCGGCGCCGCCGAGCTCCGCGTCCTGGATCTCTCCGACAACCGGGTCGAGGGCCCGATCCCGCCGGCCGTCGGGATGCTCGGGAACCTCCAGCAGCTCAACCTCTCCAACAACGCCCTGACGGGAAGCCTGCCGGCCAACCTCACCGCGCTCCCGAACCTGACCGTCGTGTCGCTCAAGAACAATTACCTCACGGGGTTCCTCCCCGGCGGGTTCCACCGCGTGGAGGTCCTCGATCTGTCGTCGAACCTGATCAACGGGTCGCTGCCGGAGGATTTCGGCGGCGAGGGCCTCCAGTACCTGAATGTGTCCCACAACCAGCTCTCCGGGGAGATCCCCGCGGGCTTCGCCGCGAGGATCCCGGGCAACGCCTCCCTTGACTTCTCCTCCAATGAGCTCACCGGCGAGATTCCGGAGTCTGAAGTGTTGATGAACCAGGACGAGCGGTCGTTCGGCGGGAACCCGGACCTCTGTGGGATCCCGACGACGAATTCGTGCCCGATCCTTTCTTCCCCGTCGTTCTCGCCGTCAAACGCGACGGCTCCGACCTCGCCTCCGGCGTTCGCGGCTTTCCCGAAGACGGTCGACTCAACCCCTGAGACGACGAACGCGACGGCGGGCAAGTCCAATAGGCAAACGGGGCTTCGGCCGGTGGCCATAGTCGGCATTGTGGTGGGTGACATTGCGGGCATTGCCATAGTGGCCGCGATCTTCGTGTGCGTCCGCCGGATCAAGAAGAGGAAGAAGAGCCTCGCCGCGGCGCCGGCCAAGAGGGAACCCAGCGCGACGGCAGGGGACGCGTGGTCGTCGACCTCCTCGGAGTCGCGCGGCTTCACGCGGTGGTCGTGCCTGCGGAAGCGAGGCGACAACGACGGCGAGAGCTCGGAGACCAACACCTCCGACGCCGACGACAACGACGACGCGAAGAGCTACGACAACGCCCACCGGCCCGAGAAGCAGGAGCCCTACAAGCAAGGGATGCTCGTGACCATCGACACGGCGGCGGCGGCGGGGACAAGATGGCGACGCTCGAGCTGGAGACGCTGCTGAAGGCGTCGGCGTACATACTAGGGGCGACGGGGTCGAGCATAATGTACAAGGCGGTGCTGGAGGACGGGACGACGCTGGCGGTCCGGCGGATCGGCGAGAGCGGCGTGGAGCGGTTCAAGGACTTCGAGGCGCAGGTCCGGGCCGTGGCCAAGCTGGTCCACCCGAACCTGGTCCGGGTCCGCGGCTTCTACTGGGGCGCCGACGAGAAGCTCATCATCTACGATTTCGTCCCCAACGGCAGCCTCGCCAACGCACGTTACAGTAAGCAATCGATCCATCCATCCATCATCCCAATCCCCATTTTCGAATTTACCAAGCCTCATATTGCAAAATTAAATTTGTCGAAATTAAAAATCATGGTCCTAAGGTTAAGATCTCACCGTCCTCCGCCGGGGAACTTCTTTTTTCGCAAGGTCTATTTCGGAAATATTTTTGCATGGCGATTAGGGGGAAAAAATGGGGAGCTAAGCCGGCTTTGACCGGCGGCGTACGTTAGCATGGGGTGAAGGGGACCCGGTATCGTGCGCCGAGGTTGGAATCCGGCCGTGGAGTAGGTGTAACTAAACCTTTGTTTTAATGCGATGGGGAAGTCAACCCCGTCTGCGAGCCTGCTTGCAATTTTGGTCCCCCGCGATGACCAAAAGTGACACGTCATCACCTACGTGGACAGCGACACTTGCATCTGTCTAGCTTCTACTAGTAGAACGAGGAAAATAGATTTTTTAATTATTTTTTTATATTTTTTAATGTCTTTATATTGTGTAATTTATATATTTTTGGGCTTTGCGATTGAAGGGAAAGTGGGCTCGTCCCCTTGCCACCTGCCGTGGGAGGCCCGGCTCCGGATCGCGAAAGGGGTGGCCCGCGGGCTCGCGTACCTCCACGAGAAGAAGCACGTCCATGGCAACCTGAAGCCCAGCAACATCCTGCTGGGCAGCGACATGGAGCCCAAGATTGGCGACTTTGGGCTCGAGCGCCTCGTCACCGGTGACACGAGCTACAAGGCCGGGGGCTCCGCCCGGAACTTCGGGAGCAAGCGGTCGACCGCCTCGCGCGATAGCCTCCAGGACCTCGGGACGGGCCCGAGCCCCAGCCCGAGCCCGAGCTCGATCGGGGGGATCTCCCCGTACCACGCGCCCGAGTCGCTGAGGAGCCTCAAGCCAAGCCCAAAGTGGGACGTGTTCTCGTTCGGGGTCATCCTGCTCGAGCTGCTGTCGGGGAAGGTGGTGGCGGTGGACGAGCTGGGCCAGGCCAATGGGGTTGTGGTGGACGACCAGGCCCGGGCCATGAGGATGGCCGACGCAACAATCCGGGGCGACCTGGAGGGCAAGGAGGAGGCCCTGCTGGCCTGCTTCCGGCTGGGGCTCAGCTGCGCGTCTCCCCTGGCCCAGAAGAGACCCTCGATGAAGGAGGCCCTGCACGTTCTTGAAAAAATCCCGTTTTCGTCAACGTCTATGCACTATTATGGTCACTTGTTATGAAAAAGGTCAACGTTGTTGTAGAGAGCGATGTATCTAATCTTGTCATTGACTGACAAATTTGTCAAATTTGTTGTGGTTGGAGCATGAAATAGAGAGTTAGATAGAGATTTTTCGTTCGCTATGGGACAGGGACAATAATCGAGCCTCGCTTTTTGGCTAATCCGGGCCTAATCCATGCCGATTTTTTTTTTAATCATCAGAAACTTAAGCTCGAATTTTTTTATATGTTGGTTGGTTTCGTGGCTAGTTCGTGGTCACATCGTTTTCGTTGGGGGATTAAACATTGTATCAGTTGGATATTAAGCATATCTGAAGATTTTTTCAAACTGTACTTGAGCAGAACGACAATTGCATTAGGTGGGTTTGGTTTGCTGCTATAACATGTATGTGGTCCTAGGGTTCATGCCGATTTCTTTTTTGGCCCCACTTTTAATGCTAAACTGTAAAAGTGCATCTCGTGTTTTTGTTGTTTTCGCACATTTCATCCTATGACTATAGTTAGTTAGTCCCGACTCTATTTACAATAATTCTCATAAAAAAAATGAAAATGAAGTAGGTCGTGCTTAGTTATTCTGGCTGGATGTCGTTAGAACTCATATGTTCAACGACTTATCAATTTTACCTGATTGGACATCAAATGGGTGGGTGAGCTCAGATTTGGGTTGGCATCGAATATGGTCTAACTCATATCGACCTATTAAATCTATTTTGATTTTATTTTACATGCAATGTAAATTTAATAATCTATACCAACCTATTTGGTTGAGATGGTTTTTGAACCAAAATATCTTTCACTGAAAAAGAGTCTTTCATCGGATTTATTGTTTGTATAGAATCTTGTGTCTTATCATAAATGAGGCTACAAATTCTAATACAACTACAATAAAAAGATAAATCTAAAGCAATTGAAAGTAAATAAAAGGATAAATAAAATAGCCGGAAGATTGGGTATACTGATGTTTGTCATGCAAATGTGCGATCTTTTACAATAATGTTCTCTCGGCTATTTATAGCCTCACCTTATGAATAACCCGTGTTTGGACAATTATCACTTTAATTTCAAATTTCTTGGAATTTTTGGTACCTTGCTAATAATTGTATTGTCTTATTCGTCACAGTTTCAGTATTGGGTTAATAACTGTACCGTTTTATCCACATTGGGCTCTCAAAAAACCGACTTCATATTTATCCTTCCGCTCCTGGGCGTTACTCATTAGTCAGTACCAAATTGTCAGTATTTTCGATGGTAGGCTTCGCTCAGATTATTATGGGCCTTTTCTCTTGAGTATTGGGCTTGGTGAGCCTTGCGATTGGGCCATGACCCATCAAGCCGATTTTTGGCGCTAATACAACCTGACCCATTCTATGTTATGAAAACACATTAATATCTTAGGAAACTCATATCCACCCACTTAACTTACTTTAAGTTCTTCACATGTATATATTACTTGGATAAAAGCTTCACATCAAATTAGAAAAGAAATTTAAACAATAAAAAATTAGTAAATAAAATAACAAATGTCAAAAACCTATAAATTGAAATACTTATAAAGAATTTGTTGGTAAAATAGGTTCTATTTTGTGACTCGGATTTAATGGATCCACCTTGATACGAGTAAAATTGTCCCTTTCTAAATAGGTTATAAATGATTTGAGAAACAGTAAAACCCAAAAAAATATCATGTTTGTTTCATACCTAATCGACTCTCTCCAAGTCTTTAAGTTTCCAAGTTGTCGTCATATAGATCAAAGGGCCTTTGGCGTCCTTAGAAATTATAAGATGTGTACATGTTTTAGCGTGGAAGAAAATAAGAATACAATTTATGGGACCGAACCAAACCTCACAGCGCGCTTCTTAGTTTATCCGTCAGTGTGATGATGCTTTGCCATAGTTCTTTATTGCGATTGACCGATGGCTAGCTTCATTAATACTAGGTAAACCAACATTGTTACAGATTTTATGTTTCAATTTGGTTTGATTAGATTTCACTTTTGAAAGGTATGTTCGTGGCATCTGATCGGATATAGATGTTAAAGGCATGTTTGGTAATTATTTTGTTCACGGATAAATGATTTTTTTATTATGTTATCCAAACGAGTTCTTGAATATTTGAAGGCGTTTTAGAATCGTCTAAAATTTATATTATTGAGATAAAAATGCATTTGATAAAACCTCAATTTTTTTGTGATTTTTTTAATTTTTAAATAATTTTATTATATGTTTCCTTCTTTTTTTTTTTTTTTTTTTTTCTTCTTCTTCTTCTTCTTCTTCTTCCTCCTTCCTCCAGTGGTGCCGCTCACTAGAGTCTCGCTAGATCTTACCGACGGCTAGGCGAGCCTCACCTAGTTGGTGTGAGGTTGGCCTCGCAAGATTTGTGCGAGAGGAGCCTCACCCTCCCACTGATGAGGTGAGGCCCAAGCCGACCTCACCGCCGACCTCACGTCAGTCGGGTGAGGTCGAGCCTTGCCTCGGCCTCGCCTTGCTGGTCATCAACTAGCGACATGGCTAGCAATCGGCTGGAGAAAGAATAAGAGAAATGGAAAAAGAAGAAAAGAAAAGAGAAAAAAAGAAGAAGAAAATGACTTGGTTCTAAAGTTATTTCCAAGAATAATGAATTAATTTTTTTTTCTACTTTTTTGATTCTGTTCCGAATTTATTATCAGAAATAAAAAAGTTATCAAATGGATTTCTATTATTTTTTTGTTTTGTTTTGAGAAATAAAATAATAAAATCAGACACTATTTGACACGTCACTAAACAGATTCTAAATTATATTAAATTACATCCTGCTCGATTCTAGAGTCAAGATTTTGATTGACCATAATTGTTCAAGAAAGAGCGAGCTAATTAATCTAGCGGTTTGTCAAATGGCCAACCTATTCGAAGCATTTACATATACATTAATAGCACATGATGTTAATATTTTACGGAAAATCATATGACAACACAAGATACAAGGGACAAAATTAAACAATTAATGTACTAACGAATATGGATATTTCGAACATTTTTCATCAGCGTTCCTTGGCTAATATATCATCAAATTAAACAAAATAGTATCTATTTCATCACTTAAATCAACTAGCCTCCTAATTATCCCGACTCCCTTTCATTACCGCAACGAAAGCCGTCCCATTTCAACCAATTTCGAAGGATTCCGTCGAAGCTTCACGAAGCTCCTGGAACCCCATCTTTGCCCTTTTAATCTTTGTTTCGGTTGGGTGTGGGGCCCCCTACCCTTTCTTCTCTTTGTATTTAAATTCGTTTTCACTTTAGGTATTATTTTCCCACTTTTTTCCAGCAGCGAAATTGGAAAAAAAATCCCGCAGCGGGACCCACCGGTCTCTCTCGTGGGCCTAGTACGACGATGGGCCTCTCCATTAACCATCGCATTCATATGCTACTACCCCTCTCCATCCGACGCGTCGTTTCGGTCGGACCTCTGACGCGCCTCTCTCTGCTCTCCCCCCTCAATTTTGAATTCCTAAAAGTCCCGCTCCTCTTCCCCCACCCACCTCTCTCTCTCTCTCTCTCTCTCTCTCTCTGCTTGAACCAGAGGAAGAAGACGAAGAAGGAGAGGAGAGAATCCAGCAATGGCGACGAACATCGGGATGATGGACTCCGCCTACTTCGTCGGGAGATCCGAGATCCTCGCTTGGATCAACTCCACCCTCCACCTCAACCTCTCCAAAGTCGAAGAGGTTTTTTTTTTTTTTTTTTTTTTTTGGGGTTACGAAACCCTAGGCTTCGAGCTGGATGATGACGCCTTGATTCTTCGGTTTTCCAATCCCTCGCAGGCGTGCTCCGGCGCCGTCCAGTGCCAGCTCATGGACGCGGTCCACCCTGGGATGGTGCCGATGCACAAGGTCAATTTCGACGCCAAGAGCGAGTACGAGATGATCCAGAACTACAAGGTCCTCAGGACGTCTTCAACAAGCTCAAGATCACTAAGGTCCGTTCGCTCGGGATCGGAACGTGTTTCGCGCCGCGTGCGCGTTGGATCGCTTCGTTTTCCGTGCCTCTCTTTCGTTAGATTTTGATTTGGTGTGGTTGGGTGTTGTTTAGCATATGGAGGTGAACAAGCTCGTGAAAGGAAGGCCGCTTGACAATCTGGAGTTTATGCAATGGTTGAAGCACTACTGTGATTCCGTCAATGGAGGGTCGTTCACAAGTAAGTTCGAATTTTGGTGCTGTCCGTGGATATAGATTGGTATGTCGCTCTTCGTGCTCTTGGTAGTTGGTTTGCTTTTGATAGGAGTGGATCCCTCCGGTTCTCCTTTGATTCTAGTCGTTATCTTAGCTACCTATTGCCAGGTTATGTAAGAATTACTGTGGTCATTCTTTAAGTAAGAATTTGGATTCTATTGATGGGGATCTTGTAGCCCATTTGTAATCAGAAAAGATAGCAAGAGGTGAAAAGCTAATTGAGTCTCAAACAATGCCTCGAACGGAGGGCTCGCAATCATGCTATTTGATCAAATGTCAAATTCAAATGATCATTTAGCTGATAACTTTAGATCGACATACAGTCATTGCTGCCCAATTTCCAATTTTGACAATTACAAAGTTTCTTATAACTCTTCAGAATTTTGCAATTGTGCTTCATTCGTTGGGGGATTAAACACTGTAGCAGTTGGATAGTGGGCATATCTGGAAAATTTTTGAACTATTCTCTAGCAGAACGACAATTGCATTAGGTGGGTTTGGTTTGCTGCTATAGTATGTATGTGGTTAAATATGGAATTTCTGATGATTGTTGGGTTGGTGCTAGGGTTTATGCCCATTTCTTTTTTGGCCCCAATTTTAATGCTATATTATAAAGTGCATTTCATGTTTTTGTTATTTTCTGTACATTTCATCCTACGACTGTAGTTAGTTAGTCACGACTCTATTACAATATACTATTTTTTTCCTTATATATTTCGTATTATAGGCCTTCATGGACCCTTCTCTTGCTTGATTATGTTGTTTTTTTTCAAATAACTGTAGTAAAAATTGTTCTTGGGGAAAACATTAAAAGGAAGCAGGTTGTGTTTGATTATTCTGGTTGGATGTCATTAGAACTTATATGCTTAATGGTTTATCAATTTTACATGTTGACCCCTTGATGTACTTAGAACTTATAAGGTGTGTACATGCTTTTGCGCGAAAGAAAATAAGAATACAAGTTTGTGCTACCAAACTGAACCTCCCAACTTGCTTCTTAGTTTATCTTATCCGTGCGACGATTTATTTGTTGATAAGTTGATCTAGTATCTCATTTGTAATCAGAAAAGTTATCAAGAGGTCAAAAGCTAATTGAGTCTGAAACAATGTCTGGAGCCACGGGCTTGCAATTGTGCTATCTGATCTCACATGTCCAATTTGAATGATCATTTAGCTGACAACTTTAGATTGATATATTCTGATTGCTGTCAGATTTCCAATTTTCACAGTTACAAAGCATCCAGTTCTTATAATTCTGCAGTATGTTGAAACGTGAATATTACATGCTGGGTTTATTCTATGACCATGGATAAACAGGGGCCTTTTCTTAAGGTTGTCTTCTTAACAACAGGATCAGGTTTTTTTATAATATTCTTACTAGATTTTTTTAATGCATAAAAACTTAGATTAAAGCCGTTCATTTTGTATGATCTTGTCCTTCTGGAAGTTCACTATATGAGGTATTGTTTGATAAGACTACTGTGAATGCTAGCTTTTCATGTTATATTTCTAAATCCCTTGTAGCTATAATCCACTGGAAAGGAGAGAGGCTTCCAAGGGGGGTAAAGAAGCCACCAAGAAATGCACACAGTCACAATCTTCCAAGGGTTCAGGACCTGCTCCCAGATCTCAGTCCAGCAATAATGCTCGACGTCATGTTGATCCTTCTGCAAGCATGACTAATCAGTCAGCCAAGACAGCCAGAGCAGTTTCGATTGCAAGTTCAGCATATGATGAACAGGTAATTCAAGTTAGAAGTTGTTGAGCAAGTTGGTTGGTTTCTGGCAATAATAACGAACATTATGCTGCAGATAACAGAGTTGAAGCTATCAGTGGATAGTCTTGAGAAGGAGAGAGATTTCTACTTTTCGAAACTCAGAGATATTGAGATCTTGTGCCAGTCTCCCGAAATAGATGACCTACCTGTACCGTTTCTATGAACCATTTGTTTCATGCATACTTATTTTTTTCATCTCCTTTGTTGTCCAAATGCTGATTTTCATTTACTTCTTACTTTTGCAGATTGTAGGAGCAATAAAAAAGATACTTTATGCAGCAGATGATGATGCATCGGTTGTTGCAGAAGCTCAAGCCATGATGTCCCTACACCAAAAGAAGCAGAGTTGCTGAGTCCCATTGCGGAGGTTCCCGAAGAAAGAACAAGCTCAGATACTCAAAAAGAAAAAGCATAATAAACCCGGAAGTTGATGCTGCTGCTTGTACTTTGTCTTCTCCGAGGCAAAGGATTTTGGACGCTTCTGATGTGCGTTCTAGTGGGTCATCTCTCATGACTTACTGATTTACCCCTTTTGGGATGCATTCTTGTTCCATAAGCCTGAAAACTGCTTTTGTTGTACTTTCCTTTAATAGATATCTAGACAGTTCTACCTGTGCAAAAAGCCTCTAGTTATAAAGGATTCTGATGATAGTCGACATGGCATTTCATAGCCTATATACAGCCAGAGTTTTTGTTACTCCTTTAAGCTTCAGTTAGCTAGTTTGATCATGCAGTTTTTACAGGTATCTCCCAGTGACTTTGCATTCTTCCCAAGCTTCATGGTGGTTTGTGTTATGTAGTACCACATTGATGGTGGCATATGTGGACATGTTTCACAGGAAAGACTGGCATGTTGGTGCCATGTTCTAAGTATAACTTCTGCATGGTTTGGTTTGTGATAAGGTAATACGTTCATAATTCTGAAGTGTTTGATAATGTTCTGTTCTGGTTGGTGCGTCTTGATGAGTTGTTCACTGACGGGTTGATTTGTTAGTCCGAATGCATTCTTTCAATTTTCTGGTCGAGAGTTTTGAAACTTGTTTTACTTGATTTTATCTACTTTTACTGCATATCATTGGTGGTTGTCAATCAGATTTGTGATTGTCTAAAGACACCCTTCTTAGCCATTGACTGGACCACCTTGTTTACATGCATCATTTGTTTAAGGATGCAATCTTATTATGTTAGTTTCGTCTTTATGACTTTTGAGTTCTTTTAGTTTACACGTATTTTTGTGACAACATTTACCGGCATATGAAAGTAAACTAGTGAAGTCTAATTGGTCTTTTCATCATGATTTTTTTTTTTGGAGAAAGTGTACACACCTAATTCTGGCATGTCATTTGCTCCTTTTAGGCAGAGAGTACTTGTTGAAACAAGTTTCTCATTTTTTGGAACTTAGAATCTATTTTTCATGTCTTGGAACCAAAAACTTACTCTGGCACAGGTTAAAGGGTTGGTTTTAATGTCTCTATTAGGTTCCACTTGTATTATTAATTGAATAATTGTAGTGAATCACTGTTTTTAATGACCATAACTTGTTACAGTTCACTGAAAATAACTTAGATTTAGAGGGACAAAAAATGTGAAACACTAACATAGTAAAAATCTCTATTTAGGTTCCACTTGTATTATTAATTGAATAATTGTAGTGAATCATTATTTTTAATGACCATAACTTGTTATAGTTCATTGAAAATAACTTAGATTTAGAGGGACAAAAAATGTGAAAAACTAACATAGTAAAAATCTCTATTTAGGTTTCACTTGTATTATTAATTGAATAATTGTAATGAATCACTATTTTTAATGATCATAACTTGTTACAGTTCACTGAAAATAACTTAGATTTAGAGGGACAAAAAATGTGAAACACTAACATAGTAAAAATCTCAGTTATAAAATGGAAGCTTAGATTAGTTCTAAATTATATATTCATCATTGAATGCTATGAACATTGTAGGATTGCATGAAGTGGTAGACCAAAAAAAGCACGAAAACTTGTTTCGGGTTTTAAGTTTTATCTACATAGAATGTATCCGTTGAAATAAGTTCTCAATTTTTGGAACTTGGAATCTATCCACACACCTTGGAACTTAGAATTGGATTGGTTCCTATTGGCTTGATTATTTGATTCTAGGTTCTACTTTGGAACCATACTCATCACTAAGGGGGATGGGTGTATATATTCACATGGGCTCACATGCTTATAAGATGCTAAAGTTCATCCCCGATTATTTAGCCACTTAAAACATCATCGGATAATTCCTTCTTAAGCTTTATCTTCTTAGTAACTTGCTAAGGCGTATGACGCACCCTTTGTAAGACTAGAATCAATCATTGACTTGCAAATGTAACGATTGATGATGTATTTGAATTTGCACAATAGCATACTTTATTCTTATGAACAAGTTCGATGTGACATCCTCAATCTAATCCCAATCTACAGAGTTACAATGGAAATCGACGAATTGCTAAAAACCTATGAATGGCTATTTTAAGGTGAAAACTCAATTTTTTATTTGTGGATTGCAAATTTTTAAAAAAGTGGAAACAGGCTGCGAACGAGGAGCCACGGGGGTCCAAGCTCACAGGCAAGCCCATTGGGCCACATGTCCACTTCGATTGGCCCAAGGAGGCCCATTACGCCATTCAAGCCCACCTTAGCATTTTAAGCTTGCACATTAATATGTCCATGTGCATGAATAGTGAAATGGGATTATGGTTTAATGTAATCCTCATTTTGCCCCTTCTAGAAGCCTATAGCTAATGAGACAAAAATGGTAGGCATAAGGGAAATGAAGTGGCGCCCAAGCATGAAGGAGAGAGGAGAAGTTTACCTAGCTAAGCCTGCCTAGTCAACTTAGTCTATTCTTGTATGTGCAAAATCTTGGCATTGGTTACCTTGGATTGTATACCTTCATGAAGCCACATTAACCATGCAAAAGGCTTGGACATGAGGGAATTAGGGAAATGTGTACTTGCTTCATTAAATGCATGTTCAATCCCTCTCTCATCTCTCTTATCTCTCTCTCTCCCCCTCTCACCTTGGCCCAACACACCCCCTCCCCAATCTCTCTCTCTCGGTTCACTTCCGCTCTTTCATTCTCATGTCTGTCTGTCTGTCTCTCTCTCTTTCCCTCTTGGTTCTCACCATCGTCTAGCACCATCGCCCTTTGCCATCGCCGTTCGCCGTGCCTCACACTGAGCTACCTTCCACTGTTCGCCGCTCTGGCTGTGAGTCGCGCCCTCACCGCCCTCACACCACCCTTGCCATGAGATCTCGTTGCCGAACAGCTGTCCTCATGCTCGCCCTCACTGCCTCACCGAACCACTGCTGTCCCCTTGCTGTGCTAGTCTCGCCGTGAGCTGCTGTCCAACGATGCCTCATTGTCGTCTGTCATTCGTTGTCCAGCTCATCATTGAGCTGCCTCACCTCACGTTGTGCCAAGCCACCCTCGCCGTGAGCCCTTGCCGTTGTCGCTGTCACTCGCCGAAGCTAGATTCGATCGTGAGTAACTTCCTAACCCTTGTTTAAGGTGGTAGTTATGCTTAGGTTTAGGATTATGATTAGAATAAGGTTAATGATAGTTAGATTAGATGATAAGTGGATTAAGGTGATAAACTATCATGGTAAGCAATAAGTAGAGGTGATAAATTATCATGATAAGTGATAAGTAGAGGTAATAAGCTATTATGATAAGTGATAGTTGGATGCGATAAGCTATTGTGATAAGTGATAATTAGATGGGATAAGCTATTGCGATAAGTGATAATAGGATACGATAAATTATCATGATTGTGATAAGTGCATATTATATTGTAATTTTTAAAGTGGTAAGTGCTTACTAAATTCTAATTTTAAAGATAGTGTGTGCTTATGAAATCCTCATTTTGAAAATGAGAAGTGTTCTTGGCACTCTATTTTTATAAATGATGAGTGCTTGTAAAAGGTTATTTTGAAAAGTGAGTTGCTAATTTGTTAAATGAAATCATGGTGTGATGATATATATCATAAGGTTGAAGCATGAATGCTTTGGTGAATGGTTAATCGAGGGGTGATCACATGACATTATTTCATGATATCTTTGTGTGTGAATATTGTAATGTATGATGTATGAGCACTAAACACTCTTGAATTGACTAATGAAAAAGATAAAATTGGCTTGAGGAGTGATGTGCTGGTGTGGTCACATGATGGTTCCGTACTCGTATTATTACGGGGGACGATGGATTTCGGATGCTCTCATGTTAACGAAATGTTGTTCATGGATGGATTTCAGAATGAAACACCTTAATTGGAATGTCATCTTCAAGCGAGGTCGAGATGTTGCCGTGCTCGATGAAGCGGGACGATGCTTGGTTAAGTTGGAAGACCATCGACGCGAGTGTCGATAGTGGTCGTAATAATTTGGACTCGTGTGATGCATTGTGCATGTAAGTATTAATATTCATGTATGAATTATTAAATTGTGATCATCGTATATTTGTCGGAATGGCATACTCACGTAGCGATTAATTGTGCAATATTTGGACACGTTGGTAGGGTGATGTATGTTGAGTGGCCCATTTCTTGCTTGTAGATAATGCAAAGCAAACGCTTTGCTATTGATCTGCCATTGATAGATAAATTGCATCTTTAGGGCAACTTTGAGGCAAAGTGCCTTCCTATGCAAGGATTAGGAGTGTACTTACTGAATATATCTCATTGTTGTTGTTTAATGTTTCGGGCCCTAAGCATGCTTGAACCTTTCCGCCATATATGGTTTGGAGTGCTGGTGGACTAGGATACAAAGATGACCTCATATCCCATTGAGGGGATTGACACTCGTTATGAGAAGTATGTAACCACCATATGGGCGGATGAAGGGTTGATGAACCTAGTACCCCATAGGTTCATGGCCTGGTACGTATGGGTTGGGGAGGATCTATTTGACCATTTTCGAGGTTCTGATGGGCTTCTAGGTGGGAGACCTGAGAATGCTAGTTGGGACCCCATTTTTGAGGTTTTGATGGGCTTCTAGATGACGTCCCTGATGGTGCCGTCATCGACACGGACTAGGACTCTGACTCGGATTAGGAACCTGACCTCGAGCCAGAGCCATGGTACCTTGAGTCGATAGGGTACTAGACGTGTAAATGATACAACACTTTTTGAGGTTGTCCTTATAGTATAGAGATGCTAGGCCAACCCCAACTTCTTTTGAATGAGTATGAAGGAATCTACTTCGCAGATGTGTATATTGCTAAGCATTTGATGTAAGAAAGTTAGTGTGTGATGATCAATGTATATATATGAAAGTGTGTTCTAATATGTGTCTTATGCTATCCTTGCTTGTGAACGATTGGGTGGTGTTATATTTGCTTCTATTTGCGTATAATCAAAAGATAAAATGATAGGGTCGGGGACGTCTCCTTTGATGTTGCAATTGAATGACCGAGGAGAAAGAGGGTTGTCACGCGTCCGAGGGTCGAGGCGTGACCCTGGACGACAATAAGATGTGGTTACCGAAGGCAATTAATCCATCAAGAAGATTGCTCGATCCCACTCGGAGACAAATGGCTCACTGTTGATTATTGGTCATAAAATATGCTTTAAATCTGCCTTACTAAGCTTCCCCTCAAGACCAAAATATTTAATTGAAGGGTGTCAAGACACGCGAATTATTCAAAGTAGAGCATCAAGATATTTGAATTTATGCTTATAATTAATTACGATGATTAAAAGATGGGTCCTTTGAAGACAATCATCAACAAGAGCTTCTCTAAGCTCCTTCGTTGACATAACGCTTTTTTTACACGAACCAAATGGTCACAAACATCAAACATGCACCGGCACAAGTTGGTCTTCGTTTGTTATCTTTTTATGTCTCTTGGCCTCAGGCGAGGTAAAACATATTTTGGTGCAATTAACTTGATCGCGAAACATTATATTTATTACTAAATATTTCTTTTGGTATGTTCCGAGCCACTTTTGCTTTTGGAAACCCGACAAATGGGGAAGTTAACCGCATATATTGGGTGCAGTAAGTTTCAAAGTACACTGATGGACTCAACTAATCACTCTAAATGGTCATTAATTCCATATCACTGTATACACTTGCAACTTGAACACATTAAATGCAAAATTCAACCAAAAATAACAAAATAAGAAAAAAACTTAAGAACAATAAAATCCTCCATAGTCACGGACAGCCGCAGTTGATCTATGAAGCTAAATTACCACAATTCCAATAACTTCCTAACTTTTTTGACACTCCAACAATTATCCCTGAATAAAGAAAATATGAAATTACCTAGACACCACATTTTAAGGAATGTAAAAGGAATATGAATTTAACTAGATAGGCACCACAAAAAATACTTAACTCAGAAAAATATCCTGAATTTCTTTCTGAAATAGAGTGATGAACACTCATGAGGAGCCATATTTTCCACTGCCTCCGACTGGTGCTTCAACTTTCATAAGGTTAAAGCAAAGGTTGCTATTCACTCTGAAGGACCAAAGCCGGTTGAGACCACTATTCACTTTTGAGTCCATTGTGCTTATACGGATGTGCAACTATGTTCCCCCGCTTGATCAACATCTAAGACAAAGCAAAGGTTGCCATCCACTACAGAGCTCCCCATGCGGCTTTGACCCAAAATTCAGAGTACTGGGCACCTTTCCTGCGGAGACGAGCGAAGTAGTATCGATCACGAGATGACGACACAGAGTGATCGACTTCAATCTCTCTCTCTCTCTCTCCCCCCATTCGACAACGACGTGTATGCTGGCGAAAAAGTTAATGATCTGTACGAACTTAAGAGAGGGAGAAGGGGGAATGAGCAATGCCTTATGAATTAGGTTGTTGACAGAGAGAGGATTTAAAGGTTTCTTGAAGAACAAGGGGCTGTTATAAGGGAAATGCTCAGTGCGTGTGTGTCGAATCAAGCGAACATCTTCGAACTCAAGATCATGATCAGTGCGAAGATACGATTGATTCAAATCAGGAAATATTTGCCCAACAGTCAAATACGTGGCCAATAAATGCTAATGCGAAATGTCATCCAACTTAGGATATACTATGCAACTTAAAAATGTTTTCTCTTGACATTTGCTGATTTAATTTCATGTGCTGTGAAATGAAGAGAATATTTCAGTTGTGGTTGTTTTCTCATAAGGAAAAAGAAAAATAATTAGAATAGACCTCATTTTAGATAAGGCTATATAGAGCGGCTAATTTACTCTAAAAACACAACCCTAGTTCCCCGTCCGATGAGTTTGTGTGTCTCACGTGCAGTTTTAGGTAATTTTTGACTTAGTTGCGCGTGCGATTGGTTCAGGACATGCATTGACATCCGCATTATATAGTGATAAATGAAAAGATGAACCACGTGAAAGACGCGTGAGACTTTTTCTTTGCAATCCACGTGCAACATGCAGCTTCGGTGAACCCGTGGTTCCCGGTCGCTATGACACATCGCCATTGCTACACACCTCCAAGCCCTTTTTCTAAGGAACGAGATCGTTGATCTCATATCGGTGATCAACGACCTCGATCTGAAGGCCGATTGAGTCAATGACCTTAGATTTGCAACCTTAAGCTCGTGCCCCGATATAGAGAGACGGTGGCAGAATTGCTCGTGCTTGGGAATGACAGTTTATGGAGGTGGAGACTGTTACCGCTGATATCTCATTTTGCCGACACATCACACTTAAGAAGATTCGAGATTCGAGATTCTTGATCGTGATATGACTCGTTTCCTAATAAAAAATAGTCGAATAAGTGTCCATAGAGTTTCAATTGCATATAGAAATCAGGAGCATTGCATTCTATTAGTGATCGGGTCTCAATTTCTCCAAATCAAAAGTTGATTTTTAGGTGACTTTATAAGTCAAAATTTGTCAAAACATGACAACAAGTTAAAAATAAGTGTTTGCCCATTATAAACATGTAGAATCAGGGCTTTGAATTTCAAACTTTCTATGATCAATGGTTGATTTTTTAAGTCAAACCGAAGACTTTGACCCACGATCGAAAAATCAAAACTTCATTGATTTGGAATCATTTTTTAGATTCAGTTTCTTCTAGACATTTAACTTGGGACAATAACAATTGAAAATCTCGGTTTGGATTATCTCAAAATTTCGAACGAGGGCACTTGTAAGAGACGGTCATACCTCAGGAATAAGCTCAAATCGACAGTTGCCTTTTTATAAAAAAGTCAAACTGTGCATTTTAAATCAAATTAAGCTTAAAAAATTCAATTTCAATACAATTTAGGCATCCTGAGAGATTTTCAGGAGAATTTGAGTGACCACGAAGACACGGGTCCACCTGGTTTGACCAGGTATTCAGCCCACATTTGCAGTTGGCTCCCCTTCTGTTTTTTTTTGGGTCGGTAAATAGCATTCATTACTAAAACATGGTGGTATTGCAACTAAGTCTAGCTTCCATACATAATAAAGACCATAATGGACCGGGGGGGGTGGGGGGATTACTTAACCAACGAAGTGGAAGAGTAGTGTCCCGGTGGGCTTTTGCGGCCCAATCGGCGGACTTGTTGGCCTCCCTGGGAGCGTAAGACACAGAAACATTTGTGAGCTTGGCCAGCAAATCTTTGCATTCCTAAAAAATGGCGTGAACAGCCCATGGGCTTGGCTTTTGGCCTGCAACGCACTCCACCACTGACAAGTTGTCAGTTTCAACTTTGGATGAGTTCGTGTACTTTAGTTGAAGATGAAACTGAAGCTTCTCGACTATTTATTTCCAGCAGCCTTGAGAGAACCGCATAGAGCGTGAAACTTCACCGCAAAGCAGTTGGCTCCCCTTCAAGAAATTGGAAAAGTGCCACAATTCCAGAATTATGATTAGACCATCAATCCATGCCACGCATGATCCTAGCCCTTCATTCCTACTTAATCCAAGCTACCCCTTGTGACACTTCAACAATCCAAGAGATTTAGAATTGGCCAATAGAAGCCTTACTTAGCAATTAAGGATTTAATTTCAACCATAAATCAAATACCCACGATCCAAGATCAGAATTTTTGAGAGATCTCAAAATTCCCCCCAAATCTTCCCTTCCTCTTCGAGTGGCCGAATATAATAGGTCTTTCTTTGGAAAAATTGCAGCATATTTTGTTTTACTCTTAAAAACAAAGAAAACCCTTTCAGATACAAAAAGCTCTCGCTTCCTCTCCTCTTATCTCTTGGTTTTCCTTCCGCGGCTTCCTCGGTTGTGATTTCTGATGGGGATCCGCTGTCCTGACCACTGCGTTGGACTTGCAACGTCGGCTGAGCTCCCTTGAAGATCGAGGTCGCCGCCCAAGCGTCAATTTCCCATCGGAGCTACAGACTTTCCTCCAAAGGTCCGCCGGTTCTTCGGTTTTTATTCAATTCAAGGTAGGTTCTCTCCATTTGATGATCAAAACGTGTAAATTATGTCAACACAGGCAATTATTTATAAATGTGTTTATCATGTATTCGCATGGAATGTATATTTGTAAATAATTTAATGTGTTGTGTTATGTCAACGCTTGATATGGTGAAACATTTGATCATTGTGTTAGCTGTGTCGTGTGACCCACTTTATTAAAAGTGTCGTATTAGTGTTAATACAGTTCGACCCATTTATTAAACTTATTATGTTCGGATTAGACATATTTGTATTATACTCCTCTTTTAATTCCATAAAATGCGAACCATAGGCAGTAGCTAATAGAAGACACGGTCTTGACCATAATGGGCACAAAAAGTATTATTGCCTTCCATTAGGATGTACCACATAGACCGCAGTGCTGATTAGCCCACCAGGTACTATAATTCTCTTTGCGACTTCCAATGCTAGAAGTATTGTTTCTGATCTAATGGTTATTGCTTTATCACCTCCAGGAAGATAGCCCAGATTGAATGCCACAAACCTTCAGGGCACCACATATTTGCTCCATCAACAAGCGAGGATACAAGCAATTTTTGGGGATGGTTCAATTTTTTAAAGCACCGACGGACGTACTGTCAACATATGAAAAGGCGAGTTCGTTTAGGACTTATGTGTCCATAAAGAGTAAAGTCTATGCAACTAAAGAAAAGACTTCTAACACTAGAATGCTAATCTCGTGATCTCTCTCAAAAGGAAACCAAAACAAAGCACTGAAAGCAGGACCTGGCTGGTTCAAGTTTCGGTCTTCTAATGGGACATTTATGTCTCCAGGCGAGAGAATAGACAGTTTGAGTAAAAAGAATCAAATCTTCACTATGTCCCAAAGACACCCCAATACAACTTCCTCCACGCGTTCATGTCCCCTTCCCTTTGATTGTCTTTATTCTAAGCCCAAAGCCATAATAATGCGCACAGCTACATCCTAATACTAACATCCGATTCCCTTTCTAATTGTTTCTATGTTTTACAAACTCTATCTTTGAAACCCAATCTTGTCGTTGAGTATATCCCGATCAAATTGGGTGATCCTTGAAGTGCTTATTTAGATATATCATTCCTTATTCACTCATTATCATCTAACGATGAAATTCATTTATAACAATTGTTCATCTTTCTTCGTTACAAGTATTGTCCACTACGTGTAACTCGAACGCGAAATTCCAATCCAACCGTGCTTCGAAATCAATTTTCATCAATCCTCATTGTTGGGAATTATCGGATTTCTAAAAACCGGATTCAACATTAAATCGAACCCCTAAAACGAATGCGGAAGACAAGCCCGGGAAAAACATGTATCACCGATCCTAAAGCACACCACAGAATCGAGCGTATCTTGTTAGCCACAGATTAAACACCAACGCCGATAAGAGGAAGAGAAAAACGATCCCGTTCGATCCAATGATGTCGATTGGCCTTGAAGGGAAGACGGCGTCGCCTTTTTGCCTTAGTCTTTCTTTTGGAGGGAGAGAGAGAGAGAGGAACGTACGTCAAAATGCCAAAAGGTGCGTTCTCCCTCTCTTTCCTCCCTTATATACGTCCCCTCCAAAATAGAAACGTATCCTTTCATCCATGGGCCCTAATCTTGTGGGCCGGGCTTTCAGGCCCAACATGGGCGGACGGGCTTTAAGCCCATCACATAAAACCATCATCTCCCACTCGCACATGGTGGGCCGAATAGGATTCTCTTTAACTCTCTTCAACATTCATACCGGTGAATAATTCGTGCGACCAGCATACTTTAAGAGCTCGTTGCCATACATCTGTTAGGAATATATAGTAGCTCATAATGGGCATCACACTCTGAGTAAATTTAGTATGCAGTACCCTAGATCGATCGATCACATTTATATATCTCTTGATTTCTTTTAAACAATTATATATATATATTTTATTCACAATTATGATTATCCCAAAGACAGTCATAATTGGTTAACCAGTGAATACAAAACTATAATGTGATTCTCCAAATTCGATATTCCTCTTTCATTCAAACTCTCAATTTCAGTTCAGCTTGATTTTCTAGAAATGTCCCATTAGATCGAATCAACTCATGACCATTGGCAACATCCTAAGATAGCAAACACTAAATATAAATCTTGAGAATAAGTAAGAGTCATGAGGGGACTAAAAATTGAGGAACTCTTTTCCTCAAGAGTTTCACATGACATAAAAGTTGAGATCAAACTTTTGCCACTCTTATTGGTCATTTTATGCATACGTAGTATGAAATACGTATTACGGTATTAACTCATTTCCCATGGAGCGTATGTCTACACCTTCAATACCGTACATATGATAGTTCATACATATCCAATGTCTAACTTGAGTTAACGTATCTACTCATTCACAAAATTCATCAGAACTCACATCTGGCATCATAGACAGATAAAGTAGAATATGTGAGTTATTTTACTTTCGGACATAGTAAGTATTATGTTCTCATCTTAACACTTAATTAAGGCGACATACGTATTTTAAGCTTGAGCTCTCGATTATCACCTAGATAATAAGCTTAAAAAAACAGTCTCATCTCTATTTATCACACAGTAAATAGAGGCGATTACCCGTGTGAGTAGGCTAATCTTTTATCTGTCCAACATACTTCCTCAACTTAAAATAATGCACTGAGCATTAAGATGCATAAAGATCAAACAAAGATTCATAGGCATTAATGATGAAAACACAAATTCATCAAATGTAAACACTTAGGGAAATTACAATCCAATACATCTGATTCTACGCAATCCTAGAGATTTCATATGGTCACAAAACACATTTCTAGGTATTGATTTTGTCATAGGATCTGCTACCATTCTATGCGTAATATGTATTGTAAGTTCACATCTTTTCGTGCAATCATATCCTTGACAAAAGTTATACTTGGTATCTATAGGTTTGGTCTTGCCATGATATTTTAGATCTTTGGTGTACACTTTTTGCTGCTTGGCTATCACAGTTAACCAATAATGGACTTGCAGCTTTCTCAATAACACCTAAATGATCCAAAAAACCTCTTAAGCCAAACACCTTCTTATACTGCTACTGATAATGCCATGAACTCAACTTTTATCGTGGACAAGGCTATACACGTTTGTTTCTTACTGCTCCAACATATGATGCTATTATTCGGTAAGAAAACAAACCCAGAGGTAGATTTTCTTTCATTTAAATATCCTCCCGAATCAGCATTAAAATAGCCTTTGAGTTGCAGATCCTTTCCTTAATAACTCAGCGCATAATCAGCAGTTCCCTTTAGATACCTTAGTATTCTCTTAACGGCTTTCCAATGTGCTTGATCTGGATTGGATTGGTAACTACTCACCATTCCAACTACAAAACATATGTCAGGTCTTGTACACATCATAGCGTACATCAAGCTTCCAACAGCACTAGCATAAGGAACACGTTTTATTCGTTCCTTCTCTTGTAGAGTCCTTGACACAATCTATGACTCAATTCTTCACCTTTTGCAATAGGAGTGTCTATGGGTTTACAATCTTGCATACGAAATCGTTCAAGAACCTTATTTATATATGTTTCTTGCGAAAGAGATAACGACTTCTTCGAACGATCTCTTGAAATCTTAACTCCAAGAATGTATGCAGCTTCACCCATATCCTTCATCTCAAAGTTGGAAGATAACCAATTCTTCACAGTATTTACAAACTCCATATTGCTTCCGGCAATTAGTATATCATCAACATATAATGATACAATCACAAATTGATCTTTGGATCTTTTGATATATACACAATGATCCTCATCTATCATTGTAAAATCATATGTCATTATGGCATTATGAAAACGTATATACCGTTGTCTCGATGACTACTTAAGGCCATATATCGATCTTAAAAGTCGACATACATTTTCTTCTTGGCCTTTCTTTATGAAACCAGCAGGTTGTTTCATATATATTTCTTCCTCTAATTCTCCATTGAGGAAAGCAGTCTTTACATTCATTTGATGTAACTCAAGATCCATACTAATCACTATTGTCAGAATAATGCGAATCGAGATAAATCTCACTACAGAAGAAAATGTATCTTTATAATCAATTCCTTCCTGTTGATTATACCCCTTCGCCACAAGGCGAGCCTTATGCCTTTCTATCGAGCCATCAGCTCTTCGCTTTATTTTGAGAACCCACTTGTTCCCAATAGCTTTGCGTCCTTTTGGAAGATCAACCAGTTCCCAGACTCGGTTTGATTTCATTGACTCCATTTCCTCTTTCATTGCATGAATCCATTTCTCCTTACTAGGGCAATTTAGAGCCTCATTAATATTTCTTGGCTCATCCTTATCTTGTAGAGCAATCATAAAAAGTTTCCCCTTCAATGTCAAAACGTCGACGGGGAATACTTTGGCGACTTGTTCGCCGTATGGGAGATTATACACTTTGCACATCATTCCCCATTATGCTCCCACTTGGATTAGATAATGATGATGTCGTCTTATCATGTTGTTGTAATTGAAAATGAGTTGAATTCAATTCATTACTTCTCATATTACTCCCACTTGGACGAACTCCACTAATATCATTGTCTTGATCCAAGATTACAAATAGGGAGTAATCTGCTCCTATTTCGCCCTTCTTAGGAAAATTCATCCTCTAAGAATATGACATCCCGTGATTCAACTTCAGTTATACTCCCCTTTCCTGCTCACCTATGAACACATACCCTTTCGAGTGTTCGGAGTATCTCATTAAAATACTCTTCTTTCCTTTGGGACCAAATTTCCCAAACTTGTGAGAGGACTCATGAGTATAGGCAGCACAACCCCATGGCTTAAGAAAAACTTAAGTTCGGTTTTCTACCTGTCCATAACTCATATAGAGTGGAAGTAACTGATTTGGAAGGCAACTGGTTAAGTATATAGGCAGCAGTTAACAACGCATTACTCCAAAAAGTGATAGGTAACTTAGCATGCGCCAACATGGACCTAACCATTTCCAGTAGGGTTCTGTTTCTTCTCTCCGCAACACCATTTTGTTGAGGATATATGGAATAGACAACTGTCTTTCTATTCCTTTTTCATCACATAATTTTCTGAACTCATCAGATAAATATTCTCAACCTCGATCGGATCTCAATGATTTTATTTTCTTGTCTAATTGATTTTCTACCAAGTTCATAAACCTTTTGAAACAACTTAATGCTTCAGATTTATGAGAAATCAAATAGACATTTCCGAATCGAGTATAATCATCTATAAAAGTGATGAAATAAACAGCCCCATGCCTTCCTCTCACATTCATTGAACCACAGACGTCAGAATGGATTAAATGCAGAGGAAATTCAGCTCTTTTACCTTTTCCAAATGGTTTCATTGTCGTTTTCCCTACTAGGCAATGCTCACATATGGGCAATTCGACTTTTTCAATGTTGCCCAACAAGCCCTCTTTGGCTAGTCTATTCATACGTTGTTGGCCAATATGACCAAGTCTAGCATGCCACATATTCACATCATTATCATATGAAGTAGAAGACGTGAAATAAGGGAATAACAAATATTGACATCACCACAGTCAACATTTAGTACAATAAAACCATCCAGAAAGTAACCACAACTATAGTAGTTTGTATCCAAATACAAATCTACACCTCTATTACGGAAGTTCATATTAAAACCAAGCTTGACCAACACCAAAACAGACACTAAATTTCAACGAATCTCCGGAACATATAGAACATCATGTAGGAACAAGGTGCATCAACCATGCATGTTCAATTGGCAGGTGCCAATCTCTTTAACTTCAACTCTGGAGTTATTTCCCACATAGATCCACTTAGTTCCAGTTGATATCGTCGGAATTCCATGAAGGATCCTCTATCCTTCGTTACATGATCTGTTGCTCCTGAATCTACAGTCCACAAAGGATTGAATTCAGCCAATAATATATAACTTGACACATAAGCAAAGTTCTTAAATGTACAAGAGGTGTTTACCTTTTTCGGCTCACAACAGTTGCGAGCATAGTGACATTTCTTGTCACAATTGTAACACCTCACCCTTAACATTTTCTTTACTTGAGGACGTTTTCCTCTCTTGTGTTGGTTAACTCTTGATTTCTTGCAATAAGGACTTGATCCTTTGCATTCCCACATATTGAACGAATCAATACGCTTGCGCTTAGAGCTCAAAGCCTTTTCTGACATAGAACCAGCATTGCAAATGTCTATTTTCGGTTCAAATGTCGTTAGGCGGTCCTCTACTAGCTCAAGGTGGCGCACGGCATCCTCAAGATCTTCTATAACATGGTCAAGAGCTTCTAGTGATTGTTGCTTTTCCAGCACATATTGAATCTTCATATTCAATATTTCACAATTGTTGCCGTTCATATCAGCAATTACGTTCTTAATTGCTCAAACCATCGATCTGAACATATCAGACATATATGCACGAATAATTAATGCCTATCATTTATGCATCCACTTTGCACAGACCCATCATATCAATGAACAATTTCAAGTAAGATTTCAGAATCAAAAGGTTACTATGTTTCCAATCATCCTCCAAAATTCCTAACTTAAAACTATTATTAATATAATTGTCTTATGCAAAATAAATTCTATGAAGTTACAAAAACTTCTATGAACTACTCACAGCAGTCAACGATAACAGAAAGCAAATAATAGTTGACATCCAATAGAATAATAATGCTTTCACATGATACAACTATTCATTACACTAAGTAATATATACAGAGAAAAAATATCAACATAGAAAGAGATATTCACATTCAAAAACATCTCAAACTAATCTAAGAAATAAATAGGGAATGTCCCTTCTAATCTATCAGTTAAAATATCTAAGAAATTTGAAGGCACATTTGCCAACCATGGAAAAACTTTTGGAGAGCTTTCATGTCGCCTCCAAGGCGCATTCACTTTGCGCCATGTGGCGCTCATTCTAAGGGTTGAAGTTTTGGTTAACTCAATCTTATAGTACTCTCTAACAAAAGCTACCACTAGCCTCTTATAACCCGGGACCACGTTGACCTCTCATAGCCGATCTAACACTGCTTGCCATTCAGGTGGAAGAGTGTTCATCAAAGCCAGCATAAGATAACCATTTCAGATGATTTCCTGTATCATCTGATTGACCCTGACCACATGTGATACTAAATCACCATCATGCCACCGATAATTAGCTAACTCTGTCATCAGCCTTTTAAGTCTTGCACTTCCCTCGTCCGTTCTCGGGATTGCAAGTATCCGTGCATAACGCATCATAGTTCTTGCAACAAATGTAGAACTAAAAATAGATTACTTATAATCCATAATGTACATAAGGGAAAATACATAATTTTTCATGATTCATGCAACAAATGCAGAATAAATAATGGATTACTTATAACCCACATAGACATAATTGAAAAAGAAACAGATTTTTTTTTTCAACGGTCAACGGTCAACGGTCGTCGGTCAATGGTCAACGGGTCGGGCCGGGTCGGACGAACCGATCGGCACGTGCCGCGTGCGTGCGCGGCACGCGCCAGGCTTCCGCGCATGTTGGGTCGGGTCGGGTCGGGTAGCTGGCCGGTGACCGGCCGGCCAACGGTCGTCGGCAATGACGTCATCAATGACGTCATCCCAGCGGTTACCGATCGTTGGGTGACGTCACGGTGACGTCAGCACGCGTCGGTTCGCCGACCGGCACGTGCCGGTTCGCCACCGGTGTGTGGCGCCCATGCGCAGCAGCTTCTGGCCGCGCGTGTGGGCGCGTCTGGTGTCGCCCGGCGGCGCACGACACATCGATGGACTCGTCTCGACGAGCTCTTTCACCCTATACCTTCAGAAATCAATTTCGACTTACAGAAACTCGAAAAAGTGGATGAACAGTGCTCGGGTGTCGGGATTTTTCGCCCCGATCCATGTCGGCCGATTATTTTCGCGAAAAATCAATCAAAAATCATTCATAAACATGAAAGGGGTCGGGAAAATATGAACTAGGGCTCTGATACCAATGTTGGGAATTATCGGATTCCCAAAAACCGGATTTGACACTAAATCAAACCTCTAAAACGAATGCAGAAGACAAGCCCGAGAAAAACACTCATAATTGGGCCAGTCACAAGAGACATGCACTAAAATGTATGCGAATCATTACCCTATGTTACTCACGCATATTAGAATATACAGCAATTACTTTTCCTTATTCTTTTCTTTTCCTCTTTTTATGGTCATAATGGGTTTACCCTAGCTCTTTTTTAATGTAAAAAAGGACATAAAAGATTACCAAACGAACACAAGATAAAGAAAATGAAGCACAACATTAGAGAAGAAATTTGTCATCTCGAGTTGAAAATAGAAAAAAGGGAAAAGAGGCGATAATTAGAAAGACATATTCAGCCCACGAGGCAAAAATAGAAAGAGAGGTAAATAATACCTTCAAAATGGGGAAAAAGAGAAGGGGAAAAGCTTCAAGGTTTATAAACTTTAAATTAAAATACAAGGCGAAAATAATGTGGATAATATTGATCTAGTTAGGATGGAGCTATGAACATAATTGCAACGGGCAATTTTTGAAGAACAAGTGGAGATTTACAACCTCAAGCTCATGATCGGTGCGACGATAGGAGAGATTCGAATTAAGGAAATATTCGTCCAACTGCCGAATGTGTGGTGGGTAAGTGCTAAGGCGAAATGGTGTGCAACTTAGGAATATTTCAATTGACATTTACAGTTTTAATTTCATGTGCTGTAGAAATACTATATCATATTCACTAGAATTTTCAGTTCCATTCAAAAAAGGTATTAGCAACAAAACCCGTGGAAGTGTGCAAAAATTAGTAACCGCCATTCTGGCATAGTGAGATAGTTTACTTTATAATACCCAATGACTTTAAATACCATAATTTTGTATTAGCCGTGTGCTAAACTTATTTATTTGTTGGATTTCAGTAGGCCCACATGATCCCATATAGCTCGCATGTTTTAGCCTCACAGGCGCCTTGATTAATGCTTGTTATCTAAATATATAATTTTGCTTCTCCTGAAAGGGTTTGTTTTCCTCAAATCTTAACATCTTCGTCGAGTTTTTTGAATTACTACGACAATAATTCCCATGGCTATCTATTTCTAGCTGGAAGAACTTTGAATTAACACGACACCAAATTGATCAGTGGAATGATATTTTTTTATGGGAAAAAAGTACATGATCCACTTTTATATGTTGTAGGAAAATGATTTAACTAGAGATTTGTGTCGCAGTTGGCGCAAAAGTAAAATACTCGTGTAATTACGTTAGAACTATTTGTGGTACATTGCAAATTTTTAACAAAAACAAATTAGATGAATGTAGAAGATGGGTATTTTTCGTATGAAATAACACCTTTTGGTTACTAATTCAATTACTTTGATCAAAACTAAAATTAAAACAATCTATCATTTAGATTTTTATTACATAAACAGAGTTTTTTGCAACTCTAATCACTTATTTGAAATTTTTGGGGAGAAAATAGCCTAAGATAAATTTTCCTTCCATTCTTTATTTTTTGATGTAAATAATAAAATCTATACAAATCAATCTTATATACATATATATATATATATATATATATATATATATATGTTGTATGATCTTATATATATATTGTATAATGAAGTGCCCTATGAGAGGATATATAGGAATCCAACTCTGTCAAATCACTCTTGTTATAATCTTTAACATTCTAAGTCTTCTCGTTCTGTCGTTTGGCTTATGTTCTTCATGTATCATTCAAGCCAATGCCTTTAAAATTACATCGATACTTCTATATATTACGGGTAATGTAAGAGATATCTCTATTTTTCTCTTGGAGAATCTTTTGTATTCCTACTGTTTAGCTTTCAATTTACCTCTCACAATTAAGTGAAATGTGAAAAAATTTGTCTATTTAAGCCACTGATTTCATTAACTTCACAAAACTAAATAGGAAATTGATGATTAATTATCTAATGAAGACCTATTTTAATTTATTTTAATACAGAAAAAATTCCACTAATGTGGTTTGTTATTTCCTGCCTTTTTGTAGCTTTAACCGAGGCAAAATCGGTAATGATATAATATTTATGCTATTCAACAAAAAATAATTCAACGTAACATTTTGGCACGTCAAAAATAATATCTGCCCTAGTAAATTTCTTTTGGTAAGAATCTATCCAGTAATTTTAATTAGGTGTTGAATTCTATGTCATTTAGCGAAAGAACCTTTTATTTTCGTGGAAAATGGAAGTTCCTTGTTATTTCTATGTTGCCATGCACCTTCCATTATAAAATTCAGGTGGAATCACATAAACTCTCCCGAAATATTAGTGGCAGTACATATCTGCCCCTAAACTTGGCATGTCTTCTCGGCTTTCTTAGCCCAGGAAACAGAGAGGGCAGCAATTAATGAAAGGAAGTAAAGAATTTATGATACGTTTATTTTATAAAAAATGAATAATTTGAAAGATGTATTTTGAAAAATGATCACTTATATAACTTGAAATGTTAGTTAATGAAATATACTTTAATTATCGACAGCATTTTATGTTTAAGTATTTTCATAAACAATGGAAATATTTTTCGTTCATTCATTTTTTGTAAGTGATATAAAAAATCATTTTTTTTGAAAAATATTTTCTAAATAATTCATTTTTGGTGAAATAAAAGAAGCCTTAAAGTTGGAAATCTTATATTTCCTCCACATGTTCATGTCCCCTTTCTTTGCTTGTCTTTTTTCCAAGCTCAAAATTATAATTATGTGCATAGCTACATTTTAATATTAATATTTGATCCCCTTTCTAATTGTTTCTTGTTTTACAATCACTCTCTTTGACCTAATATTGTCATTTGAGTGTAACCAGATCAAAATGGGTGATTCTTGAACCGCTTATTTAGATGTATCATTCCTTATTTACTCAATTTGAGATTTGAAAGACAGTTAGCGGTCCGTTACCATTTAATTTAATTACATGACAACTTTCGCACGATGACTATACTTCTCTCTCGCTCTGTGCAAGAAGAAGATGACGAGAGGCACGGAATTCAAATCTCAGTTGTAAGGCAGGATTGCACTTATTTGAATTCATCTCTAAGTATGCTTTTGTCCGATCACAAGAATCATGAATTATTACAACATTTTACTCGCGCATATTAGAATATAGTGCAATAATTTTTGCATATTCTTTTCCTTTCCTCCTTTTTTTTTTTTTTTTTTTTTTTTTTTTTTTAAGGTCATAATGAGTTTAGCCTAGCTCTCTTCCACGTCCAATTTAGCCTAGCTCTCTATTCTACTTCTTCCACGAGAGAAGAAATTTGTCATCTCAAGTTGAAAATATGAAAAATGGGGAAAGAGACGATCATTGAAAAGGCAGATTCAGCCCACGAGGTAAAAAGAAAAGAGGCATTTTATTATCTTCAAGATGGGGGTTGGGCGTCAACGTAAGAAACTTCACTCCCATTGCGAAGCCGGCGACACGACAATGCCATGACTATTTTATTTATCCAATTCCTATGTTCCCTCCAACCACGTGACAACCAACAAAGCATGTGGTTAACGTCACCAGAAACTGTAGAAATATAAAATGCCGAACGTTTCTAATGTTCCCAAATCAACAAGAAACTGCTGTCCAACTTAAGAATTTTTTTCTCGACAATGTGCGGATTTAATTTCATGTGCTATAAAAGACCGTATATTATCATTCCCCAGAATCTTTAGTTCGATTCAAAAGATGTACTTGCATAGGAAATAAGAAAAAAAGAACCGTTCACATGTTACAATATAGAGCATGTAAACCGAGTCAAAAAAATCTTAACACAACCATAATAAAGTATGTGATGAACTCAATCGTTTCAGATTTGTAAGTCCCATGTGAGTCTCGGTAATTAACCAACACTCAGATTAGCTAGGGATCCGGATGATAGCATTTTGTATGTGTTGATATCAACTTCAAATAAAATTATAAAAGTATGACAAGATGAACCCATGTCAAGCTCAATGGTATGTGCCAGATATGTGAAATTTAACGAGTCAAACCGTCAAATTTTCTTTTTCGATCTTCTTTTTTTCCCTAACCGGATCCAATTGAAGCTAAAAACTAAAGATATAAATTTTTCTTTCTAACTTTATTTGGGAATGTCAACTTGTCTCATGTTGATTCCTTCCAACCCCCCAAAAAAATTGTCTCATTGTGCGTCATTTAAGAAAGCGAGTAGATCAACGTGTAATTAACGTCTTTTGTCGTTCTCTTAGCTAGAGGGACAATAAATTTTTTATGCACTTGCATGCTTATCCGTTTAATTAGTCTCTTTGAATGAACCCATCCAACGACCGATCAAATTCTTCTCTCAGTCTTGCCTTAGGCATCCACAACGGGTAATTAAAGTCTTTTGTCGTTTTAGTTTATAATACCCAATGACTTTAGATACCATTATTTTGTATTAGCCGTGTGCTAAACTTATTTATTTGTTGGATTTTAGTAGGCCCACATGATCCCATATATCTCACATGTTTTAGCCTCACTGGCACCTTGATTAATGCTTGGTATTTATGTATCTAATTTTTTTTCTCCTTAAAGGGTTTGTTTTCCTCAAATCTTAACATCTTCGTTGAATTTTTTGAATTATTGAGACTATAAATTAACATATAAAAAAGGAATTCCCATGGTTATCTATTTCTAGCTGGAAGAACATTGAATTAACGCCACACCAAATAAGAAAAAAAGATCAGTGGAATGATTTTTTTTTTTTTTGGGAAAAAAAGTACATGATACCTTCTTATATTTCGTAGGAAAATGATTTAATTAGAGATTTGTGTCGCAGTTGGCGCAAAAGTAAGATACTCTTGTATAATTACGTTAGAACTATTTGTGGTACATTGCAAATTTTCAACAAAAAAAAATTAGGTGAATGTACAAGATAAATGGGTAGATTTCATATGAAATAAAACCTGTTTGGTTACTTTTATCAAAACTAAAATTAAAACAATCTATCATTTAGCTTTTTATTACATACACAGAGTTTTTTGCATCTCCAATTACTTATTTGAAATAATTGGAGAGAAAATAACCCCGGATGAATTTTCCTTCAATCCTTTATTTTTTGATGTAAATAATGATATCAATACAAATTGATTTATATATATTGTTTAATGAAGTACCCTATAAGAGGATATATAGGAAGCCAAATCTATCAAATCACTCATGTTGTAATCTTTATAATTCTAGGTCTTCCTGTTTCGTCATATGTCTTATGATCTTCATGTGTCATTCGGGCCAAATGACTATGAAATTACAATGATAAGTCTAGATATTATAGGTAACGTAAGTGACATTTCTATTTTTCTCTCTGGAAATCTTTTGAACTATCACTATTTAGCTTTCAATTCACCTCTCACAATTAAGTGAAATGTGAATAAATCTGTCTATTTAAGTAGTGATCTCATTAAGTTCACAAAAAGCTAAGTAGGAAATTGATGATTATTTATCTACTTAAGATGTATTTTTATTTATTGTATTACAAAAATAATTCCAATAAAGAATAAAGTATACATAAGTTTCTTCCACATGTTAATATTCTATCACACATGATTTTTTTATTTGTTATTTTGAATCCGTTAACTAACTATATTTTAAACAATCATTTACAAGATACAACTTTCAGAAAACGATAATTTAAGTGCCTGTAATGACTTAATTTGCCAGAAAATCTATACGGGGTTGTTGAAGTCACTTAAATAAGTGTTTTTACAAAGTATTGGCAGTAAAATAATCATTGATTTGAGATTTTGGCACTAAACTTTTCAGAATTAAAAATTGAGGAGGACCATATCATGAGCCAAAAGCAAAAGTAACAAAGCAAATATATTCTGGTTTTGCCATCATTTTCTTTGTTTAGTTAGACTCATGAAAAAAAGCACGAGCAAACATTCTCTCTTCAATTAATTTCATTTGAAATAGATGGGTTTTAGAGTAATTAAAGTCAAAATTATAAATCTTGACGGAATAAATAATCCAAAATCCAATTAATTAAAATTAAAGTAATTATGAATCAAAAGGAACAAAAAAATATATATGAATTTCTTTAAATTATATATAACATAAGCACTCTTATTTCCTCTTTTTTTTTTTCCCAAATTCGATTAACACAAATTCACAATGAAATTCAAAAAGTCTTTTTGAAAAGTTAAAAAAATTAGGACTTGCCTGAAGAGTAGCTTCTTTAGAGTTTGCTTATATCATTTCCAAATTCTAAATTTCACTCAATTTATATATTAAAGTATAAAAAATTACTGTACATATCCACTTAAGATCAAAATTTTTAGTTTAATTTTAGAGGGAAAATGTTGACACCTCAAATTTCAATCCCTAAGAAAGTCAAAAGTAAAAAATGGGTCGACTTTCATCTATTGTTCGACTCTGGGCTAGATTTATTTATCCTATTACCAATATTCTATTTAATTTATTTTTCTCTCATTCTCTGTAATTTTTCATTTTTCACAACAATTAAGGTCAAAGGAGAAATTTCTTCGAAACAAAAATGAAAATAAACTTTTACCCTTTAAAATTCATGTTTATTGCACATATTAATTAAGAAAATAAGGGAGAGTAGTGGATGTAACAAAATGAAAGTTAAAAGGGGTACTGTGTAATAACTTAAAGTTTGGAGCCAAACGTGTCATACATTCAAAGTTCATGGGATTTAATGTGATTTTCCCTATATTTTAATTAACTTTTATTGTAACATTTTGTTGCCTAGACAATAACATCTACACGAACAAATGTCTTTTGGTAAGAATCTACACAACAATTCTAAATTGGTTTTGATTTTCCATATGTTTTGTAGTGAAAGAATATATTGCTGCAATTTTATCTAACTTTTTTTCTCACTTCTTTGGGCCCCCTTGGTTTACTCACATCTCTCCACACATGCCCTAAATAATGCTCCGTTCGGAAAGGACAAAGTACGGAGAGAAAAAGAAATTTGGTAAGAGAATGTCAACATCCAGCGTCGTAAAGAATTAGAGAACCTTTGTGGGAGGAAAACATGAAGCCTACCATTTTTTTTAATCATCAGGGGCATGTGAACAGTATGGTGGAGTGGTCCTGAGTATGACCTAAGACCGCTTCGTTTGAAGAATATGGTGGAGAATGGAAACATTGACAAGCAAAAAACTACCGTATTGTCCTTGTTTCTTTTTAAAAATTACAAAAAGATTTTCCTTACATAGTTACATGTGAAGAATTCTAATTTTTTTAATATATACTCAAAAAAGTGAACTCATTTTCCTTATTAATATATTTCGATGACTAATTAGGCTTGAATTTGTGACATGCTCAATTTGTGAAGATTGAACCTAAAAGGTCAAGAATGTAATTTCACATATAGTTTTCACACTTTCTTTACCCCTTCCTATCTTTCCAAATAACGGAAAAGAAAGTTATTTTCTTTATGTTATCCCACGCTTCTATTTTCTTCACCTCCAAGATAACAGCGTCGCTCACACATCTCGCTAATCGCTCTATAAGTAGAGTCAAATGAGTGACGTCATCATCCAAATATAGAATTGAAGATTTGTTCTTTGCTTATCTGTGGCCACGCTTCCTGAAAAGCACATTTCTAGGTTACATTAAGTCAAGCTTATACAACAGAAGATCGGTTGATTCGTGTTGCTTTTCACTTAGTACAATGTTATCCTAGCCACTATACAAGAGATCGTAATACAGAACGACAAGAGGTTTTTTGGGACGTCTCCTATAAGCTCAAGATCACTGAGGTGTGAGTCCTCGGAACCGATCATGCGTTGCACTGATATCGTGCGGTTGCTTTATTTTCCTTCGGTTGATGGGATTTTATGTGAAAGAATTATGGAAGAAGATGGAACGAGGGAGAAAAGGGTCATTAACGAGGCAGATAGGAACTCCTGGAAACCTCAAAGAAGTGGCCGATGTAACTGGATTACACTGGAAAAATGGGGCACTTCAGGTCACTGATATCAAAGTGTTGGATAAGCGATTAGAGATGCTTGAAGAAGAAAATAATACTCTCAACAATTGCAACGTAAACCACTTTCATCGACTTCTCCTTAATTTCATGGAAAGCAATCACAAGGAGTTCTTGATTACAGCTAGACGGAACCAATTCCTAGTCTTTCATTGAGGCGCTACGCTTGGTGAACTTACACAAGCGGCAACAGAGAGTTCAATTTATCGTTGCAGATAGACTATCTGCTGGGTAATCAGATGGAAAATTATATACCAAGAAGATGTGAAAGAATCTTGTACTGTGCCAAGGTTCCCGAAAGAAGAACAAGCTCGAATAGTTTAAAAGAAAAATATTCCGACAACTCTATAACATGTCCTAAAGTGTATGTAGTTTTGAGGTTCTAGCAAATAGTTGACCGGCATTTAATCGCCTACATGCAGCCGGAACAGTTGGGAGCTCTTCCTCCTTTTGAGCTCCAGTTAACTAAACTAATCACGTAAATATACAAAAACATCTGCCATAAGATTTTCAAGCAGTCCCATGCTTATTAATTATTAGTCTCTTTGAACCCATCTAACGACCGATTAAATCTTTCTCTCAATCTCCCTTATGCATTCACCCTGCCAAAAGGAAAAAACTTCTTTCTCAACAGTTGTCAAGACAAATGGCTCAATACTGTTTATTGCTCATGAGATGAGCTTTGAATCTGCATTACTAACCTTCCTCTCATGACCAAAATATATATTGCTGGGATTCAAGACCCACTAGTTATTCAAAGTGAAGCATCAACATACTTGAATTTACTCTTATAATCAACTTTTATGAAAACACGATGTGGGTTTGTGAGGACAATCATCAGCAAGAAGTTCTCCAAGCTCCATTATAGACAGAATGCTTGTTTCACACCAAACCAAATGGTCACAAACATCAAATATGCATAGGCAATAGTCAATCAGTCTTCCATTCTTCTCGTTTTATGTCTATTGGCCTAATCTGAGGTAAAACAAATTCCGTTGCCATTAACTTGATCGCAAAAAATTATGACTAAATATTTCCTTTTTCATGTTCTGGGCAAAAAAGTGGAAGATGGCTGTTTATCTAATGGAAAATTCAAACATAAATTAAAAAAAAAAAACTCAAGAACACAAAATCCTTCATGAAAATATCATAGACAACCACAGTTGATCCAAGAAACTAAACATCGATTTGCCCAAAAGCGGTGGTGAAGAGCGTGACCTTCTTGTCATCATCACGAGTGAAGTGGGAAGGACTCCAGACTGAGATTTTCCTCAGAGACCAGCGAAGCTGTATTTGCCAGGAAATGAAGAGATGAGACACCGAGTTCCATTCTTCCAAGATTTCCCTCGGAGACAAATGAAGCTGCATACGCCAAGAGATGAAGGGATGAGACTCTGGAAACTTGAGCAGAGTTCAGCTTATGGGCATGGAGTGTCAGCCCTCGCCGTCGTGGTGGCGATCTCTTCTTTTTACGGACCCATTTAACACAAATCCCAGGTACGGAATTCAATTTCTGGGCATGGAATGTCTCCCTTTGCGGTCACAGCGATCTCTTCTTCCTACCGGTCCATCCAACACCGAGATGAAGAGACGAGAGGTCGAGTTCCATCTCTCTTCCGCTGTAGCAGAGTTGGAAGACAGAAGCACAAGATCAGATTATCTTCCGTTTTGTACCTTAAGACAACGCCTATATGCACTGATATTTCAGACGAATACCCAGGCTTTACTATTTCATAGGCTGACCGAATATGTTATTGTTTTCTTCCCGAAACCCTTTTTGACGATGGTGTTATCTCAACGACTTAATTATGTGGTGTATCTGTGAGAAAGATATGAGATCATAAGTCCAACTTTTTTTTTGTTCTTATCAGATTCCACCACGGAAACTTTGACATACCGTGGAAAGTTCATGAGCTAAAATTAGTCTATTTCTTATGATTTTATATAGACATCATAGATGTTCTCTTAGCATAAAAAGCGTAGACATTATTCATCAGCTTAAATGCTGGATCCAAGCATTTTAAATAATCTATCATGTTAATATCCATGTATCTTTTAAGGTTCAATTAGGCATCACAGCACTTAGAATTGGACAATTTCACAAGTATGGACACAATATATATTTAGAACATATTTTACTAGTATATAGCAGGGGATGTCCTAAATTAATATGAACATTATATAACAATTTTGTAAGTATCTTTCTTTTAACCTTTGAGTTGGCCATGATGAGTTCAAATTTCGGAGAGACCTCGAGGGTCCATCAAACATCGCTGATGTTTTTTCACGATATTATACGAGCAAAAGATATTTTAATTCTTCATATAATAAACTACTCAAATAGACAAGAAATGAATAATATTATTATAGTGCTTTAGTTTACAAATAGAAAGAAACAGGCTAAATTGTAAATTTATTGCATAGTAACATGAACTAAAGTTAGACGATGTTATAATATGGACTCTAAGTAAAAAAAAGAATCATGTTAATATTCATGGGGAAACATGCTACACATGCATATATTTGAGTAATTACACAAAATTCTTCTAAACTTTGATATGGAGCGCAACGACTCCTAAACTTTGAGAAGTGACCAACCTCCAATATAATCACATCACATTAATTTTAGAAGGAAATATATATCTTAAATTTATACCATCTAAATAGTTCAAACATGGTGAAAAATCAAGATTTCAGGGTGCGCTTTGCAAGCGTAAGAGAGACGTTAAAAAGACGAAGCAAGTATTGATTGATCGACTTGTCAAAGAGAACCCCATATAGTACCGACTCCAATCGCATGTAAGTTACCTTTTGGTGGCTTATTCTAGAATCGGACTTAGTAAAAAGCCACCTGTGTTCAGTTACGAAACTAGCTTGGAAGATAAAACATTAGACAAAGACTTTGATTGGTCAAGTCGTTGCAGCCGTCCCATCTGCAGATAAACGTCACGGCAAAGTGGAACCCCACCGACTCTACGATGGAGACCGTATTTTCGATTCATTGATTTATGGCTTGAATTAACAATCAAATTAATGAATCTTGCTTTCCCCCCCTTCCCAATATCCTTACTCTGATATAGTCTTGTGCTAATTAAGTGCGTAATCAAGGGCTCTAGGATCACCTCTTTGGGCCGATTGAAAATAATATATCTATGTCCGCTTCTTGAAATATACAATCTTAATCGTTCTTCAACTTAATCAATCTCAAATATTTTAGGAGGATTTCACTTCTTTGCATCCCGTAATGTATACAGTGTGCCAAGAACAGTGAGGACAGTTAGAAGAAGGTCGACCATTGTTGGATGGATCCGGCCTGATTGGGCATTGTTAATCTCCATTTGAGAGATAAAAGAGTTTAAAAAAAAAAAAAAAATCAAATCTTGTCTGCCCCAACGACTCCCCAAAACAAACCCCTCCATAAATTCATGTCTCCTCACTAGGATCGTCTTCATTCTAAGCTCAAATCATAATTATCCTCGCAGCTACATTCTCCTATTAATATTTGATCCCCTTCCTAATTGTTTCTAGGTTTACAAACTCTCGTTGAAACCTAATCTTCTCATTTTAGTATATCCCGATTGAATTGGGTGATCTTCGTCCCACTATTTTAGATATGTCATCCATAGTCCACTCATTATCATTCGAGACTTGAAGTATAGCCAATGATTTAGTACCATCATGTTATTTGATTACATGACAACTTTTCAACAATGACCGCACCATAATTTATCATATAACTTTTTTGTTTTTTAAACTTTTGGCTAGAAGCAGATAACAAGAGGCATGAAACTCAAATCTCAGTTGATAACGGGATGACATTTTAATTCATCTCCAAGTATACTTTGAGCCGGTCACAAGAGACATGCACTAAGTCATGTGATTATTACAATAAGCCGGAATAAAAAAACAACTAATCAAAAGCTAAGAATTTCGAAATTCAGCAATTTCAATTTTGGTCTATGTTACTCGCACATTAAGTATTATATTGCAATTATTTTCTTTGTTCTTTTTTTCCTCTATTATGGTCATAATATGTCTAACCTATCATTTTTTAAGGTTTAATTTAAAGGAAGTAAAATATTACCAAAAGAACACAAGAAAAAGAAAATGAAGCACAGCTTTAGAGAAGGAGGTAATGAAAAAACTAAATAATGGAGCTATTGTGCACGGTCCAAATTCTGCTCTTTTCAGATGATTTTGCTTCGTCGGTAGCCATAACATGGTCAACATTCTCTGGTGCCGTGAACGGGGCGGGAGTGGGTGGGGGAAGAAATAGGTATTGATGTTGATGGAGCTATTTATGCACGTCCATTCAAGCATATCTCAGTCCTTTTCGTAGTAGGCATGACTCCAAGTTTTTGATTGGGAGGCTGAGTCCCTCTTTCTCTCTATCGGAGACGAAGGTTAGAGGGAAATGCTCTCATGCTACCAACTGTCAGCTATTTGGAGCTTCTCCCCTTATTCCCTCCAGGGTCTCTCTCTCCCCCCACAACTTTTCCATTGTTTCTTCCATTACGGACCTATAATCTTCTACATTCTAGATTTTCTTATCCAGGCACCTAGTTTATAATCTTCATGTATCATTCAGACCAAATGACTATGAAGTTGAATCAATACTTCCATATATTTCCATATATTGCAAGTAATGTAGGAGATATTTCTATTTTTCTCTCAGGAAATTTTTGAATTATTACTGATTAGTTTTCAATTAACTTCTAACCATTAAATGAAACGTGAATAAGTTTATCTAGTTAAGCTACTAGTCTATTAAGTTCACAAAAACTAAATAGGAAATTGATGAATATTTATCTAATTAAGACGTATTTTTATTTATTGTAATACAACAATTCCACTAAAGAATAAAGTACACACAAGTTTCTTCCACATGTTAATATTCTTTCATACATGATTTTTTTTTTTTTTTTTTTTTTTTTTTTTGTTGTTTTGAATCCGTCAGCTTACTATATCTTTAATTGGTTTGTTATTTCTTACCTTTTTGGCTTAACCTATACAAAATTGGTGGTGCTATAATTTTATGCTATTCAATAAAAAATAATTCTCTGACAAAAAAAATAAAAATAAAAAATGATTCAACGTAACACTTTGTTACGTGGAATATAATATGTGCCCTAGTAAATTTCTTTTGCTAAGAATCTATCCACTAATTTTAAGTAGGTATTAAATTCTATGTCTACGACCAAAGAAAAAAAAAAACACATTCTATGTCATTGACCGAAATAACCTTTTGTTTTAGTGGAAAATCGAAGTTCCTTGTTATTCCTATGTTGTCATCTAACGTTCCACTATAAAATTCAGGTGGAATTACACAAGACTCCCCCCAAATTTTAATTGCCATCTGAACTTTACTTTTGTTATAGTTGTTGACCCTATGTTTTATTCTCCATTGGCAATGCCGAAGATTTTTATACGGCAAAAGTATATTTTCCTCTCATTTTGAAAAAAAAAAAAAAAATCTCTTTGTTACTTTGTAACATAAGGTACATAAGCAAAGCATTTACCCACGATTTCCATAAAAGTGAAACAAATAAAGAATTGTGAAAATTAAATTAAGAAAATGTAAATATCAACAGTAATGTTTTAAAAGAAAAGCTGTTAATATTTGATTGTACACTAATAAATTTTTAAGATATTCTAATAAAGAGAAAACACAACTAAGTAAAATAGAAAAAAAAAAAAGGTCTTGGCAACAAAAGGTTCAACTCACAAAAATTGGATACTCGCTATGTATTTTTAAATGGTTGATATATGTAAAAATATTTATATTTTTAGAAATATCACCTTAGGTTTCGGTTAATCATTTGTTTTCAGGAATAAAGGACAGGACATCATTTCTTTTATAATTTTATCATAAATTTATAGTACTTGATCATTACTTGTATTAATTAACCCCTTAAATATACATAATGAGTAACCAATTTTTTTTTTTTCATTTGATCATTTTATTATCGAGGCCTCTTGGCTTTGCATTTAATTTTAATTTTTTTAAATATTTTATTTAGCTTAATGAAAGTGGCTATTTTTATCAAATTTTAACATAGTTTTATTTTTTGGAATTATTATTAATACTCAGTTTTCCATTATTAGTATTTCAATTAATGTAGTTTTCTCCCATTTTTCAATATTTTTCATGGTACACAACAACAAACGGTGAAAGAGAAATTTCCCTGAAATAATGAAATGAAAATATATATTTACCCTTAAAAGTCATATGCATTAAATATGCTAAAAGAAAATTTATAGGAGAGTTAAGGGTTGTAAAAAAATGAAAACTCACGAGGATGTTGGTAAATGATTGAAATTTCGGGGATGAACGTATAGTACCTCCAAAGTTAAGGGGCTTTATGTAATTTCCCGAAACTTTATTTAAATTTTTACTGGAACATTTTGATATCTAGACAATAATGTCTTCCCTAGTAATTTTCTTTTGGTTAAAATCTCCTCAGCAATTTTAAGTAGGTACTTATACCCCATAAGTTACCTGTTATTTTCTGTGTTCCACTGCACATTCATTTTAGCTTCTTTTCTCCCTCGTGTGGGGCCCCCTTAACCCAAGTCTTTCCTCCACACGCTTCTTTCGGCATGCAGTCGAACCATTTGATCAAATGTCGTAACCATGAAGCATTCTTTTATTTATTATTATTATTTTTTTTTTGGGGTCTATCAATCAGGGATAAAGGAGGCTTGGACTTGGACTAATTCTAACCGTCTGATTTAGTGTTTTTGATTAGAGGAGGCTTGGACAAATGCTAACTGTTCGATTAAGGTTTGGACTTTTTCCTTATTACGCAGGTTTAGAGAAAGTTAGAGAACCCATCCTTTCTTTTTCCGTTTCATTTTTCATTTAACTTATTGTAGGTTTTCGCATCCCCTTCCCCGGAAAAACCTTTCCCACCAGGATTGGATCGACGTGTTTAGTGAAGAAGGCAATTTTTCATCCTTTTCCTTAAATAAGATATATTCATCTGCAAAAGACAAAACAATTATAAGATGAAAACAAACATATAGACCAATCATATGATCACTTTTGAGATGAGATCGTTTACCTTAATTATATAACGCTGGATTTAGCCGAGAATCTTCGCGTGATAAGCTTAATCGCCAGTGGAAAACTTATCCCTCCCCCAACCAAAATTTGTATATCTGACTTCTTACAACTACATTAACTTCCTTATGCTAGATTGACACATGCAATATGGAAACCAACTCACACTATGAGTGCCAGCTAATTTGAATTTCTTTCTTTTTTTACCTCCTTTTTTTAATCTCTGTAGTTTCCATGCTGTTACTGGCTTAAGACGGATTCTGCATGGAAAAACTCCTTTGCTGCCGTAGTCGGAGTCTCGGTAAATGAAATCCGAATTTTTTTCTCGCGGTTAGGTGGCCAATGCCGGATACTAGTTTCCAGTTTCAACGCTTTATCTGATATCCCTCCGTTTTTTCGTTTCCTATGCATAGTAATGATTCACTCGCCCGGCTCATATTGTTTGGCGAGCATGAAATGCACCAAATTTATTTGTTGTTATTATTATTAGTATTATTATTATTATTATTTTTAAAGACATGTGAAAAGCATCATTGCTTCGCATGCCACTGCCACGTGTTATAATATCTAATCGCAAAACTGCGGATACATGTATAGCATACATGTGCGAATATATATGATTAACAGTTTCAATTTTACATGTATCGTTCTTTTCGCTTTGGATTGATTATCATAACTTTCGATTTTGCATTAGACAACTGCTTTGTCGCACTCGTAGTCTGAAATCATGAGAAATTCAGAAAATAGTCAGTAGGAAAATTTAGCTTTTCTCGCCGTTTGGTGGCCACATGGCAGATTCTAACTTCAAGTTTCAAGGCGTTAATTATCATTCTTCCCCTAGAACAGGAGGTTCTTTCCCTTTTTATTCGTTTGCGATTGAAAGAATAAAACACATCGATCTACCTGTTTAAGACGGTAAAGTATTTAACACAGGATATTGCAAAGGGCTCCAAGTCAATTCTATCCAAGATGATGGGGTTATTTTGTTTGCATTTTAATATTCATAAAAGTGGAAAATTCATAAAGAAAGACATAAAGAGCACTTGTTCCCCCCCCTCACTTCACTCACTGTACGTATAAAAACTTTTTGTTTATATTGTTATTTGGTAAACATGACCAACAAGGAATCTAGACAAATAATTGAAGCTTTCTTGCCACCTAAATGAAACTTTTGGGGCAAAATTAAATATGTATCTGGGCTCGCATCATCTAAACATGGATCGTTGTGCTGGTGCATAAGTTTTGTATAAACTTAAACTAGCATGGTGCTTACATAAATTTGTGTAGACATAAGTAATCTGTGACCAAAGTGGATAATGTCGTGTTAGCACACGAATGTTGACTGCCTTATGCTTTAGTTACATTTTCGAAGCTTCTTAGTTCGAAATTTACTTGTGTGGACAATTCACAAATTTGTGGATATTTTGGAAGGGAAATAAAACCCTCCCCTTTTTTCTTCCCAAAATTTTTTTATACTCTTCTCCAATTTTCCACACGCACATTCCACCTTTTTTCACCCCCAAGCAAGTCTAAATGAAAGAAATATGATAAAAGGCACTAATGAATGCGTTAGTCTCTCATCATTCACCAATCAAAGTTACAGCAATTCGTGTGGATGGTTCATGTCTCCGAAGCATCTATTCTTGGTGGCTGGAAGTAGCTAATATTCAATTATCTAAGCTGGATTTTTTGGCAAATGGAAACGTGGCATTTCCTATGTGTTTCTCGATTAGCAACATAAAAGGTAGTGCCCCAAGACGTGGATGATTTAATTTATTTTACCAACAGTTACACACTATGTTAGTAAGTAAGATTTCGTACTTGCATGCTAAATGGCACTTGCCAGTGTTCATGTGCCTAATGTACACTTGATTATGGGTCCATCTATGTACGCTTTAGGTAATAGCGCTTTATATGTTTGTTATAGACTAACATTAAAAGTATATTCAATCATTTTTTTATCTTGGTTAAATGCTAATAAAGCCCGGATGCCATATTGATACAAAGTTTACCAATTCATCTTTCTTTGAGAAGAATATATATGTATGTATTAATATTTCACCGAAAAGGTAATAGACCCGATAAAGTGACCAAAATTCATGTACAAATCAAATATTATTAACACTATAATTGACGTCACAGTCTCGATAATAAAACCTGAATCTGCCAAGGTATATCAATGATTAAGTAAAATTAACATAATTTAGTTAGTTTTCTACGTATACCTGAGGTAAAAGTGTTTTATATTTTGTGAGACTAAACTAAATTTCTTTTTTTCTTGGGTGCTCAAAGAGCCCCGAATGCCCTATGATGTAAAAAGATTACTGATTTGTTTTTTTATAATATTATAATTATATCTTTCGTTAAAAAGTTTTTATTTTTCGGGAAAAATCTTTCGTTAAAAGGTTAATTTATCCTGTGATAAAAATTCATCTATAAATCGACTTTTTCATATATTATAATATCACAATCTCAATATAACATTAGAATCTACCAAGGTATAACATTAAGTGGAAATGAACATGAATTAGTTGATTAAGCTTCTTCTTCTTCTTCTTCTTTAGCCGTTGGTCAACAACTATATCATTTTTTAAAAAAATATTAAAAATAATTCAAAAAGTAAATGAGAGAAATTAATAAAAAAAAACACTTTCAATTAAACACAAATGAATACAAGTACATTTTCAAAACGCGGAGCTTTGAATCTACTTTTGGGGGAAAAGTGTCAAAAAGTCCTAAACCTTTTGGTTTTGTGCCGATTTAGTCCTAAACCTTTTTTTGGTACCGATTTTGTCCTAAATCTTTTACGTTGTGCTCAGTCCTTTCCGACCAATTTTGGCCGGATTTTTCGCGAACGCCGGCCGGCCGACGTGGCCCGATTGGCGCTAACGTGTACAATTTTTAATAATATTTTAATATTTTTGAATATTTTTGAATATTTTTTATTTTATTTTTTTCTCTTTTTATTTTTATTTTTATTCTTTTCTTTATTCTTTTCTTTTTTTCTTCTCATCTTCTTCCTCCGGCCGGCCGCCGTGAGCTCGGCGACCGGCTAGAGGCGACGGCCGGCGAGGTCGACCTCGTCGGCCACCTCGCCGATGGCCGCGAGGGCGGCCTCGCGCGGGGCGAGGCTCGCCCGCCCTCGCGGCCTGGGTGGCGAGGCTCGCCCTCGCCGGATCTGGTGAGGGTCGACCCTCGCCCATGGGGCAAGGGCGAGCCCGGCCCAGCTCGGCGCGAGACTAGCCGGACTCCTCCTCGGCTCCGTTTCCGATCCCAATCTTGCCCTAGAAATTTCCTCCCTCCTCTGCTCATCATCGTCGTCGTCTCTAGGGTCTAAGGGAGCTCGGGGTGTCTTCGGTCGCACGGCTCCGGCCCCGGATTTTCTCCTGTTTCCCCGCGGCGATTCATCGGGGTGGGGTTTTGTGATTCCCAGGGTTCTCCAAGGCAGCTGGCCTCGCGTCGAGCTGGCGAGGCTCGACCCTCGCCGGATCCAGCGAGGGCGAGCCTCGCCACCTAGGCTGCGAGGGGGCGAGGCTCGCCCGCCCGGCGCGAGGCCACCCTTGCGGCCAGGCGGCGAGGTGGCCGGCGAGGTCGACCTCGCGGCTATAGCCTCGGCCGGTCGCCGAGCTCCGGCGGCTAGAGGAAGAAGATGAGAAGAAAAAGAAAAGAAAGAAAGAAAAAGAAAGAAAGAAAAAGAAAAAAATAAAAGAATAAAAATAAAAATAAAAAGAGAAAAAATAAAATAAAAATATTCAAAAATATTAAAATATTAATAAAAATTGTACACGTTAGCGCCGATCAGCCACGTCGGCTCAAGGCCCAAATCAGCAAAATCTCGCCAAAATTGGTGGAAAGGACCGAATTGGCACAACGTAAAAATGTTTAGGACTAAATCGGCACCAAAAAAATGTTTAGGACTAAATCGGCACCAAAAAAATGTTTAGGACTAAATCGGCACAAAGCCAAAAGGTTTAGGACTTTTTTGGCACTTTTCCCACTTTTGGGGTGATCGTTAAATTTCTCATGGCTTCATCCCACCGAGATGTTTCAACTATGAATTGGAGGATTAAATTGGTTATTTGACCCTCACATTAAGTTTACTTGCCAACATTATTAGTGGTAATCGTTGCTATTGAAAATTTGATTTACCAAGAAATGAGGCACATGATGTATATCAAATATATTTCTAAACTCTTCCCCTCTCCTTTAGTTATAAGTGATCAGCTTAATGGTTAAGTAATTGATTTTGATTCTATAAATCTCATGTTCGAAATACAGCGTCTCCCACTCAAAATAATTTAGAGCGTTATACCAGTAACGCTATGACCGTTGGCGATACTTTACTTGCTGCACGTACATAGGACTGTTCACATGAATGTGTGAGGATTGGTAGGTGTAAAATAAGTTATTGTCATTTTAGGGATACTTGATAGGTATGTTTCTATAATGTTAGACAAATTTGTCCAAAGATGCCACTTCAGTTTAGTTCATTGAAGCACAGATATAAAAAGTTATAATTCAATAGAGATATCGAAAGATTATGATCATATCATATTTCAAAACAATGGGCAGATTCATAGAATGCATTTCCGACGATTAATGGACGATTGTCGTTTGTTTTCTCTTTTCAGTTGGTTCTTTCGGAGAGACGGACGGGACTCACCGATGGACAATTTTTCCACGCCCTCAGGAGGCATCACGAACGCGCACTTACCTTTGAATTCAAGTCCAGGGCGGCTCGCTGCCCCAAGGAAAAGAATAAACGACAATTTCTTTTATTGTTTCTTTTTTCTCCTTAGTGATGGAGACGTAAAGTGCGAAAGCCCCACCTTAGTGATGGAGACATAAGTTGCGACAGCCGAAACAGAGGCAGAAAAAGATAATGAGACAATCAGTCCAGCGAAACTTAAGACTATCTTGTTTACATGCATGGATCTTTTCATGATTGAATTACGCATCACAGCAGAACTTGGAGGATATACTTTACAAGTATACAGCTGGGAATGTCCTAAATATATATGAACATTAATGGATAATTTTACAAACATCTTTCGTTTCACTAAAAACCATAATACAAAGACTTCAATGCTTCAAGTCGTTGCAGCCGGTCTCTTCTTTAGGGTTTTAGAAGGACGCAAATTTACTGTAGATGATTGATGCACGTATCCTTTTCGTGCCAACTCCGCAATTTGTTCTCATCGAAGTGCCAGCCCTTTCTCATAGATTTATTTAGCCTATAATTTTCCTAGGGAAAGCATAATGGAGACAAGGTTGAGGTTAATAAAAACATATATAAGAATATCTCATAGGCTAATAAAAATAGTACGTCTCCAAAAACTTATTTTTCGTTTTTGGGAGGAAGGAAATAGTTATAATCTGGATCATGCTCAGCGGACGTCGTGAAGGAATACCCTTACCAAAAAAATAGTTATAATCTATGGACACTTGCACATCCAAAAGATTCTGGGGAGGAGGAAAAAAGCTTTGAGTAAGGTCACTAAGAATATATAAGCAACCTCGTACATCATGTATGACTAATGAAACATGATGCGAGGCAATTTAATTGAAATTATGTATAAAGGATTCAACCTAAAAAAATTTAAACTATTAGATGGTGTATACGAATGTGATGACTTGAACATGGCAACAATTTATTGAGAGACACAAATTCAACATAATATCTAAGTTCGCTCTCGAAATCATTACGAATTGATAGGCAGGTGTGAGAGGTAGTAGCAATAAAATAGTTGCTACTATTAGGACAATACAGGTACTACTACCGAGTAGCAATGACAAGGTCCAACTCATGATGGACCTCATGATTACGTACATGCAGGACTAATTTGTATATTAATTAATCTCTAGACACATCTTCATATCATACTCTTAACCGTCCACGGCAAACTCCTGTCATTAGTACCTACTAAAACCGGTCGTAATTCCGTGTTAAGTTCGAGTCTCTAGGTAAATTAAAATGTTATTGCGTGGTTTTTCCCATTAGTGATTGTAGGACTTAGCCGCTCGGTGAAAGGCATCCCAAACAAGCACAAAATTGGCGTAAAACGTCAGTGAACATGAGATATGGTTGTGCTGATAGATTGGTTTTGCACGGTTCAAACTAGCATGACGCGCTACATAAAGTTGTGCACACATAGGTTAGCTGCGATCACTGCGGAGAATGTCATGTTGGCACACATATGTTGGCTGCCTTATATTTCAGAAACATTTTTTTTTTTTTTTGGGTGAAGTTAATAATTATATTGAGCTTAAACCAACTATACAAAAGAGGTATCGGCTTCAAAAACTTACACTCAAAATGAATTAAATTGTAGCGAGTGGAAGGGAGCCGAAACGTAAAAGCACAGCCAAACAACGGCAATCCATGCTTTAAAAGACTCATTACAGTTTTTGTGGGTCAATCCATGCTTTAAAACTGGAGCCCTTTATTTACTCTCAACTTTTTTTTTGTTTAAAACGAGGATTAGCACAAGTTTCAAGGTCCTGAGGATAATGATCCTTGCAACTGGCCATGGATAGAAATACTAACTTCTTGAAAGTTAGTTTTAAAGGTGGGCTTGTACTTGCATGTCGGGAGTTGAAGATTTAGAATTGTTCTCTTGCACGTGAAATAACATTAAGAATTCTTATAGAATATTGAGAATATAAAGGATAGTACATGAACTCATGGCCAATTGCCAATCATATCAACCATCAATGGTATGAGATTTTTTGTTGAATTCACATGGAGCCTTAATATGTTGCCTAATAGGCAAAGTGAAAAAGTGTTAAGAGTAACAAAATATGGCAATGCTTGCTATTGTAAGATTGGTCTTCGTAATTGGTAACTAAATAGATAGGTAATGACGTTTAAATAAATGGATCTTATTCAACATTTGGTAAAAATTTTCCACTAAAGTCAATAAACCATTTCCATAAACCCCATTTAAAATACCTAGCAATACTCTACAAAATATAATGTCGGCTAGTGTGCCCGTCTTTCCTTTTCTAACTTCACTCCTTACTTTGATTAAATCAATTCGCCATCCATCTCCTTCTTTTGAGGCTGCATTCTTAATAGAATAAGGATTCAATCCATCGAAATCCACTGGGGACAGATGAACCTGGTCCCCACTTGATGCTTTATTCTTCTTCTTTTTTAGTGCACTTAAGGAAAGATTGTGCATGACCTCATCGACTCAGTAAAGATACCGTGCATATGTGAGAGTTTACTCGGCTGCTCGAGTTTAATTAGTTTATTCGAACAATGTTCCAGGCCAGCCGTTTGAGTTTCTTTGTGAGCCTGCCATCATCTCATCGAATTGCATGACATATTCCTCAAACTTGGTCATATAAATGTTTCCTAGTCTTGTGTCATAGATACCTCTGTTGGGACATGTTTATGTGATTAGCTATAGTCTTATTGTTGGTGCTCTGATTCATCAATCCTTTCCAAATCAGTATATTTCAGAAACATTTTGGAAGCTTCTTATTTAAAAATTTAATTCTACGTACGGCTCACACATTTTTCTAACAAGACCTAACTAGGTATGCTCCGAAGGGGTGAAAATTTTGGAAAGGAAAATATTATTTTTCCGTTTTTTCTTGTAAAAAATTTTATATATATACTTCTCCAATTTTCTATACCCAGATTACGATTTTTTTTTCACCTGCCAAATAAACAGGTCGCTCAGCTGCCCGAGTTTCCATTGATGAACCTGAAATTGCAATATCTATGTAAGTGTCCCTGTTTTGCAAGAAACTTTTTAATAAAAAAAAATTATCTTTCGTAAAAATCATATTCAAAGAAAATGATTGCTTTTCAATTATTTAGTAGTGTACTTATAAAGTAAGATGGAGATCTCACTTTAAAAAAATATTCTCTCCATTATAATTATATTTTATTTTCTAATACAGGATGTTAAGATGATATCAAAATGCTTGTGTACAATATTAGTAATATATGAATCATAAATTTTATGTCTGTTTTACTATCAGAATAAAGCAATCTAAAAAATGATGCCAGAAAAATAAAAGGAAAATTATCCAAAAAGTTCTAAACCTATTGTACTTTTGCCACTCAGTTTTAAATCTTTTAATTTGGCTAATCGAGACCTAAACATTTTAACCTTTTGTCATTTGAGTTATCCAACCAATTTTGATCGAAATTTGCTAATATCAATGCCGGCCATCCTACGTGGCACGGCCAATGTTGACGTAGATAATTTTTGATAATATTTTAATTTCTTTTACTTTTTTCTTCATTTCCCTTTTTTTCTCTTTTCCGAAAGAAAAACTTGATCAAACTCTTTTCATCATCTTTTTTTTTTTTTTTCAACTCGTCGAGACAAATGGCCCACACACCTGATTATAGCTCATAAGACGAGCTTTGAATCTGTGTTTACTAAGCTTCCTCTCAAGACCAAAATATTTCGAAGTGGAGCATCAATATACTTGGATTTATTCTTGCAATTGATTTTGATGAAAATAAGATGTGGGTTTCTGAAGACAATCATTAGCAAGAGGTTCTTTAAGCTCTATGATAAACAGAATGCTTATTTTACACCAACCCAAATGGTCGCAAAAACCAAACATGCCCGGCACAAGTCGTCATCTTCCTTTGTTTAGTTTTTATGTCTCTTGGCCTCATACGAGGTGAAAGATATTCGTTTGCGATTAACTTGATCTCAAATAGTTATGACTATATAGTTTATTTTGTATGTTCAGAGCCACTTTCAACAAATGTGGAAGTCAGACCGTGCATCCCATGCAAAATTCAATTTCATAGATAACGAAAAAAGTTGAAGAACAGCTAAGTCCGCCAAAAGAAATTTGCAGACAACCACAGCAGATTCACAAAACTAAATTACCACAACCCCAATCACATCCTAACTTCATCAAGACGCAGAAGAGAAAAAAGAAGAAAGAGAAAAAACAAAACAAAAGAACCACATCAAGACACCAACAGCTAGACATTGAAATATAACGACCCTTACTCATGATTAGCTATATTTCCCACTGCCTCTGGTGGAGCTTCGACCTTCGTGAGGCAAAAGCAAAGTTTTGCATCCTCTCTAAAGTACCAAAGCTGGATGGAGTCACGCATTGTGAGTTCGTTCCGCTCATACAGACGAGCATCTGCCATCAACATATAACAATAGCTCTTGCCATGGTTATAAAACTTCTTGAGTTGCAAGTCTCGAGAAACTTCGAGACAGGGCTCAATGAGGGAAACCACAATGCCCTTCTTTTTTTCCAGGATTAGGGTTTCTTCGTGTCTCAAAAACCCTCGTTCGACCTTTTTTTCGGGTATAGAGAGCCTATGCCTAGTAATGTCAGTGGCAGTAAGTTTCTTCTCCACCACGAACGTCATAAGCCGACCGTGCATCTCCCTTATTTTGTCATTGACCCTTTCCTGAGTTTCGACGGAAGGAGTCAGACTGAGTCCCTCGGACTCCGAACCAGCTGCGTTTGCCAAGAGAAGAAGAGGCGAGGGTTCGGCTTCCTTTGGAGTCAGACTGAGTCCCTGGGACTCCAAACCAGCTGCGTTTGCCAAGAGAAGAAGAGGCGAGGGTTCGGCTTCCATTGGAGTCAGACTGAGTCCCTGGGACTCCAAACCAGCTGCGTTTGCCAAGAGAAGAAGAGGCGAGGATCCCTCGGACTCCAAACTAGCTGCGTTTGCCAAGAGAAGAAGAGGCGAGGGTTCGGCTTCCATCGGAGTCAGATTGAGTCCCTGGGACTCCAAACCAGCTGCATTTGCCAAGAGAAGAGGCGAGGGTTCGGCTTCCATCTCTCTCTGCCTCTTTGGAAGACGATTTGTCAGCTGAAAATGGAATTCCCGGACTGCTTCTTTCTACCACTCTATCCGCAATTTGGGTGTTAGGCTTTATGATGATCGTGGGTTTTCCAGAGAGCCGGAGAGCGAGAGAGAGAGGGAGCGGAGAGAGGGTTGGAAGAGCAAAGCTGCATGGGGATTTCAGCCCCTACGTCCTAGGCGGGCCTTGGAGAGAGCGTAATGAAATGAGCACTAACGATGCTTGAGAAGCGATAGTTTTATAGGACGGTTTTGGGGGTGCAGCGAACCCCGCCCGAAAAGGAGGCTTGCAATGTGAAACGGGATTGGCATAAAGGTGGCTTGCCGTTCGATTACCCGGAGACACAAGGGCCAGGTGCACCGCTGACCGTGCCATAGGACGGACGGGGGTAGACGCTAACCTGAGAAAATATTGAGGGTTTTGAATTATTTTCCTTATTTTGTGGATGTAGATAAATCAATTATACGAGTTAATCTTATTATGTCTCACTCCACATGTCTGCTTGCGGAGACAAATCTAAAACGTGGAAGAGAGAAAAAAAAGACAAGAAAAGAAAGAAGAAGAAGAGAACACTGTTTGAATCATGCTGCTTCCTAGATGCTTCCCGACATAAAGCACCTCGCTTCGCGTCGCATCCGAAACAATCTCCTTAGTCATTGCCTCCTGCAATAATGTTATGCTTTCTTTTAAAATAAAAAAATATTCATCCACAAAGGAATGATTAATTCCGAGATGAGAACTGAGGTATAGGGTATCATATGACTAGTTGATTATTATCGTAATTACGTACAGCATTCTCTTGATTTCTCTTGTGAAATTTAACTTAGTCTAAAATTTAGCTTAGGTTTAATTCCATTATTTAACTAGTATGGAGTTGTTGGTTGATGTAATTTCAATTTCATCTCTAGTTATAGATCTATGTTGATTTTCATTTGAAAATTTATTTGAGCCTTGACTTCAGCTTAGCCGCTCAAGTTTAGTTCATCCAATATAATCGCATCAATCTAACAAGTAAATTCACACCTTAAATTAATTCCATCTTAATAGTTCATATATGTACAATTGACAAAAATGGTCCGAATTCAATCACTGTCTAAGTGATTGATCGAAAGACTCAATTGTAAACACAAACACTGTCGACTCGACTCCCATGCCAAGCATTGCAAGGGACCTTTGTTTTGGTCGGATCAAGCCCAGCTCATCAAAAACATTAGACGAGTCGTTGCAGCCGGGTCATGTCTAACTTTAGTACTAACTCTGCCAATATGTTTGATGTATGGGGCGACAAAAGATGGACATCAAATTTACTGTAAGATAGCGCACGCGTTATCTTCCGTACGAAGTTCAAAATCTTAAGCCTGGTTTTTTTTTTTTTTTTTTTTAAGCCTTGTTGAATTCGAATATATTGCACCGAACCCCCACAAAATTTTCTCTTCGTGCAAACCCGCTCGGTAAATTCGTTTTGTGTTTTTACGAGGTACGGAAACTCCGTGGAATCGTAAACGACAAAACTAAAAAGGAAACTCCGTGGAATCGTAAACGATAAAACTAAAAAGTCAGGATTTCGCATCCCCACTTCTACTTGCGGTGGTCATAAGTTGTCTCCGCATTGAAGCGTGGCCATCTCAGCAGATCGTGACGAGCTTAAATTGCGGAGAGGTCCCTTGGGGCCGTCAAGCATCGCGACGTAACTTCAAGATCTACATGAGCCGAAGATGTTATTGGTCTTGACGATAAAATATAAAGGGCCCAAATTAGAAAAGTTAACGAATGAATTTTTATGATTCTGGTACTTCACTTCACGAAAACAAGGAAGCAGGCTAAATTCTATTTTTATTCCATCATATATTAACCAAAGTGAGACGATGTCATTCAATGGACTCGAGAGGAAAAAAAGTAATCATGTTAATATTCATGGTAAAACGCACTACAAATACAGTCCTGAACCTTGACATGATCTCTGCAACTGCTCCTAAACTTTGAGAAGTTACCAAGTTATCTCCTAAACTTTTTTTAGTGGGTATTTATACATAACGTTTTGATAAAGGATTATTGTGCAATGGTGTCGAAACTCAAAGGGGTCACGAGCAATTATATTTTGAGCATATACCTTTGATTATGAATCACATTTTACCTTGATTTGGAAGTTTCCTTTGGTATTGTCTGCTACAAAGACATTGATTTCATTCTCTTGTTGGATTAATTTAGCTTGTGGAGATTTATTGAACAATTTTAGTACATCCACGATTGAGCACATTCGGTTTAGGTGACGATCTCAAATTTTCAATGGTAGAGTTAAAGTTAAGAACAGCCACCCACAGGCCACATCAACCCCCAAAAGTGATTGATTTAATCAGTCGAGGAATAAGAAGTAGTAGCAATGGGATTCCCGCTTTTTCTTTCGGATTTACATAAAGCTTCTGAGCCACAGCTTGGAAGCTAAGGTAAAAGCGCAAAAATGCGATTAAATAAGCACTCTAATTTGTCAAAGTCGTTGCGGGAAAGAAAGAAAAAGTTCAAATCTTCACCATCGAGTCGTAATGAATAGTACGTACGACTTCGATGTTCATCTCTATATTCTATCGTGGAATTTTATCTTCAGAAGAATCACCCACATCCACCTCTCCATCATTTTGACCCCGTGGGGTCATGGGATCACGTGACTCCCACCAATGTATTAGTGGATTGCACGTTTAAAAAAAGGAATTGGCTGGCGTCCCCTAAACAGAAAAATGGTGAAACCTTTACCTTGCTATTTCTACATTGCAAGATACGATAATGCGTACATTATACGTAAGTTTCAATTGTAAACTGAGAAGATTGTATGTTGAACTATTAACAATTGGGATCCTTTCGCTTGGTTTTGCATTTACTTCTTGTTTATGATAAAACTCCACGATCCCATCAGAGATCTCTTGTATCGACATGACAAATGGAAGGTCGAAATTGAAAATTAATTAGACCATCTAGTGCTAAGAGGCGAGTACTGTAATTCAACGCCATAGGCAACACACATTTCTTCCCAAGGAAAGTTCAACATTTGCATAGTTCCCATTAATGAGTCTATCCCAAATCTTAATACCGTCAATTGGATGGAAACTATATGTTTAAAAGGCCACAATGAATCTCTTACTTAACACATATGAGATTTACCTGAACATAGTGACTTGTGCTGAAATAGGTGGCATCATAGCTTCGTGATTTGATTGACATGCATTAACCTAGTTCTTAACAAGACAAGTACCAAATCATGGTTGTCTCTTCCATCACTTCAAAAGGACAACTTCAGTGTCCACAGTAACGTAGTTTACGGGATAGTCCAGCATGAATGTTGCTATAGAGAATTGGCACTAAAGTGTCATTCGTTAAAATTTTTGGCATAAGCTAATAACAAAAATTACAAAGCAATTATTCTAGTTTTGCCACAATTTTCTTAGTTTTGTCAGACTCATAAAAAGAATAATGAGAAAACATTCTCTCTCCATATAATTTCCTTCAAAAACCTAAACATCTATTCACTTTCCTCCCTAGATGCCCCTGCACTTAAGAAAACCACACCGCACCCACCAAACCCAATCTCAATTCTCTCTCTCTCTCTCTCAATTATTTATACAGGCGGGCAACGACGTCTCGGGAGTGGCGACGACAATTATGAGGTTGTCCACCTAGGGAAAGCTTCTCTTCATGTTTGCAATAATTTTTTTTCTTTTATATTACACAAGTACACACTTCACGTATTTTCATGTGGTTTTATTATGTCTAACAAGTTTCTGCAATTATGTATCGTATTTCATTAAAATTATGAGTGATCTTGGAGAGTCATAAAGCAAAAATTGCATCAGAATGTGTTTTTCCAGCGAAATTCAACGTGTTTCCTACAAGCTTGTGAAATATAATTGGCTTAGATTTTCTACTTCCTTGCAAAAAGAATATCAGACATTCCAGTCTTATGAAACATATGACTTCATGACATTGACTACAATGACTTTGTCTTGGCCACAGACTGATATACGATCATTGAATGTTAGAGAATGATGCAATGACAAGTCAAACCACGCTATAGGCTAAAAAGAAAAAAGAAATCCAAGCAGTCTGATGTTTGTTAGGAATCATAATTCAAACTTGATCAAGATTTTGATGTAAATTATAGGGAAAATGACATAAATGTTTTGTGAATTTTGGTTCAATGTGCAATGTAGTTCTCGATGGAATCCCTAAATTTTAGCTTAATGTGCAATATAATTCCTAAACTTACAATTTGTTTAATGTAATCTCTAAAGAAGGATTGACGTCAATTTGTTACCGATACAGATTAATGCTATATCTCATCAAGTGATGATAGAATATATCCACCATTAAGTACATACAAGTTAGATGTTTAACCTTTATATTCAATCGTGGAGTATGCCTTCGTACATAGAAGCCAAACAGCTGGGTTTGGGGGAAACAAATGCGATCGATCAATGTGATTGATCGAGTTAGCCAACAAAGGAGAAAGACGGTAAGAATTCGAGTCCCCTTTTTTGGTCGAATTTATTTAGATCCACTATCTCTTCCATCTTTCTAAAGTTAGACATGGGTGCGCCCTTCCGCAGAAGACAAACTATGTCCCATCGTTTCGACCTCTTGGGGTCATGGGATCATGTGACTCCCACTGGAGCAACCAACGCCTCCCCCCCCCAATGTCGTGCATTGCGCAGAGGGAACTGGCTGTTGGCTGTTATCTTCCCTAGATAAAAGTGGCGCATCTTTAGCTTGGGATTCTGCATCGCAAGACATGACATTTCGTGAAAGATAAGTTTTGCTTACTACAATAATTCAAAACTGTTCCCATAAGCATGCGCAAAATTTCAAAATCTACCACAACCGAATCGTAACCCCAAATTGACTTTCATAAAGTTGCATGGCTCAATGACTTCCTAAAGTTCCGTCACTGCAGGGTTTTGTAGTATACAAATAAACATGCAATATAATAATCGAGTATGAAAATTCGAACAAATTCAAATTAACAGGTTAACTACGAAAATCCCTTTGATTAGGTGAATAGTGGCTACGAGTACAAACCAAAAACTACCAAATGGAACTGACTCAGCTTGTCAAGATCTCCTAAACGTGCTTGTAAAATATTCATTTCTTCTTCTCTTTTTCTCCTGTTTTTTGAATGCTCTCTCTCTCTCTCTCTCTCTCTCTCTGTGTTTACTTGTTCCTTTTGTTTTCTTTTCCTTCGCGACTCCACCTGCAGAAAAGATGAGTTCATTTTGTTTCTCTCCAGATTGGCATAGGCCTTATGAACAAGTATTTTCGCCCCTTCTTATTATTATTATTATTATTATTTTTATTATTATTATTATTATTATTTTAAGCGCAACTCTTACACTTTATGCAGCAGATGACGATGCATCGATTATGGCAGAAACTCAAGCCTTGGTGTCACTACACTAGAAAGAAGCAGAGTTGCTGGGCTCCCGAAAAAAGGACAAGCTCAAACACAAAAGGAAAAGCATCATAAACCCGGAAGTGGATGCTGCTGCTACTCCTAGGCAAAGGATTTCGGATGCTTCCAATGTGCGTTCTAGTGGGTTATCTCTCATGATTTACTGATATTTTTTCGTTTTTGGGATGCATTCCTTGTTTGAAATCAGACAACCTCTGGAGTACTCTCCATTAATAGATAATCAGACAACCTACCTGTGCAAAAGCCTATGTAGTTTTTAAAGGGTTCTGGCGATAGTTGACAAGGCATTTCGTAGCTTATGTACAGTCGGAGTTTTTGTTACTTCTTTGAGCTCCAGTTAGCTAATTTTGTCCATGAAGTACTTACGAATTTTCTTTTTGGTCGGAAGAATGTAGTACCACATTGGTGGTGGCATATCCAGACATGTTTCACAGGAAAGTCTGGCGTGTTGATGCCATGTTCCATATCTCTCGTCTGCAAGGTTTGGCTTATGATGAGGTACTATCTTTATGATTTATTCAATGATGAGCTAATGTGTTATTCCGAATGGATTCTTTCACGTTGCTGGTAGAGATATCTGAATTTCGGTTTATATGATTTTTTCAATGACAAGCCGAAACTACTGTATAGTCCTTGTCTCGTTTTGAAAATTACAATAAGATTTTCCTTCGCACATGAAGTATTTAAAAATTTTGTTTAACATATACTTGAAAAATTTAACTCATACGAAGTTTCTTTTATAAAATATATTCCGATGACTAAAAAGTCAAAAATGTAATTTCACATATAATTTTCATATTTTTTTACCCTATCTCGTCTTTCCTAATAACGGAAAAGAATGTTATTTTCCTCTTATTATCCTACGCTTCTCTTTTCTTCACCTCAACATAGCAGTGTCCCTCACACGTCCTGCTAATCGCTCCATAAGTAGAGCCAAATAATTGACGTCATTATCCATATATGAACTGAAGATTTGTTCTTCGTTTGTTTGTTTGTCGTGACACCATCTGAAAAGCACATTTCTAGGCTACAATATCTTCAAAGGAAAGTTAAGCTTATACAAGAGAATACTGCTTGATTCACGTTGCTTCACTCAGTACAATGTTATCCTAGCCACTATATTCTTCCTTCTCTTGCCACAGGTTCAATGACAAGAGATCGCAATACAGAACAACAAAAGGGCTCTTCTGGACGTCTCCTATAAGCTGGACATTACTGAGGTGAGTCCTCTCAGAACCGAGTGGGTCGTGCACTGATTTTGTACAGTCGCTTTGGTTTCCTCGGTGGTTAGGGGAGAAAACTGTTATTAACAACGCATGTAGGAGTTCATGGAGTCCTCAAAGAAGTGGCTCATGTACTGAGCTACTTGAAAAGATCGGGCAATTTAGTTCACTTATATCAAACTGGTTGATGAGCGATTAGAGATTCCTGAAGAAGAAAATAATACTGTCAAAAAGAAAATACTTTAGGGGTGTGCAGGATCGCAAATGGTTGGCAGATGAAATATATGAGCGGTTCCGGATCATAGATCGCTCTCATGAGACCAGTTTCAAGGAACTTTTATCTTCTCTAGTTATCAGCAATTCCAAGGTAAAGCACTTTCATGTACTTCACCTCCTTACTTACATTAAAAAGCAATCACATGGAGTTCATCATTACAACTAGAAGGAAACAATTCCTATTCTTTCATCCAGGCTTTACACTTGAAGTTAGATAAGCAACAAATTCTCGTTCAATTAACCATTGCAGAGAAATTATGTGCTTGGTAATCATATTGAAAATTATTAACCAAGAAGATGGGAAAGATCTAGTAAAGTGCTGGTGTTCCTGAAGAAAGAATAAACTCCAATACTTGGAAAGAAAAAGCTTGGAAGCTGCTTTTGCTGTACTTCCTTCTTGCTAACCCCAGGATTTTTTGAAGGAGATGCTGATTAATATTCAGACAACTTTATAACATATCCGAAAATTTCTGCAGTGTTAGAGGTTCTAGTAAACAGTTGACTGGGATTTGATAGCCCATAAGCAGCCTGAATTTTTGTAAGCTCTTCCTCCTATTGAGGTCCAGTTAGCTAAACTAAGCATGAAAATATACAAAAACATATGCTATAAGATTTTCATGCACTGGCATGCTTATTAGTTATTAGTCTCTTTGAACCCCTCCAATGATCAATTAAATCTTTTTCTCAATCTCGGCTTATGCATCCACTCAAATTTTATCAAATTATGCTGGCCAAAAGGAAAACTCAATCGGATTATTTCTTAACTTTTTATTTTTTTAATAACTTGTCAAGACAAATGGCTCACTAATGATCATTGGTCATGAGATGAGCAAGATAGGGCAGATATTCCCTCTGTTGGAAATAAAAGTTCATTTTGGCCTCGTCCAAGCACTAGTGCATTTCTGGTGCCCCAAAACATCCATCTTCATATTTGATAAGCATGAGTTCACTCCGAATTTTGCAGAGTATATCATTGTCATGGGGAAATCTTTAGACTCTAAATTAGTTAGTCCAATTTTCTGAGAGTCAAAGAGGATGAAGTTTGAAAATTTTTGAAAGGAGATCGCAACAATGCCTGTCCTCATTTTTGGATGAATACTTTAATAATGGCACCTCATTTCAAATAATTAGGATCTTTCTATTAGCTCTTTTTGGTGTTCGTAATTTTCCATCATCATAAGAATGCTATTAGTTCCTCAACTGAATGGATACTCCAACAAGTGAGAATCAAAGGCACATGTTTTTCATTAATTAAAGAGTCATTTTGTGCTGAACCAAAGGCTTCCGTTCTAGTAATTTTCCATGGTTAAATCGATAGGTAGGGGCCATGATGGTAATTTTCTGGATGCATTCATATCAAAATTCATATTGTGAAACCTCACATTACTCTTTCAAGAGTTGTTGATAAAGACATGGAATGACCGACTCATTTGCACTAGCTGAGTCATTCCCAGCACATGTTTTTCCCTTGCATGGCCGCTTTGAACCCAACGCAATTAGATTGATCGAGTTTTCAGAGGTGCATCAAAGGAGTGCTTTGAAGATTTTAATTGAAATCTTCGTGAGATTGAGACGGTGATCGAGGTGAGGACAACGGAGTGGAGAGCCAAAGAAGCAGAGCTAGGTGATTGATTTGCAGAGACAACAAGGTTACGTTAAGAGTTGAAGGAAATGAACAGTGATGGAGGGACTATGCTCGTTGTCTTCTCAGATCTAGGGTTTGTGCTCATCGCGTTTGCAGGGAGAGAGAGAGAGAGAGAGAGAGATCGGGCTGTGCTGGGGTGTCAAAAACCAGCGTTGGTCCGACCCAATCCCAACCCTATTAATACCAACATCTATCCGAAGAAGACTAAGGCCCGGCCCCAAAATACCCAAAATACCCAAAATTTTAGGTTAGGCTGGTGCGAATTTTTTTGACACCCTGACAAAGATGATCAAATCAAATGCTTTTGTTTTGCACCACGGTTGTAAGCCTGAAAAAAGTTGACTTCCTCCGTGAAGACAAGACAATGGAAAAATTTAGATCATAAAACGCCGTCTCACAGGAGAGTTATCCGTGTCCCCTTTGCAGTTCGTCAAACTCCCTTGAGTTCACCTCGGGAGGGTTGCGACTTTTGTCCGTGAAGATTGTTGGCAATTCACTGGATCTGATTAGAGCCGTGAGATCTTTCATCTTAATTTTCTTGGGTTTCTAGCAAAGCCTACCCATTTCTTGGTTTTTGGTGGAACCGAACGCGCGCCACCGCCTCTCGCAGTTCTTGATGACCCGTCTTGTTGTTTCTTGCTTGTTCTTTTTTATAACAACAGCAACTCGATCAGAGTTCAAGTGCTGGGCGTGGAAGGTCAGCCCTTGCGGTTGCGGTTGCGGTTAATCCTTCATCCTAACGAGGGGCGGTCGTGACTTGTTGAGAAGATCACCGCCTCTCTCTCCTAGAACTCTCCAGATCTCTCTCTCTCTTTACTCGTCCAGATTTCTCTCCCTCTCTCCAGACAATTCCTCAGCCGCAATTGTTGACCCAAGTTGCAATAAAATAATAGGAAGATGGTGTGGGAAGTCGGTGGATGTGCCGACTTTACACCCTATAAATAGGGGACTTGTCTCTCGTGTACGTGTGTGAAAAGTGTAAAGGGGATGTTGTGTAGAGTGTAGGGGGTCTTGTGCAAGAGTGTTGTGAAGTGTGAGTGGAGTGTGTACGTAAAGTGTGAGGGGTGTTGTGTGTGTGAGTGAAGTGTGTACGTGAGTGTGTGGGTGGAGTAGGTGGCGTGAAGTGTAGAGAAATAGAGAGTAAGTGGGTGTGTGAGAGAGTTGTGTCCGTGTGAGGTTTGTGAGGGAGTGGGTAAGCAAGTACAATGAGTTGTTGTGAGAGGATGATAAAATAGAGAGTTGTAATATTGGTTTATAATAAATATAATTATTTTACTTGTACATTCACTTGCTTCTCAACAGCATCATCACGAGCGATGGAAGGAGTCAGACTGAGCTTTCCCTCGGAGACCAAATTGACTTCCATCTTTCTGTCTCCCATTGAAAGATGATTCGGAAACTGACGCCATACGCCCGTTTTCAGCAGTTTGGCTGTTAGGGTTGGGGTTGATGTTGATAGGGGGTTTTGAGAGAGAGAGAGAGAGAGAGAGAGAGACGGGTAATACTTGAAAAATAGTTGTTTTGCTTACTGATTAGACGTGCGATAAACAAATGGTAAACAAACGGGCAATACTCTAGCCTGTGTGTGAGTTTGTGATGGAAACTTGTGTGCGAAGGACTGAGATATACATAAGATTAAGTTGTGGGCATAGGCAGATCCATCCTACCTAGGAAATGTTTACTTTCAGAATAATTCGTGTTCTTATTTCAATCCTGATGCTATTTGTAATCGTTAAGAAACAATAGTAAAAAGATTACGTTGTTCCTCTGCTCATTGAATGTTTTCATTGAGAAACATGTGCAATCGGATTCTTCCTCTTACAATAACATTGTCCGACTTCGTTTTAATATTCTAGTTTGGTCCAAACTACATCCCACTATCTTTCCAATGTTAGAAGCTAAAGGTGGGAAATTCATATGACTACATATAAGATTTTTCGACCAAAAAAAAAAAAGATATAAGATTTAAGAAATAAAGACTACTGAAGAATTTAATAAAGACAACGCGAAATGTTGCTACCGTTCTCTTATATTCGATAATTTCCGCCAAAGTTATGTACCTCTAAATTTGGGAGAATGCATTTCTAGTTCCTAGACATAACAATAGCATCTCCAAATGATGTTATATTTTTCG